>CM042185.1:47169084-47188392 GCA_023539305.1 Ilex asprella
ATTTTAATCGACTCGAAAGCGAATTTTAATCGGCGGTAACAACTCGGGTAGAGTTCAAATCGACTCAAATTTTAATATGTAAAAAATATATTTTAATAGGTTCAAATTTTAATACGTTAAAAAAATAAAATTTACTCAACTTCAATCGAATTTTAATTGGTTCAAATTTTAATATGTAGAAAAATAAATTTTAATCGGCTCGAATTTTAATAAAATTTTATGTAAAAAATTACTTGAGATTTATGTGGGGACATTTTTGGTATTTTAGATTAATTTTTTTTGTTAGAAATAGTATTTTAATGGTATGGGGTGTTAGTGATGTTTAAATATAAACTAGAAGGGGTGTCATTGAAGATTTAGAAATTAGAGGGGGTGTCTTTGAAGATATGGTAAATTAGAGGGAGTGTGGTTGAAGTTTTTCCAAAGTTATTTGATTAGTTATTTTTTATTTTTATTTTTTGAAATTTAAAAACAAAAATTAGGTACCTTGTATGTTCAGGGTGGCCCTCAATCGAGTTGAAAATTTGACTTGTAGTTACTTTATTAACTTAGAATATTAAAAAATTGAATGGTATGGTGTGACCGTTTCCTAACAATGATGCATGCATCTAGGAGTGAAGAAGACGTTCCCTGTGTCTGTAATTTACGAAAACTTCAAAACATAAATAATGTTACATTGATTAAATTTTAAAATTAAATTTAGAACTCAAATAACATGGTAGCATATTATTTTGACGAGTAATACAATTTGGACCTAAAACACTGGTTTAATTTGCTGACATAATGATGTGATTACAGTAGAACCATTGCATCAACACCAAGTTTCAATGTTTAATAGTCCCCACAGTTAATCTAAAGGTCATAGTGAATTAGGTCAACAAATTAGGTTTTAATAGCATTGCTCTATTTTGAGTCCTTATTAGGGCCCAAATGATATGACATTAAATAAAAAAGTCTAAGTCAACTATCATATCATTTAAACTCTAAATTTGATCCTAAAATTTGATCAGCATAATATTACTGTTAAAACATTACTTCGTTAGACTTATCTAAAACGTGTGGGGGACTGATTAAAGGTGTTAAAATTTCAATGTCGTGCTTACGTATTCAAAATTTCAATCATGCTTGTCTTTTATTCTCAAAAAAAAAAAAAAATCATGCTTATCTTTCATGCCACATAGTAAAATAGTTCGACATTGTGATCTTGAAAGATTGTATTTATTCATCTTTTTATAAAGGACAAATTTGTGCTATCCAAATCTGTTTATTAAATCTTGTATTCTAAATGATGTGTCAAAATCTTATTCATTGAATATTTGATAGAATTAATGAACTCTACTGATCTTACCACATACACTGATTTATTATACACATATGCGTCATTTTTTCATTTACTAATTATAGAGTATAGAGTGAGCTTAATTAAGCTCTCTAAATATAAGAGTACGAGTTATTGTCTGTACTTAAATGCACTATTAAAAAAAATTACACTTTAATAATATATGTAACACATAATACCAATTAATATAGACCCACTATTAAAAAAAATGGATAAAATAAACTTCAAAAACATAATCCTTGGACAATATCAATTTGCATATACAATTTGTATAATCAAAATAATAAAGAGTACAAATTTTTATTTTTAAAAAAAATTACTCACGCCACGGTCTTTTCATAATATAAACCTCTCCAAAATACTCTCACTCCCGGGGATAATTCACAAAACTCTGTTTTCATGGAAAATTGAATGGAGTATCGAAAATATTTTACTTTTTTATTTTTTGATATATTTTACTTGTGGAACTTATTTATTCGTTATCTAACACACAACAGTTCCCCAAACTCAAGATATTATCTCTCATTCTCTTTGTATTAAAAAACTAAAAGTATATACTGCTCGCATAATCCAAAAATTAAAATTACACAATACAAAAAAAATTATTCGCTCACTCGATGAAATTATAGATGAAAAAAAATAACTTTAATAAAATGCTAAAATCAAATGTGTCATTTCAGTTTATCAATAATGAATTTAAAAATCATCAATGTATAATTTAAAAGATAAAAATTCAAATACTAAAAAAAAAAAATTACTTACCATAGAAAGAGTGAATGAAGTAGGTATAATTTGGGAAACACATGTGTCTAATTTGGTGGGAGATTTACCTCTGAATTAATTAATGAGTGAATATGAAAATCAAAAGCCCTGAATGGAATGTGTAAATAGAATGGAATGTGTAATTATAATGAAATGTGTAAATAAAAGAGCATTAATTTGGGATAATTAAAAGTAAAAGTTGTCTTAAGCGAAAAAATAAAATTTATCCATCAATTTAATCCGTCGAATCAATATTTTTGAGTTAATTTGAGCCTCAAAATATTAGAAATAAAATCGATCTTTGAATATAATTTATCTTTTATTCAGAATTTATTTGAACCATAAAAAAATTAAAATAAATTTTAAAATTCAAATTCGATTCTGTTTTATCGTATAGATATTGAACATAACTTTCTCCGACAAAGATCGCTTTTTAATTTTGTTGTTTTGTAATGCGTGCTCGTTTACGGAAAAGAAACTGTCAGAATCAATTATATTAAATTGTCGTCATTTGGAGTATGGACCCCACCGACTCATCTTTGGATTGCTTAAAGACTCCTCCTTTCCACGTAAATTTCATTGACACCTTTTGAATTTAAATTATATTTTACTCACACTTTCTCAATTTTACTGACAATCCCACCAATACAACCATGAAAACATTGAATTTCTTTTGTGACAATTAAAACTTAGACCTTGACAATGATCATAACACTACTTTAGAAGATATATTAAAGTCATCAACACACTTGTTGTATTAGGTGTGACAATCGTGTCGAGTAAAATTATTTTGTGTCAAATGAAATAGGTTTGTGTCAAAAAATACTTCATCCATACCATATTCATTTATATAAACAAGTCTAACTATCACACTCATACACGAATCGTTTATTTGACAAGTTACCCGATATAACTCGTGTGTCACCCGTTAAATAAGAGAATAGGTTAGATAATTTCAAGTCCACATGAAAAACCATTAACTCGTTAAACATTACACATGATTGACCTATTTACTATAACAATAAATCATGACTGAACAAAACAATAAAGACAAAAAATAAACATTAAATGATTACTAAATTTGAATGATTCTGAAAGATGGGAGGTGTGAGATGAGATAGAGATTGATAGACCTAATCTGTTTTTAAAAAATTTATTGTACCGCTCTTAACGGATTAAACGGGTTGAAACAAATTTATAGGTTAAATACAAAACCGATTCGTTTATTTCACAGATCTTCCGAGTTAACCCGTTAATCATACGAACCCATTAGAACTACACTCAAGTCCACTAAATTTGTGTTAATTTCATGAATCGTGTCTATAATTGTCAGCCCTAATTAGGACCATGTCTCTTTCAAGAGGGTTCTCCCCGCGCCTGCCAAAATATGGCAGAGGATTCATGTTGTCATTACTTGAGCAATTTGAATGGACAGACCTTATTGTTCCGTTGTCGCTGGGGTTAGAAAATTTCCGATTGATTCATTTCCTTTGTGCTCGTGGTGGTTTTTCTCCATCTGGTTTTTTTTGGGTTTGGGTTTTTTTTATTAAGTAACGCTATTTAAACTTAAAAAATTGACATAAATAATGTGTCAAACGATAAACTCCTTACAAAAAAATTCAAGAGTTTTAATCACAACAATATTACTACCACATTATCAAATTAACAGATTAGGTCAAGATACACAAATTTGTATTGGAAGGAATATTTTTGGTGTGTAATAAATCCAGTAATAAAATATTGGCGCTGACAATCAATGTTATTACATACCATAAACAATGTCGATATTAAAAAAAACCGTAAGGGTGCAACACCGACGAGTTGGTCGGATTATAAAATCAAACCAAGCCTAACCCAAGTTGTAAAACTTGCAACCCTTACACAACTCTAACCCAATTTCCAATCCAAAGTAATCAACCCGAGTACCGCCCAAGTTAACTTAGGACTCAATTCGGGTTAACTATTCAAATGTGACCCAATAATTTGACCACCTTAAATTCAAATAAATTTAATAAAAACATAAAATACATTTAAATTTTGTTTATATATATATATATATATATATATATTTAATTTAGTGTTGAACCCGAATTGTGAATTCAGGTTGAATCCGTGAACCCAAAACTTCAACCCAAAAATAGCCCAAATTTAAGTCAGGTTAAAAATTTTCTGCCCAAACCCAACCCAAGCCATATTTTTTCGGGCTGAGTTCGGATTAGCCCCTCAAGTTCCACCCCAGAAAAAAAAAAAAAGATAAAAAAAAAGCAATGTGGATATATATGAAACATGAATCTCGTGTTCACTGATAAAAGAAATGGCATTCAGGCAGTTCATGCGCAAACCCAAGCCCCACCAAGAGAGACCAAAGCAAGAGAAACAGTGAGCAAGTAAAAAGATGGAAACAGAGGAATACCCTAGGAAAATGCTTATAAATATGTACACATAAACAAGTTTAACAGAATCAAATACTTCTGCTCATCTCGGATGCTAATCTTCTGCAGAGTTACCAGGATACAGTATATCCATTCTGAGTTATCGGAAACAACTTTACCTTGGGAGGAGATACAATCGCGTTCCACCTTGAAAGCTTCGATAATCAGCTGAGCATAGTGGGATGCCCAGTCTGGAGCATCCTCTTAAACAGGTCCTTCCCAAATGCAGAATCTGATGAACTAAATAAGGCAGCACACTATTAAACCTACCATTCTCATGAGTAGCTTACACTAATTTGACAAATCATAATCACCACAAGCAGTAATAGGAATAGAGTAATAATAGGAATTGTGAGATTGTTAGCATTAACACCCAATTGAAACTTTATATCAGATCTATTGGACGAATCATTCAATCCAAACCGACCAAGAAGTACACATTTGTCGTTTCATCTGTGATGTATAAAGACCGCAGAGTCTAATATCAGAGACCCACACTTCGGCCACAAAACATTTAGTCACTAGCTTGCTTATAACCAATATAAATGGAATTTAAAATATTTTTGGGAATCAAGATGCAAAAAAGCTTTCATCAACAATGAGTGGTGACCTCACTTGATGTTGGAAAGAGAAGTAAATTTGGGGACCCAATAGTTGCATCATGGATTTGAACACTCTGGTATTGACAAACTGGCTAAAAAGGACAATTGCCCTTCAGATGACAACCATATAATTTCTAAGTTCAAGTTAATATTAAAATGTACTTCAACATATTAAACAAAGTCAACCATTCTTTACAAAAAATAGTACAAAGAAAAGAATTTTTTTTAAAAAAAAATTGCATATAACATTGCCTTGATTGCTGACCCTTGTTTTCAAAAGAGTTGCAAATTTATAATCATGCCACACTCAAACCAGAAGAGGCAAAGTTCACCTCACAAATTGAAAATTACAAAGGACAAGCTGTTTAACCCTCGTGAAGACATTTTGGTTTTTTGAGTGGTTAATCAATCCAATGGCATAATGGAGGCCACAGGCTTACTTGAAAGCATTCAAAACAAAGCCATGTACACATACTATAACACATTATAAAAACAATATTACAAAGGAAAAAATCAAGTGGTAAAGGCTGTAAATCTGTACAAGAGAAGCAAATAATGATTGCTTCCATACGTTTGCACTTGATGCTTGAACAACAAGTGTATTACAATAAGTATCACCTGGACGTTGCAAGAGGGAGTGAAGAATTAAATACAATAGCTACTCACCTTGATATAGTGATTTCATATGGAAATGAGATGCCCTCATGATTTGGTATTGGGGGAACATGATCCTTCTTCTCATTCACGAATTTGATTATCTGAAACAACACCTCACGAAGAGTTGCTTCTAGTGCTGCCCGGTGCACATTTCTATCCTCGGATGGACTTTCTGCCGTTATTTAGAGAAATGATCGAAAAATAAGTGCTTAAGCTCACTAATCAAAAGACAGAAAGAAAAACAGGAAAAAAAAAACAAAATGCACAAGCTAATGCTTCAGTGCACCACCACTATAATTATAAAGCAAGGTTCAGCATCGATTTTACCTCCTGGGTCTACAACTACTTTAGAATGATGAGCCTTGCCAGAATGTGCTTTAGGATGCTGTGTCACATTCAAATTTATATACCACTGTTCCCAGTGCAGGCGTTCTACTTTATTGAACCATGATGTCTGTTTATTTTTCACTTCATAGAAAGACAAACAGATCTGCATCATTAACAGATCTATTCAGAATAAAGAACTCATATTTGGGTATCATCCAAATTGATGGATCGGACATAAATGTTCAATGAAATGTTCAATAAAGACCATCAGCATAAAGCACAACAGCTCCTAAAATACATATATCGCAAGGTGAGCTGTACCAGAAATATATAGATATAGATACCCGTTCAAAAGAAAAAGAATATCGATATAGCTATATCTAAGACATGGCAAAAGCATAATATATCAATTACACTACAGAGGGTAGAAAATACGATGAAATAATGATAATGACGCCTTGAAAATGAAAGTACACGTTCAATAGCAAGAAAGATTTGCGAAACTAAAAGAGAAAAAGATAGCACTGCCAATTTTTAGCAAATATAACACTCGAAATGTCCCAATTGGCAAGCATCCTTTTCTTCCTGCCTGATTACTGGCAAGCTGACATACAATAGGAATTGCCATCCTTGTAAGAAGTTTTAAGAGTTGAATGACATAACATAACGTAAAACATCAATGCATCAGGGGAAAGGGACCTATATTTGTAGGTGAATATCTTTATTGGTCTCATTTGAAGATCTACCTATAGTGAGAACACATGAAACAAATTTCACCATCATTGTGATGCTGGCATGCATTATGACACGACCAAGCAGACAGAAGGTGTCCAACAACACCACGATAGACAAAACAAGAGTGAAACTTAACAGGAAGAAGATGCAACTTCAAAAGTTAGCATTTCCAGCCTCTAAATTAATCAGATGATATGCCAACTCTAATAAACGCTCCAGGATACATGTGGAAGTATAAAAAATTTGTGAGCCAAATGAAATACTAACTTAAAACTGCTGGCAAACAACAAACCTGATTTTTCTTGTTGGGGTGTTTCTCTACCCTTTCAATGAACTGATCAATTTTCTCATCTATTTTCTTCTCAAGTTCCACATTCCCACATTGCACCTATGCGATAACACATTCGAGGCATTAAATGGCAATAGTATAGGCTGTCACCACTCTAATGACTACCTTGGGTCAAGCACTAAATGAAATAAAAAGAGGTTCCAAGTTAGAAATTGGAATAGTGATCTTAAAACAGCATTAACTAAGAACCACCAGAAATTACAATATTTTTATTTGGTTTAGGCACCCAAAAAACCAGTTTCTATATTATGCATTCCAACAAGTGCATATGTATTCCTTACAGCAATTTTATTACTCCGAGCTGCAGATCAAAAACAAGCATACTCCCCAAAAATTCAATATGAACTTAAGATTTAGAGGCATGTAGATAGTTCTCAATATAAAGCGGTGAGTTTCGGAGGAAAACTTACTGCACAAAAAACATAGACTTGAGTCCAATGCCATAATAAACCATACTAGAGACAAGTTTCATTGTGAAAAAATTAGCAATTTTATTTTCTTCACAGTGCTCCATTCTAAATGAATGCCATAACTATGTGTTGATAGTGGTCCTAGTGGAGGTGGTGAAAAGTTATAGGTATACACATAGATAAATGAATAAAATTTTAACCTTTGTATAGCAATATTATGTTAATGATTGTCATAAACAGATAAATGGTTTTAAGATTTAACGCTGGCAATCCATTAAACATTTAAAAACATTTCAAGGAAACAATAATGTCAACGTGTAACATTGCTCAAAATATCAGACAAACATCACCAGTGATTATATATTAGTACAAAAATCCCAACTTCAATAAAGGTTAGACAGTGGCTGTGTAGATTTAGTATGAGGCTGGTGTGGTAGAGATGAAGGCGGGGTTGGTAGAGCAGTAGAGGACGCTGCTATGAAAATTGGATTGCTATTTTTTGGGAGTGCTAGTGGCGGTGGCCTGGAGTAGCATCGTTGTTAGAGAGGAGGTGAAGTTCAAAATTTTGCAGCATCCAGCTGAGGAACCGTAGCGTTTGCAGGTAGAGGTGGTGACTGCATGACAGGGCATGCAACAGGGTTGTGATGGCTACAGGGTAAATTGAGCCATGAAACATGATAAAAGGTGACAATCACTGTCATTTTAGTGATGGAAATACAGATACTTCTGCTGTTACTCTAGATGGATCTATGGGATTCAGTGACATCATAATCTTGAATTATACGTTACCAAGCCAAAAACTTCAATCCTGAAGTCATTGTGTAGCTGGGCTCCAAAGATTAGAATTCAAAGTGCATTCCAAGAAGCCAAGGTTGCTTGCTAAGGTTTGATGGTGATTAAAAGAGGCCAGCTTAATTGTCAGGGAGAAGTACGCAATGGAACAGTAGTTAGGAACTTAGGATTATCTTTTCCCATTCATCCCCTGAATAAAGACTGGCCCGGCTGTAGTGGATGCGTCACAGATGGCAATTTAGATGAAAGTGGTTACCCAGGTCAGGTGATGGTGTTGGGGGTGCAGCAAGAGCAGGAAATGTTAATTGTGCTTTTTGTTGTGGAGGTGGCCCTTGTACATGTCATGCTTGGATCAAGCTTCCATAAATCTCTCAGGCCATCATATCATATATAACATATAGTCCAACGATACTTCAACTCTTTACATCTGTAAGGCTCTCTTTAAATTGAATTCAAGGCACAAAAATTTGGTTGCTTGCCAATAAACCTCAAGGAGTTTCCACAAAGAACATATTCCACGTAAGAGATAGAAGGCTCTCTTTATATTCCATGCAAACATTTAGTTGCTTGCCATCAAAGAAATATGCATTCCAGATCAATTTTATTAAGCTTCATGCAGTGGCGGAGCCACATGTAACTCAATTGGGGGCAACCACCCCCACTCAATTATTATGTGCAAAAAAAATTTACGCATTCTAATAAATTTCTAAACCAGCCCCTCAAAAAAATTCTTTATTTTATTCACTTAATCATCTCTCACATGTATATTAAATCTCTAAATTCAAATTAAGTAAACTTAACTAATATTTGGTTACTGACCAAGAAAACTAATATTTAGTTAATTTAATTCACTCAACATGTTTTCAAGAAATCATCATAAACTCTTTGTTCACTCCCCCTATTTATATCACCCACTTTTTCTCACTGCAGTTAATTTCAATATACGGAGAAAAAATATTTAATAATATTGATCAGAAGATTATAGTGCAATGTTTAAAATATGAAAACTTGTAAAAGTATATATTGCAAAACAATATTTAAACTACCATATGGCAGTGGTTTTTTTAGTAGTTTTTTAAAGTAAATAAGTATTTTCATCATTAAATAAAATACATTTGATTACTATGTCATAAAGGGATCTATATGAATCATAGAATATAATATAAATAGTACATTTATATATGCACATGTGTAACATGCGAGCTTAGGAGAACCGGTTAGTCCAGACAAAGAAAAAATGAAAAAATATATATTCAAAACCAAACGGTATAAGAATAATTAAAAAAGGGGAAAAGGTAAGAAAGTCCTTAAAAAGTATTTACCAAATGGTGCGTAAGTTTTTGCATTTATTAGTTATTCCATTTTTTATCTGATTATTGTTACAATTTGCCCCTACCAGCTACTATCGTAATTTTCTAACTTTACCCTTGGTTTCATGTACCACAAATTCATGTCCAGAAATTAGTAAGCATTCAAAAATGATCACATCTAAAATGATTTCAAGAAAGTACGTATGTACTTACATATGTAATTTCAAAAAGTTCCAAATCAACATCTTTGGGCCGCACCAGTCCTAAGGCCCTATGGAATAATATTGTGTGCAAAATACCTGCACCATTTTGACCAAATATAATACGATCATGCTATGTGGAGCACAAGTGAAGGAGATTTGAAGCTGTAAATGAAACGCTGGGAAACATAGTGAAAAAGAGCAAACATCAAACTCGCAATTTGCATAATATAATGCACAACCTATGGCCTCGCTTCAAAATAAACGATGTACATCATAGTTGTGATGATAGTAGTAGAAATCTCACGAGGCTAGTATTACATTACAACACTATTATGCTGGATTCCAAATTCACAAGTAGTTTAGTCACAATATAAATAAGGATTAGTTGCAAATAATCATATTATGCTTCACTTTACTGCTGTAAACTTCATTTATTAATGCTAGGCATCTTTGATTGAGTGTGAGTTTTGGAGCTGTTGCTAGATGGTTCTATTGTGACTTGAGCATTACGGGGTCGAATCATGAAAACAACTCCTCACCAAATCATGCAGGCGGACCTAAACTAGCATACATCTATCCTTCACCAAATCATGCAACGAGGGTAGGCTTACAACCTAGACTGCCCATCTTTTAGCCTCTAGAACTAGTGACTAGAGTGCAACAAATCCATCTATTAAAGTTTTTACAAAAATATCAATGCCCTGTTTCGTACACCTTTTTCTCCACTGTAATACCCTCATTTAATTTGCCAACTCTCTCTCTCTCTCTCCCCATAATTATTGTATCTTTATAATAGTAATATCAGTGAGTACACCTCTTATGCCTCAAACTACCAATTATCGTGACCCACTAACACCTATCACCACCACGACCCACCCATCACTAACAAATACCCATATCAAAACTACCATAACCACATCCTCTAGATTGTAGATACCATCTCGCATCCACAACCCGCATTTACCTCTCCGCTAAACCCCCAATATTATCTCCAAAAAAATGACACTTGCACTAGCAAAGCAACCAAAGTGAAGAAAAGAAAAGTGAACACAAAAAATAGTATAAAATAATATTATCACATATTTATAAATAAATACATATATAACAAACAGTAGAGAGAAATTGAACATCAGATAGAGAGAATTGAAATTATATGTGGAAGGGCATTGAAAATTAAAAATATACAACAGAATTACACATGAATCTCAGTAAAAAATATAGAGGAACTGGGTGCAAAATTTTAAAAACAAACAGACAATGAGAAGAACATCAAACTAAACTGTGTACGAATCCATCCACATTTTTTATAAGTCATCTTGTTCAGTTGAGTTGACATGTGCAAACATGTTCTTTAAACAAAACCGAAAAATGTGCCAATCAGCTAAGCGGAATATCCTTCAGCCACCAACATAAAAGTTGTTGCATAAACAACTCTTGCATTTACTCCACCGATCATAATGCCAACAGCCATGCTAAAGCCTTGAAGGAGAGATGCCAAACCAGTATAGTTCTTAAAATGACCTGTTCTCCGACTTTGGGCAATCAAACATTCTTGTTCGGTTATGAATATTCTTATTCTTCTTAGCTATTACTGAAGGGAATCACTGGAAAGTTCATATTGTCGAAAAATGTAGACAAATGTTTCTCCACTCAATCACAGATTTCATTTGAGCACATTGCATAAAAACTAATCTGAACAAGCAATCATTGGTGATAAGAAGTTTACACTCATATGACGTTGTCATGATTAAAGTTCATGTGTTGTAAATAATTCAATTTTTTTTATAGCTTGTGTTCCAATTTGGGAAACGAATCCACTAAAAAGGGTTTAAATATTGTATATATCCATCAAGATATAGGTGATAACACGTTTTGGCGAGGATCTACCAGATAAAGGCGCACTACTCGGGTTCAATCCTTCAAGGATTCAGATTAACATATCAAGGAGATAAACAACCAGCCAACAAATTAAATCTGCCGTAAATCACATAAAGCCAAATATTCACCGGATGAAAACAATTAGTCATCAAATAAGCAAAAATTGCAGCCAACAGTGAAGAACAAACATGGAGAAATTAGCTACGCACAAAACCACAGAGAAGCTACTTTGTCACATAATTCGATCAATCAAACCGAAGTAAGCAGCTAATTTCACGTACTAACTTACATCGCAGAACTTCCCGTATCTCAAAGTGCTCCACTTCCTACATACAAGTTCAAGTGCAATTCCAAAATCGATGAACGAAGCCATTAGCGGAAGCAGAGAATCGGAAATTCTTTGTTATGGTCAAAAAAGGAACGAAAACGCCAAGTTTTCTATGGAAAATCGGATTACACTTTAAAATCAAATCCAGTACTGAGAATTGATTGATATAAATTCAAAGGGGCTTACCAGTTCTTTGAGTTGGCACACCTCGCAGTTCATTTTACCTGTTAACTGTATATCCAAATAGGATTGCAAAGTGAGCACAACTGGTAATTGAATTACAGTTTGACGCTCGATATCCGAGACAGGGAGAGAGAAGGGGGAGGTGGTGGGGGAGAGCTACCTATAAGAACTAATCTCACTTTGCACCTAAAAGATATTTTTATTTTTAATTTATACCCTCAAATATTAAAAAATTTAATTTATAACTTCAATGTTATACATAAGTAGCAATGCGGACCTCGCGTCGCCCACATTGCCGTTCAACTTTTCATCATAAAGTAAAGCATATAAGTTGCAAGTGTTGTGGATATAGGATTATATATATATTCACAAATTGTTGGTAGTTCATGTGAATTACATATGATAGGATTGAGCTCTATCTAATTAATAAAATCTTATATTTCGTGTATAAAATGGTATTCAATTCATCATAGATAAAGATCTATAGTGATGGACATACCTTATTCTCACGTGATGATGTACAAAATCGTCTTCGTGTAAGATCAACAGTCACAAGTGGGATTAATGAGTAATAAGCAAGCAATCAATGACCATCAATGGCAAAACAGTAAATATAAAGTCGACACCAAGATTTATAGTGGTTCGGTCTGGATGACCTACGTCCACTTTCTTGAATGACAGCAGTGGCCGGCGATCTTTATTAATGTATCAAGGTACTCTGAAGAATTTACAGTGCTTAGAGAGAGGGAGGGAGAGAAAGAAAGCAGGAAGTGTATGAGATTCGGAGGCGTAGAGGTCTCAAGGAAGTGATCAATATCTTGCCCCTCTATATGGAGAGTGACTTATATTATATAGGTTCACCAAGGCAGTGAGGCGGTAACGTGAGGAAGGGGTCTTCCACCATTTTGGTAAGTGTAATTATAGTAGGATGTGATCTCCGTATTCCGTCATTCTCTCATTTGTGCTCTTATTCAATCGGAAGAGGACTTTAGGTTAGATTTGATCTTGAGTGGCTGGACCTGCGTCGAAGTGGCTGAACATGTGTTGGAGTAGCTGGACCGGCGTTGGAGTCAAGAGAAGAGCAGGAGGTGGGCGGCACCCAAGGGGCCTAGGTGCCGCCCTGGCCTCTTCGTTCTCCTATTTTGGGCGTTGGGTGCATTGGATCTCCGA
Organism: Ilex asprella; assembly: GCA_023539305.1. NCBI lineage: Eukaryota > Viridiplantae > Streptophyta > Magnoliopsida > Aquifoliales > Aquifoliaceae > Ilex > Ilex asprella. The sequence continues at coordinate 47,182,562 of CM042185.1, forward strand.
TGGGTTGACCAATTTCAATGGGCTTTCATCTTGGGCTTTCTTGATCTTTTAAATTGGGCTTGACCCAGTTAAATTCGGACTCGTCATCATGTTTAAAGTACTTGCACCTCAAGTACTTCAATTTATGACAAAAAATTGAACAAAGTCTGGGTCAGATCCATGTTGCTATCAATTCATAACATTGAAGATATAAATTGAGATTTTTAATACTTGAGTGCATAAATTAAAAATTAAAATATTTTTTAGGGTACAAAGTGAGATTAGCCCAAATTATAATATCCTTTTGTGCCGTTCGATCGAAAGGTGCGGGCAAACGATCCTCGTCCCGGCCCGTTAGTCCATGGTCAAGTTATGGGTCTTTCTGTAGGCCTCACCGGGCCCATGAAGTTACAATTGAATTCAACGGCGAAAACCCAATTTCATTTTAACAACGGATAAAGATGGTATGGATTCGAATACGGTATAGTGTACTTGTTTGTTCTTAGTTCATCCATGTGATCATGAACACCACCTCTTCTGTTAACGATAATAGATTTGATTGTAGACACAACTTGCAAAAATTTATGGTAATTCTCAATTTCCATCACTAGACAAGTCTCTCTTGATAACTAACCCAATACGGATATGAATTGATATTTTTTATCGATAATTCAAATTTGAATTCACTATATAATATTTTGCAGATTTGAATTTGAAAATATCAATTTCATATTCAATATTGATCTCATCCTAATTATTGTACCTATATAGAATTATGATGACAATGATGAATGTTGGTTACAATTGTATTTAAATTGATATATAGTTTGCTAAAATTTAGTTTAATGGGATTATTCGTATCGAGTTGAATTTATAAATTTCGAGAAATTTGAGCATAGCTTTGAACATGAAATTCACTTGATAATCGAATTGAATTCAAATATTAATTTTAAAATCCAAATATGATTTTGAATCATTCAAATCTAACCCATCACATGGTCATCCAAATGTGAGGGGCCTATATTCCCAGCTAGTATTCTTGCTTTCAATTTTGTGCCTGTTACATGAGGTTTTGCAATTAATTCAATGGTCGCCATCGTCACGGTTAAATTTTAAAATCCCGGGTTTGATTCTCGTCATCCTCATCTTCATATTAGTACCTGCCGCCACCACCACTGCCACCACCACCACAAAAACAAAAAGAGTGTTGAAAAAAAAAAGCATAATTCGATAAGTACAATTCTTATTAAATTTACAGCCATCATGATCAAGGTAGGGAATGGAGAGGTACACTAATATTCTCCATAAGCAACCACTCTCACCTAGACACTAATCCAATTTATTATCTTAATTGAAATATTAAGACCGAGCATAATAATGACAAGCAAGTGTCGGGTCAGGTCCTAATTTAGCATATTGAGTGGGGCCCATCGCAGATTCTTTAGGTTCTTAATGGATGTTGATATTCGAATGATAAGTGTAGATTTTGCATAAAATTCAACCATGGTTTGCACATAAGCAATAGACTAGGGTGGCAAGTTTTTTTTTAGTGTGATTAAAAGTTAAAATTCAACCAATTTTTTTTTTTTGTTGGTTCAACGGTTAGGAGTGTTCAAGTCAGTTTATATATACCTCAAGTAATCCACTCTTCGATTTGGTAAAAGGCATGTCGTTCACGTCGAAAATAGGGTATTCACTAGGGATTCATAAATCTTTTATAACGTAAAAGTTATCAAAATTCAAATTCAAAATATTTAAATTTACAACTTACTTCTATTTTTACTTGAATTACATTAAGTTGAAAATCTTGTTCAAGCCAACTTAAATCACTCAAAAATTGCACCATTTGTTATCATTTGGACATCCTGCTTTTTCAAACTTTCAGTTCTTCATAAGATTCGGTCATCCTGTCTCATCATAATTATTGTAGATCGTTTTTTGGAGAGGAATGTGATGGCTTACCTCCACTAAGGTTTGTCCACAAAATTTAATTGGTAGCTACAGCATACAACGTTAATGTTACACGTTTTATTGGAATTCCCACAATATTATGGCATGGTAGGTGAATGTGATGACTAATTTCTACGTCTTCTATTGGGAAAAGCCATTCCTTATCCTTGTTATTGTGAATTTCTTATCAACATATACAGTAACACGATTAATAATTCAATCATACATTATGTAGCCTTTCATTAATCATGTGTAAATCGAAATCTCTGAATTCATGGTTCACCTTATCCATTTGTCAATGCTGGTACCCACCATTCAAAAGAATGTTGCATGACCTATGCATGAATCAATCTAAATAGGTCTTTAGAATGCTACTCATCGATCGTGCCCATCCTTGCAAACATTTAAATGGGTCACAATCAGATTTTTTTTATTTAATTATTAAAATTTAAATAGGAAAATTGCTAATATGGGCAATCTGTATAATTAGGACATGAAGATGAGCCTATAAGTCATTGTTGGTAGATAAGCCTTTGAGCTTTTGATGCATTACTTCCTTAAGTATGATTGTTTTAGTTTTTGAACACGAAAAGGAAAGGGCGGCCAGTAGATAGTAACCTTTAAGTGTGATTATGAGGGTCCTTTACTGTAAAACATCTGATTTGAGTCATAATTACTAGCCTGGAAGGACAAATCATCACCACACCACCACCAAAACTAAATAGCAAACTTTGTTGCTCCCGTAAATAAAACCATGCTTGATAACCATATGAGAATAAAAAACAACTCTAAATGGATACGACTTATCACTAAACGATTAGCTCATGTAATTTTAAGTATGATTGTTAAGTATAGAGCACGTTCAGAAAGATGAAAAGAAGTTACAATGAGGTTATATAACCAGCTTAATCTACAAATTACAAGCCATGAGCAGGAATTTTCAAATTGGAATTACTTAGATTTATAATCATGTAATTATGTATATATTGATTATATGCCAGTTACCAATTTTCTTGGGGTCCAACCGACAGGACCACCAATGTTTTCCTTGTTGAACCCAAGAAGCATATCAACTTTCACAGTTTACGAGCTCACATTCCATGGTACCTTTACTTAATTATAAATTAACAACTTCATACCAAGTTTCTGATATGGATTGGGATCTTCACTGGACTGGACTGGACTGTTGTAAATCACATGGTGGCCATGGCCAAACTTCATCTTTATAAAAGGAAAACACACCCATCAAATTATTATTACTTTAATGATAAAGCTTCCATTAAGATTCAAACTCCTATGGAGAATACAACAAAATCTAATCTTGGTAACAGAAGATTGGATCAACAGAACCTTGAGTGGTGGTTTTTTGTTGTTGGTGGTGGTGGGTGGGGGGGTTCTTAGGATGTCAGACACAAATTCCCTCTGCCTAGCAGCTTATCACCACTCAATCTTTTGTAGGTGTCTCTCTCTTCCAATGGATATGAATCCACATGCCATTGTTATAACATTGCCCACAGACATGATCCATGGTAGTCCTGCAGGAAGGATCTTGTCCATATATCTTAACTTTTGTCAGTTTGAATTGAACCTCCATTAGAGTTCCCATCATGTGTGGCCTATGATCAGATGTAGTTCAAGGTGGGTGGGTCCATGGGAACATTTATTATTGAATGAAGAGTAATATTTTTTCGGTATCTAAAAATTTAATTTAATTTATTTACTTAATAATGTATCACGATCATAATAGAGTATGTTAGTTGACACGACATTATTAGATCATCAAATTAAATAAAATCTTTAAATCTTAAGAATATTATTTCTCGAACGAATGCTAATAGATTATAACAAATATAGTTGCTGAAGCAACAAAACATTTATAGCTAGCAGTCTGTCCTTCCTAAGAAAAGAGTGTCATAGGTCACTGGTTTAATTCGCACGATTCACATCAACAGAGACTGTTCTTCCTTATGATGAGATAGTGTTGGACAAGAAAACAACGCACTGAAATTAGATAATAACGATGACAACACATTCCGTCAGGTCGAGTTAGGTCGTGTCGTATCAAATAAAATTTAATTTTTATTAGATTAATTTGTAAAATAAATATAGTCAACTTCAAACATATATAAGTCATTTTTTACAAATTTTATCGTGTTTCATCGAATTCATATTATTTAATTTATTTGATGGATATTACGTATTATATCCCGCTAAATTTATAATTTCATGGCGAATTTTTTATTAATTTTACAAATCTTGTTCATCATATCCAGGCATTGAACCAGTCCATGCCATTGTATCATAATTGAAGGTGTTCATAAGTGAAGTCAAAGCATCTCATATAGTTGAAGGTGTTCATTCTTCATCAATTCTAATAAAAAAAAATCTTCGTCATTACTAGGAAAAAAAAACTCTCGAAAAAAAACATGTAAACTATGTTTGAGCTGGGGCATTTAAAGATAAGACTTCTCTGTGGCTCACACCAAGTTATTTAAACGGACTTGATTACGGTACCGAATAAGTATTATATTTCTAAAATTTATTATTTTTATAGATATTTTTTTAAAAATTTTATGGGTGTCTTTACTATTTTTGTGGATATTTTTATAATATTTGTAGGTATTTTTATTATTTTATAAATATTTTTATTACTGTTGTGATAATTATTTTTTTAAAAAAAATGGTATAAAAAAATTATAACTTTTGTGGATAATTTATCATTTTTATTAGTGTTTTTATCATTTTATGGATATTTTAATTATTTTTTGTGATAATTATTTTTTTAATATCACAATAATAGTAATAATAATAATGTCTATAATAATAAATAAATATCTATAAATATAATAAATATCGTACAGTACCAACAAAATTCCAGACAATTCCACAAAAATAAGCACAGGAACCCGGTTTGAAGTTTGTTCAGTGACACAGATTTTGAGAGAGAGAGAGAAAGAGAGAGAGTTAGAGGAGCCTGGGGGGGAGGGGTCAGTATTTTCTTGGCAGAGCATTATTGACAAAATTATTGCTGAAGCGCATAAAACCGTACCCCTCAATCCATTTCACTTGAAAAGGAGGAGAGGTGACGGACCCAAGAAAAAGATGACTTGTCGCACAAGGGGAGACATCGGGCGGGGTCCATGCAGAATGTGGGATTCAATTTTTTTTTTCTTTTTATTTTTAGTCAAAATTGGGTTTTGGATTAAAAACCCGATTCCATAAATATTATTACTACAAGCGTGAGCGCGGGTGCGACATAAAATCTCATAATTTTATCGGTAAAAGTCTATTACAATGATCTTTGAATACTCTCATTTATCTCACCTTTTTTATTGATTAGCAAAAAAAAAAAAAAATTACCATGGCTACGAAATTTCTTATGAAATTAAATATGGGAGATTAGCTTTGTGAATCATACTTAAAAAAAGTTAATATGATCAAATTGAACCAACTTTCTACAGTGTTTTGGTTAATAGAATTTGATAAGAATTTTAATAAATGATTAAAGACTCATTAATCACACCTTCATCTCCATGCATATCAAGGATTTAATTATGGTACTCAAAATTATATTTTTAATATCACTTTTTTTTTTTTGCCAAATCCAAAGTGACTCATTCATAGTTTTATTATAAAATTTATAATTTAATTTTATAATAAAATACAAAAAAAAAGTTAAATTCCTATACCACAAATTAATTTTCATACCATAAATGTCATGTCATTTCAATTCTTCCATTTGTTACATTCAATGCCACCCACCTCATTAGTTTTTGTAATGTTAGACTAGGGGGGGGGGGGAGTGTTTGAATTACATGTTAGGATTGACCAAAGTAGAGAATTTCATCCAACCCATGATGCAGTAAGGTGAACCCAAGGATAATTTACTCCAACCCACAGTA
>CM042185.1:47188792-47199065 GCA_023539305.1 Ilex asprella
ATTCTGTAAATTCTTATATATATATATATATATATATTAATTTGACTCATACATTTTATTATTTATTTTCTTGGTGGATTCGTTAAATAAAATATTAAATCATATATGAAATTCACTAAGAAAATTTGGATAAGAAAATTAAGAGTTTTTATATAAAGATCTTATGTCAAACTTTAACGTATTAACCCCAAAAATTAGCCCAGTAGTAATTTAGTCACGTGATAAAGTACCTTAACAAATTTAAGTCAGCGGTTTTAATACATTAAGGTTTGTATGTGGAAGGGGGTGAAAATATATAATTCCAATAAATTGATTAGATTAACTCATAATCAATCTTTACAACTAATAAAGAGAGGGAGGGTTTTTTGTCTGTGTTTAAAATACCTATAATATTCCTTCTCTTTTTTTTTTATCTTAACTATCTATAATTACTCAAAATTGCGTATAATTTTACATAATTTACATCTTATAACTCTCATATTTCATTTTTTTTGTTCAACGATTAAAGATATCTAGACCAACTTACTTATACTTCGACTAATCACCCTCCCCGATTTGATCTAAAACAAACTCTCATAACTCTTTCACTATTCTTTAATCTTGCTCTAAAATTCAACATAAAAATAATTATATGCAAGATCACTGGTACATATGAAATTTATAACCTAATATTTTAATTAAGGAGAAGGCTATTGAATTATTTTTTAAAAAAATTGGTATTGTACCACCAAATTTTTTAAGTTTTGTTGAGATACAAAATTTTAAATTTATTTTTAACAAAAAAAATTAGTACTTTTAGAATTATTTTAATAAAAAAAACTACAAAATTTATATATATTAAAAAAAATTTACTTTAGAGGAAGAAAAAATATGAAATACGGCGGACGCGCAAATGAAAAAAAAAACAAAGAAATACGGCGGGAAACGAATCTAAGAAAGCAGCCGACAGAGACAGAGCAGGAGAGAGAAAGTGAAATGTACCCGGAAACCGAGGGAGTAGTGCGGAGAACAGTAGATTGACGGCGACTGGGAACTGCCCGAACATGATCTTAATATATCACGTCGTTTTCTGCTGCATCTGCCCGTTGCCCGTTCTACTTTCATGTAATGGATAAAAGTTGGAGGGTAGTGTCTGAGTCAAAAGAGTCCTCTCTCGTCCTCCGTCTCAGCATATTTTGATATCAGAAATCTCTGAACCAGTCTCTCGCCTTCCGGACGGCACGCGCGGTCAGATCAAACCTCCGTATCTTCATCTCCTCTTTCTTTGAAAAGCCAGACACCACCAATACCCATTTTTCATACGACTCTTCTCATAATTATATAACCACTGCATGTAAAAATATTTGAGGATTTATTAATATAATACATGGATACGATATAAAATTAAATAATTTTATATTTTTAAAAAAATAAATAAATTTAATACGATATAATTAATAAATAAAATATGTATATATGAATAATGCTAATCAAAATAAATATACAATAAAATTTATTTATATATCAATTTTATATAGTGAGCCTTGTCGTAGGCCAAGGGGCCACGGCCCCTCAATTTTTTGAAATTATATATTACATCCCTAATTTTATCTTTTGACCATATTTTATATATTACTTAAATTCTTAAAATCATAATTTACACATTAAATTATAAACCTGATTTTATTTTATCCTCTCAACTATTAATTAAACCATGTTGAACCATTAACTGTTAAAATTGTAATATTTTGCATAAAATTGTCAAAATTTGTAAATTTTTTAATTTTAGACTATTTTAATTTCTAATGGCGCCATTGATTTGATTTTTTACATCTAATAATTCAACTAGTTATGATTAGCTTTATTCAATTGAAAATAATAATTATATTATACCGTGTGAGATTGATTCTCATATGTTCTATGCATGTAAAATATCATAACATTAATGACCTAATCGAATGATCCACATTGAATAAAAAATATATTATTATATCACTATTTGGTCTCTCAACAAAAAATCTTGCCTCCACCCCCTCGCACGTAGTATTTTTGTACATGAGTTTCATTAAACCTCACACGAACTCACGTCACCCGCATGATTAATAGGGTTAGATACTATAGTACTTAAAATATATTTTTTGATATCAAAAAATTATTTTTACGTCAAGATTAATAACCCATCAGTGCACGAAGATAGCATCTAATTTGATGTTATACCATGAATTTTTATTTTATTTTATGATAAGCAATGATATTACATGGTAGTGGAAGGGAATTAATGGAAATACGACGTAACCCAAATTTACATCCCAAATGCAAGGAAATCATTGGATGAATGGGTTCCATCAACTTTTTAAAATGAATCCACTGATTTAATAGTCCCCTTTCATTTAGAATGTAAATTTAAGATGCAAATTTAAGTTACATAACATTACTCAAAAATTAAACCTCCGACGTGCGGTCCATTATGAGGAGCTATAACTATAACCATTCAGATAGGACCTAAGTTGTATGCCACGAATCATTAATAACTGCATTATTTATCCTTTTATTCACGGGCAATGATTTCCAAATAAAGATGAAATATATTTTTATTAAAACCTATATAAAAAATCCAACGGAATGTTTTTAAATGTGTCTGATTAGGCCAATCTTATTTGAATTGATGCAACTTACCAAACAACACCACAGAACATTGCATTATTTTTTTTAATATTTTTATAAAAAAGAATTGTCTCAAATACCATTTTTACTTCATAAATCTAATAAAATTAAATTCAAATTTATAAATTAGGTGTTGATTTGATCATATCAAGTTTAATAGTCGTCATGTCTAGAACTGATAAGTTTAATTGCATAATTTTGCATAGCAAAACATATTGTCCACCTAGATATCATAAGTTTGAATCTTGACAACTTTTTGAGATTAGGTCACGAGGAATTGATTCCTCATGAATACTTTAGTTCCGACGTGGATAATTTGCCTTTTACCGGATCGAAGAATGGATTAATCGAGATATTCATAAACTGATCTGAACATCATTAAACGTTGAACTGAAAAAAAAAACACATTTCATCTAAATTTGTAGATATGCTTGTCAAACGTATCAACCTTAAGTATTGTGCTTTCATTGGATAAATCAATTTCGAAAATTGGTCATTGATATTTAAATAATAACCATAATGGCCCGACAAGTTATCAGAAATCCGTTTGGTTTGTCAGAATTAGCTAGGGCTACATCATATATAACTATACTAGCGATATCCCGTGATTAAAGTTATTGTACAGTGAATTATTACACTATGCATATAGTGGAATGTGTGTATGTATGTGCGGTTGTGTGCGTTGGGTTTTTGAAATTTAGAGAAAAAAATATACCCCTCATTAGTTCTAACACCTATTTAATTTATTATATCGATAACCATAGGCTAGTAGTATAGAACTTCAGTTTTCTTGTTTTTATCATATATATTTCAGAAGGAATAAGTTATCAAATTAATTAGGTTCAATATTTTTGGTTGCTCCGATCTCTATGCAATTGCACTAGTTCGGAGAGCTACTGAGACAAATTAGGACTCGTGTTAAACCCTCATATAAATTGTTGGCGGGCAGACTAAATAATCCACTGAAACAAAAATCAAACTAGTTCGCTGGATTAACTTATTCACACAATCTATTCAAGACTTTGTCATTAGAAAAGGATCAATCAGAAATAGAAGACATCAGCTATCACATATTGGTTTCCAATGTTATCTTCTTACGCAAGTGATAAAGATTCACCTTTCATAATCAATTATGTGTATTATTATCATGGTCATTGACAATTATTCCACAAACGTAGACATGTAGACCCCTCATTCTCCCAACCCTTACCCTTTCCTACTACCAGTATTGGAACTATTTCTATGTTTATTAGTATTTTCATTACCATCTAGGGCTGTGCTTGATACAGTGATAAGTTTCCTCTACATCCGTACTCCTCACATTTTGCAGTTACAGGAATCTTTTGAACATGTTTCCCTTTATTATTATTATTATTATTATTTATTTTTTCAAGAAGTTTATGATGAAGACTATGCTACAGTGTTTTTTTCTCATAAATTCTGTAATTAATATTAATTTTGTTCCTTGGATTCAATCAAACATGTTTGAAAAGTGTCAAAGTTACAGTTATACAGAAGATGCCTTATTCACACTGGATTATCACTATATTACGTTAAAGCTTGGGTTCACAAGCACTCCTTTTATAGTTTCTTAACGTTATTTGTAGCCCTAGCACTTTCTGACACAGTCTTTGAATCATGTATGAAATCGATATGAAATTTGCGAGTTCGTGGGTTTAGTTGTAATATATTTGGGTGGTAAAAGAGTTAACTCATTACACCCGTAAATAAATAGATTGACACATCCATTTTGAACACGACTTATAAATGATACGAACATAACTCAATTTGAAATCTATTATACACAATTATGAATGAGTCCAAAATTTACTAAACAAATTTTGACATAAACTTTAGGACTTGAATCCGTTATCGAAAAAAATAATTCAGTATCATACCTCCAAATTTTTACTATTTTAAAGGATATTTTTACAATTTTTGTGAGTCATTTTACAACGAAAAAATTTACAACTTTTTTGCACGATTTTCCATTTTTGTGGATGTTTTTATCTTTAGGATCAATTGCAAGAACCACAACAATGATACAAATATCCACCAAAGTGATAAATAACTATATGATGCCGAAATATTTTTTTTCCCAATACCGTAAACTTGTCCTAAAGTTTAACATAATATGAACTCGGCATAATGTGATCTGTTGTGGAGCCCAAGTTTGATGAGTAGAAAGTGGAGAAGGGCTACATCAACTTGATTTACAGATTGTCTTATTTTCCTGTTGGTAGGTAAAATAGAGTAAGAACGCAGACTTGAGCAGATACCTAATCCATTTTTCAACCCCGTTTGTATGGGGTTGTCTTTTCTATATCTTTCAGTGAGAATTCATCACCAACTTCATGTTATGTGTGAACAAAACTTAGTTTGCCAGTCAAATCTGGTAAACTTTCTACACCATTTCATTGAGCTGTCTCACAACAATCCTTTTGATTATTCCCGGTGGGCCAATATGATTAATCAGCAATTAGGCATTATCTTTTCTGTATTTCAGGATATATCTTCACACTGTTGTGTAATTTTCTTCATTATTTTTTTGATTTGACACTATGTATAAAATATAGATGAGAGAACACTCAAAGAGAAATAAAAGAGAACTTGTACGACGGAATAAAAGAGGGGGTAACTAAAGAGAGACATGAGAGAAGAAATCGACTTCGACGAGATTTCATCCCGTGATCTCACAGTTAAAAGTGTCATGGGTGACTGTTGGATTTACTTATTATTAAATATAAGTGATAGACTTAGCTTGGTTAAATTTGTTCCTATCTACATGTTGAGTATAGTTTAGATGGGAAAACCTCATTGGTATAATTCTCTTGAGGTCAAACCTTCGAGGACTTGATGTGTGCTTTTTGTGGGTGATTATATATTTGGGATTTGTTTTATGGCTACAAACCCAAAAGACGTATGGTAAGAACAATTATTCGATACAAACAAAAATAATGGTGTAAGTACCTGAAAATCCAATGGGTCAATAGTATCTTTGTCCCTTTTATCATGTTGTGTAGACATCTAACTACAAAGCAAGCAAAGCCAACCCTTTATTCTGCTTTGAATTCAATCATTATCAATTCCACCAAATCACCAATCCCAACCTAAAGCATGTTCATGCTCTAATATGTGACTACAGAAATTCCTCTTATATTTCTCTTAACCTTCACTTTGTTAGTGCTAATATCTTTCTTGGTTCCAAAGTCAAGAGCATGGCAGATTTCAGACCACATCGATCCTATCCTGCTACTGTACGTGATTGAGCCATGCATTGCACACATAGTCTTCATATAAACCTTTGTGTTTGACATGTCATTGATTGTGCACACCACCTCATATTGCCAGATAGTGTGTTAAATCGATATAAAATTTTCTCCCAACACATACCCTACTTAAAATCAATTCTTTTTCATTATTATTTTTTTATTAGAAGATATGTGGTAACAATGACGAGTTGTAATTCAAGTAGTATTAGAAATGAACTGTAAACTCAGATCTCTTGAGTTCGAATCTTAGCAATTTTTTAAAACTAGGGTCTCTCATGAATATCATAATCCGAACATAAATAACCCTATTTTAGATCAGCTAAGAAAAAAAATTAGTTGAAACACACCTAATTAATCCAGTTTAAACCCAAGAAAATATGTATTTGTGGATAGGCAAAATTCAAGCCATAAGTTTCGGGTGAGTGGCATCCTAGTTGGGGGTAGGGACATCAACTTTACACGTATTTCCACGTGATAAGCCCTCTCCTTGAACTGGTAATGATTGTTTTTGAACAGAATCTTGAGGAATGAAGCACAAAGCCCCAACAAAGATTATTCTTTTGGGAAGCTTGATTGTTAATAACATTCTTAATCCCACCTCTTCTCTCCACTTCCCTCACAAAAATTATATAAAATTGCCAATCCATTCGAATGTGGGTATAATGCAACACCACTTTTATCATAATCTAAGATTCTCATTGGGAAGAGCCTAATTCAAAGTTTGATTGCAAAAGCAAAAATTTGAACCATATGGGGTATGGAGAAGATTATGTTTGTTGTGCAAAGGGTTATAAATGGAAGATATAAGTTATTTTTTCTATAATATTTTGGAATATTATGTATAGGGTTGGAGTTGAAGGAGTAGGCATTATAGGCGGAGAATAATGTATTAAAATTTACTTAATGTATTCTTATAATTTGTTTTTTTTAGTTTAATGGTTAGGAATGTCCAAATCAATTTACGCGCACCTCGACTAATCCTCTCTCTGGTCTGGTCAAAAACAGTCTATCTACGTCGGGATATTAAGGTATTCATTAGGGATAAATGTCTCATAACTTGGCTTCAAAGAGTTGTCAAAATTTGAATTTGTGACGTCTTAATTTATAGTTTTTCTCTATTACCACTTGAGCTACCCCTTAAAGTTACGTATTCATATAATTTGTAATGGTGAAGAATTAAGTTCGTATTATACATAAACCGTGTAAAGTTGAGTTAATAGTGTGTGTATATTGCCACATTTATATTTACTCATTTGTAAAGCGGATCTGAATGTATTTATGATTCCAACCTTAACTTATATCCAATTATTGATTTTATTTCGAATTGAAATATTTTCTAATTTTTTTTTAATTTTTCTAAAAAAATATCATCCATCATATGGGAAATCATAAATCCATATGGAAAACAACAAATAAAAGTGTTTTAGATCATCAATTTGTTAATATATTTTCTCATTAGTCATTGGATCATGAGAGTAATTTTGTGATCCTATCAAATTTGATTTTTCATAACCGAAAAAGTTATGATTAGAATCGAAGATTTGGAAAAGGAGAAAGATCCATTTACTTCCCTCCAAAACGCACCAGAAACCAAATTCCAAAACCTGATCTAAAAAACAAAAAATTATGTTGATGAGATCTAAAAAAATTGATAATTTAATGATCTACTTTTAACAACATTTATTTGCCTAAACACTCCTAACTGTGGGAAAAAAACATTATTAGGGCAATAAATAACATCAATTATTTTGTTGTTTAAAACCACTTGCTCGCATAAGAGAGGCAAAGTACTCTCTCTCTCTCATGTATCTATATTAAAGCTTGCCCACCCCCGTTCCTCCATTCCTTTACCCAAAAAACCTTGGCCAAGTTTCCATCTCTCTCATCCCTCCAATAGATTACACAGTAGTCTACAACACCACCTACTTTTTTGAGCTTTTCCATCACTAAAAAACAGTAATTAACGTTTGTTGCTTTTTTTGTTTTTGGATTGTTGTAGATCCACAAAGAAGAAAAAAGATGATTCAAGAACTGTTAGGAGGTGCTGGATTATTAGGAGAGAGAAAAATCTCAGTTCCTGGAGCTCTACAAGGCTCCCCTTCTCTCTCTCCTTCGCCTTCTCCTTCTCCTTCACCTTCACCTTCACCATCTCCTTCTTCTTCTACTACTGCCCATACCAGTACAACAACGTCGGAAAATCAGAATCTGAGATGCCCACGATGCGATTCTTCGAATACCAAGTTCTGTTACTACAACAACTACAACCTCACTCAGCCTCGCCACTTCTGCAAGACTTGCCGGCGATATTGGACCAAAGGAGGAGCCCTCCGGAACGTTCCCATAGGGGGTGGTTGCCGGAAAAACAAAAACACTACCGTTACAACACCGGTCGGAAAGTCAAGCGCCGGAAAGATGAAGACCATGTCTTCAGAGTTTGGGAAATCGGGTTTTATTAGTGGGTTCGATCATGAGCTTCCATCGAACCCTATTCTATGGGCCTCACCGCAGAGTTCTCATCTTCTCTCCTTGCTGAGAGCAACCCAAAACCCTAACCCTAATCCAATCTCAAACTCCATTTCTATGAAAGATGAAGGTGTTATGATTGGAACCCACATGGTCTCAGAGCCAATGGTTGGTTCTGGACATCCTGGTCCATTGCATGCTCGGGCTCTTGGTTTTGATCCTATGAACCAGGCTCCATCCATAGGTCTGTGCAGCTCTTTCTGGAGACATAATCAAAATCCAGCTCAACAGCACCAGCAAAACCACCAGATTCAACAGCAAAGTGGTTTCGTTCTGAGTGAAGTTCAAAACACGGGGTTTCAAGAACTGTATCAGAGACTCAAATCATCAACTGGGTATTACCCAGAACACACACCAGTTCTTCTCGGTAATGTGGCTTCCTCATCTTCACCTGCTTCAACCATTTTGGACTCAGCTCCAGTTGCTGGAGCTGAATTGGGCTACTGGAATAATCCAACGCTTTCATGGTCTGACTTACCAACAACCAATGGTGCATATCCTTAAGAGCCCTTTTTTTATATATTCACTTTCAACTTCATAAGATAGGGTTTGTTGATTAATGTTGTGGTCGTTTGGGCGTGGCATATGAGCATGGTTTTAGCATTAGTTTGTATCTTTGTTTCTCTCTCTTATGTATGTGTGTTTTTTAGGTGTGTTTGGTTTATGAGGTTGTATTAAGGAACCCCAAAAGTGTTAAAAATGGAAAGTTTTAGGTGTTTCTGTGTGCTTTCTTGATGTTGCATGGCGTTTATCTAAGGGGCAATGCTGCTGAGAACCTAATTTAAGGAGCAAATGAGAAACTTAATTTATTGTCGGCATTGAATTAGTCGTGAATTTTAATGTTAAATGAACTCAATTTTAATCTGATATTTATCACTAATTAGTCTAAAAAATAAATACAAATAACATTTTTCTTATCTAACATTAAATACAATGAGTTTTCTTAATTAATGCCTTAAACAAATGGACACCACTTAATTTTTCTTGTTCTTGATAGGTGAGCAAAGATTTCATGTCCCAACTCACAAGAATATGAGATTTTTTAGTACTAAACTAAGATATTTCTTTGGGATGACACTCAAAGTATTCCATATGCATATACACGTGTATATATATGTATAGTAATTATATAGAGGATATATCTTCTTGATAATTAACATCTTAAAGAACTAAGGGTTTACTTTGAGATATTAGTAGAGGTTGTGCCGAGGGAGGCATAGTGGATGTCAGGTGAACAGGAGATTTGAACTCCATTGTTGGGTTAGGTTTTGTGTTAAAGTGATGATAAATGAAGGGGTAAAAGCAGCCTTTCTAAAGGGTTTCCTCAAAACAGCAAGTAGGAAGAATTCCATCTGCTACTATGTAAGAGACGTGTGTCTGCCTCTGCCTCCTGCTTTCGAATTGACAGGTTATATTCCCTTGCAGAACTAAAACACTCTCTCTCTCTCTCTCTACTGGTTGCTTTTGACAGCTTGTAGTGGTCTGTAAGGGATGCAAGATCAAGCCTTGACTTCAATTTTTTGTCTCAATAATACTATTTAGAGATAATCTATTGATATTATTTGTCCACCTAATTTATCATTATCATTAGATTGATATCGGGGCTCAACAAATGTTAGAAACTAGAGCCTCCTCACCTTCCTAAATATTTTATTCTTAATAGTTTTTGATTAAGTTTTTAAGAAAAATAGAAGTTGTTTGATTTCTTTGATTAAGATGTTAAGAAAAATGGAAGTTGTGGGAATAATTTCTCGAATGATGGGGGCAATTCCCGACCCTTAAAACTCAAAACCAACCCTATTAATGTTCCGTTTGATAGGAAGAATGAAAAGTAG
>CM042185.1:47199465-47210769 GCA_023539305.1 Ilex asprella
TTTATTAACTTTCTCATCCTTCCTACTTTCTTTTCTTACCTGATGTTTTATTTATCCTTCAAACTTTTCATCATTCAATTTTTTCATCATACCAAATGGAGTATAAGTCCAAGTTTATGTAAGCAACTTTTTCCATCCCATTCTCCACCCAATCATTATTACTCCATTTTTACATGCTTGGGTGATTACGCTGGCTTAATTTAGTGTTCTACACAGTGGAACATTATTGAAGAAGTTTAACAGATGTAGCATATGGTGGGATAAAAACAAATATGACCAAAAAAATCAATTGGAACATCCATTGATTATCAAGAAATCCTCTTCTCTGCAAGGTGTAGTTTACACAATGGTAGATTTTCACCTTCTTGAGTTATACATAACTTTATTAGTTTTTATCCAGACATTCTAGTTGATTGAATCCATCCACAAATCCTTCATATATATTATGTGAAGAAAACTCATCTAAGCACATGAAATTTATGTGTGATTTGGCCAATAAAGTAGCTGGAACTCATTGAACAATTGGGCCTATGGCGTCAAGAAGAGGAGAGTTAAGGTTAGGTTAGATTTAGGGATACGGAGGAATGAGATAGAGAGTGAAAAAAGAGGGTGTGATAAATTATTGGATGAATAATATTTTTGGTCCCTAAAATATATATTTTTTGTTAATTTAGTCGTCATTGTATCAAATTTGTCAAATTTATCCCTAAAGTAATCAATTCATGTCATTTTGGTCTCTAAACAGACACTCTGTCAAATTTTTTTACGGAAGTGACTGCGTATCATTTTTTAAGATTGTTTCACGTGTCCAATACCTGATTATTCCGTAAAAAATTTAACGGTTTATTTATGTAGAAACTATATAAAATGATACGAATTGAATATTTTAGCGTCAAATTGACAAAATTGATACAATGAAGACTAAATTGACAAAAAAAATGTATACTTTAGGAATCAAAATTGCTATTAACACTAAATTATTTATCAAAATAATAATAGAGTGAATGAAAAATGAGGTGAACTTAATAATATTGAGATAATGTTGGTGGTGGGTCTAAGACGGGGTGGGTAATAGTCTTACTCTTACTTGACTCGCTTGGGTTAGTTGCTTGCTATTAAACCTCCAAAATTAGTATATATGGACTTAAAATATTGATCTGATTCGTTGATTTAATCAATTATAATTATTAATTTAATTACGGGTCTTAATATTTATGGAACCCACTACCTATTTTCTACAATCATATTCATGATGCAGGAAAGAGTGCTTCCTTCGGGCAATTGGTGATTCTAAGTTGGAATAAGAAGAGTACAAATACTAGGGGTTTGGACAATATCTTGCTCAACAGTTCATGCTATTCTTTGCCTCATAAACCTCGAAAGACAAATAGATCCAATGGTAACTCTGATTGCAAAAGGTGAATGTGAAGATTTGAAGGAAAAGTTTACAGAATTACTATCTTGAGACGTCAACTTTGAATCAAAATGTAATCATCAGTAATTCACATTATATTCACCAGTCTATACAAAGCCCCATTATTGACCAAAAAAAAAAAAAAACTGGAAGGGGCTGTGCCTGCTTGCTTGTAGTTTGATATTGGGTTAATTACAAAATATCCCCTTTGACTTATGGTCTGGTCATGTTGCAATTAAATCCTTTAGAAACCAAAGGGGTTTACTTTTCTAATACTGTGTTTGGTTGGAAAGAAAGTTGGATAAATGAAAAATAGTGGGTGGAAAATGGGGTGGATAGAAAGACTTTTCACTGTTTGATATCAAATGAAAGAATGATGGAAAGAAAAATTAGAGGAACTTTTCTCCTACCCATAATTTGCTTTCCCCCAAAAAAATTGGAGGAAAATGAGAGGAAGGTAGGATAATTTGATTTTTTTAAGGATTATTTTACCTTTTTGCCCTTTTTTATTAATTACTTGCAAATTAATATAAGAGTAGAATTGTAAATTGAACATGCATATTTTTTCTTTCCTTTCATTTTTCATCTAACACCAAACGATGGAAAATATATCCTTCTCACTTTCCATCCTTCTTACCAAACAAAAAGGAGGAAAAATAACTTTCTTTCCTTCAAGGATGAAAAGTTTATTCCTTTCGTTTTTTCTTCCTTCCTACTTTCCATCTTTCGTACCAAACAAACCATAAAAAAAATTGATACCAAAGGGAGAGCTGATTGTAACATGACCCAAAATTAAAGAGAATATTTTGTAAATAACTCTTAATAATTTTCCCTCATTGCGAGACTTTTTAAAATGAGTAATTCTATTAGAACCTTAAAAATTAATTTAATTTACTAATATAATGATGTGATAATAAAATTGTCTAATAGTATTATTTTAATAATAATTGTTAAATTTTTGAGATTCTATCACTTGATACATCATTATGTCCAAACAATTCATAACTTAGACAGCCAAGACGGTATCGACCCTGGCGATAGATGAGGTTGGATTTATTTGTGATATCTTATGTTTTCTTGATATCTTTGTCGCTCAGCAGACTGATGATGATATGTTTTTCTCAGTTATATGCACAGTACACTGTAATGTAAAATATTATGACATTTGTTAGATCAAAACACTTATTTGAAGGCGAAGTAGCTTTAGTTTATAAACTGGTTGGCTTTTGCTTGTTTCTGATTCTTCTACTTTCTTTTTCTCTTCTTTCTGTTTTACTTAATGGTTTAAAGGTAAGAGGATGAGTAGGGTGTCCATGAGTCGGGTTGACCACAAATAGGTCTGATAGTTAGCCTATCTAAATTCAAGCTCAATATCCTTCGAGAGACGGTTTAAGTCTACCCTAAGCCCATTATCTGGCCCAAAACCCCGCTAACAATTCATCCGGATAAAGATTTCTGCTTACACTATCCAAGTATAGCCCGAAAAATTTTTCACAAGTCTAGCTCGATGCGGCCCATGGACAATCCTAATGAGAGAAAACAATTAATTTGACATACATTCAGAGGTTTAAATGAGTGTGGCTGTTTTGAAAATGCATCTCATGAATATGCAAAGTACCTATTATTCTAGGGCAGCATAGTCTGCAAGTATTTTAGCTTTAGAAGACACTGCAACTAGCTTTTTAAGCTGTCTTCCTTAAAAAAAAATAGAAAGCAGTAAAATATATAGCAAAAACTTGGTGAAACAATTGATCACACGGCAAAGTGGAGACTAAGTGCAAATTTATTCATTAATCATTATCAATATAATTAAGAAGAAATATAAAGACACATGGCAGTTAAACACTAAATTTCATCCCCCATTTTCCTTCTCTTTCCTCTTTCTTTTTCCAACAGTCACCCTCTCGTAACTGAACCAGAAAGGGAAACATCAAACTAAAAGATTACAAAGTCATATTGGCAACCATTTCTTCTATAAGTTTGCAGCCTTGCCACAAAGTAACAGGTTTGGAGGGGGGCCATACTCGGTAAACAGGCTCTTTACTGGATCCCAGACTCTCAAATACATTTGCTGTCCTAGATACCGGCTTGGCCAGATAGCAGATCTCAAGTTCCACATTCCCTTGTTGTCTGCCGAGACCAATATTGCACTCCACGATTCAGGATATACCTGCGAGAAGGAACATGCATAACTTAGGTAAACGTCCACTTCTAAAAAACTACATCCTTCTCAATTTACATAAGCACATAAACCATGGGACAACATAAACGACTTCACTTCAAAGGACAAACAAGAATAGGTTGATTACCTGAACCGTATATCTGGTGGGAGAATCAACAAGATTGTACTGTTCCCTCATACTAATATTCCACTTGCCAAAACCAAATCTGGGATTTAAAGACCAATAGTAAAAATTAGATGATTGGAGTTTTTAACATTCAACGTAACCTACAAAACCCCACATCACTAGTTGTGGAATGATATCAGATTACTTGCGCATTTGCTTTATCTAAATAACCACTATAAGAATTCAAGATGCATAGGCACCGAATTTAAAATGTTGTCCAGGGTTAACAATTGATGAAAGTCCGAAGACAAGCGAATTGGATGAAGAGTATAAGAAAAGAAAATAATAGAAACAAATAGATTTTAGAAAGAAAAAAAAAAGACAAAAAATGTAGAGCCCTACCCAACAGTCCAGAAAGTATAACCATCAAGATGCCATGACTGGATAGTGTTCTTATTGTTTTGGAAGACAATTTCCACAAAGTAATGAAGATTGATGCCTATGACAGAGGTGCCAAGAGTTACAGGGCCTGGACGAGGCTTGTCCTTTATTGTAGTCAAATTGAAGACACCGGGGATGTTAAACCAGTCAGCAAGCTTCAGCGGAGTATCTGGTTCAATGTAAGAGACTTTATTAACACCATAACGTAGCTTGCCATTTATTCGAGTTAGTGAGTTGGCTAGCACAAGTGTCCTGTTGACCTGTATCTTCCCATAGTGAAATGATCCTTGAGGATTGGGCCGAGCTGCACTTGCTGTCAAATTCGATCTTCACAAGAGAAATAAAAAGGTTAAATTTTTTTTTTTTATGATGCACATGTTGAGCAGATGATAATGGACAAAGTTGAAGGACACACTCTACCGGATTGTTATTGCTTGGTTCATAGACCAGTCAATCTGAAAAGTGGGACCGACGGGTAATGGTCCAGAGGCTTCACCAACAGAACCAGCATAACGAAGAATTGCAGTGGCATTAAGAATTGGATTCGTAAAACGAGTTGAAGCAACAATGAAATAACCATTCGGTTGTGCATTTAAGGTGATAAAAAAAGCCACAGATTGGCCAACATGAATATCAAATGATTCATACACTTCCTGCATAGTATGACATCCTTCAACTTCTACCAGTAGCAGGGGATGGCCCTGGATCCTAATGTTGATTGAAGTTGTTAAGCCAACATTTGACACCCTGAACAGGTATGATTGTCCTGAAACATAACCAAACCTAAAGGTTAAAATATGTAGAACTTCATTTTAGACAGCTTTAACAGGAAAGAACCCAAATCATAATTCAGGCTTGCAGAACAGAATTCCAAATGGCATTAGAAAGTTGAAGACAATGATAGGGAGATAGTTACCTTTTTCACCAGTGAAGAAAGTAGAATTAGGATGCCCATTTATAAGAATACCATCGGGGAATGGAAAAGGAATTCCTGAGTCCAGTCTATCTTGTAATGCCTGCAAGCATGAGATGTCATCCAAAATAAATCCTCTTGGCAAACTAAAGAACCTTAATTGGATGTCCAGTCATCAAATCTATTAACACAGTCAAATGAAAGTTGAAAGGCCAAAACAACCATCTAATATCAGGGTTCATTTATTTGTTGACAGAGGGAAGGTGTGAGTGGGAGAAGCATTTAATTGTATACTGTGACTCCAAGCATTGCAATCTATTCTCTGAGCCAGCGAAATTCTTCTCATCTGCTCAAAAAAAACATTATGCTTGTTTCTTTTTACCTTCTCTTATAAGAGCTAGATACAATTACTAACCCTGTCTATAAATATCAAGGGGTATGCTCAAGAAAATGACAATGTGAAGACATCCAGGCAAATATCAAAATTTCGTTTCGATACATTATTTTGTTCACTTAGGAAATGGAAACATTTCGACCTGTTCTAAAACAAAATTGAAACAAATAAAAATTTGAGAATTATTTTTCAACATATTGGTCGAAATAAACCAAAGCATCTTGAAACACCTTGAAACATTCCAAAACAATTGTGTAAATGCGTCGAAACATTACAAAACAACTTGAAACATTATGAAACACCTCGAAGTATTAGAATTTCAACTCCGTAATTCGTTTCGGTCTTTTTGGAAACAAAAACGTTTCAACTGTTTCGATCGTTTCAAAATGAAATTTTAAACCTTGCATCCAGTCTACACCACCAGATGTTAAGTCAGAACTGTCAACAAACAAAGAGACGAAGTCTGCTTCAATGTCCTGAACCTACAAGTGTGCTTTCCGATCTTGCTCAAAGGACTATTCTTTACACTCACACCAAATATCTTAGGTAAGTCAAAAAAATCTGGACGATAGCCTCATATTCCTGCAAGTCAATTTTCCAGATTAATTTAGCATTTTAGCTACCCATGTGGTCACCCCTTACAAGAAAATATTCCCAAAGAAAAAATATACAAATATTGGGACCACCCTGTTGAAACTTGTGAAAAGGCACTGTATTCAAATTGGATTTTGACATCGAAATTAGGATCTCTATGTCAAGCTTACATCTTGGTTTCAGAGAGGATATAATATGAAATGGATAGCTTTTATTGGTGCTTATCATGCTTCAAACATCATGAATTTTACCATCCAGGTGCACAAAAGAATGCATTCTGCTAGTTCTCAGACTTAAAAAAAAAAGTTTAAATTAGCAGCAAAGGATTTGGGGACTTTGTATTGAAATCAAAGAAAAATCAGTTGACTCGTAAATCTAATTTTTCTTCAATTCCAGTTCTATGGGCCATAGATGCTGCCAAATACAGCGTAAGTGCACCTCTGGAACATATATTACTGCAAGTAAGTTACCTTAAGCTACTTTAAGCTTTCAGCATATGAAACTCTAGGACAATGTATGTGAGAATGCACAAGGATTGCATTAAACGACTCTATAGCAGTAAAATCAAGCCATGTGATAGTTACATGGATCATAAACAAATATGGACTATTGTTTACCATAGTATTTGAGTCACGAGCCCCTGCATGAAACTAGTAACTTTAGACCAAGGACCAATCACCTAGAAAAAATAAAGCAAGAAGGAAAACTCAACCCCCAGCCCCAAAAAGGCCCAGCCATGAGCGTTTTCAACTGTGGTAATGCATATCCGTATAATTAGTATTGAAATAGTGCTCGACTTCAATGGTTATCCAGAAAAATATAATCTAAGTGGAAGTTCATTAGTTACATACCTTGGAATCAGACTTCCACCAATCGCCGACAAGCACAGTGAATTCCGCAGCAGGATTGTCATATGGCACTGGTATTAGGGGCCTTTCGACAACATTGAATCCCCCAAAACCACCTGCAGCTCTATGCATCAACGTCGAAGGGAAGTATGTGAAAGTTCCAATCTGATCTTTTGTTTGCATCTTGTATGTCCAGTTTGAGTTTGGAGGTATTGGGCAATTTGTTCCGAGCACTCCATCTTGCCATGAGTTCTTTCTCTGTTGGATCCCATTCCTGATTTTCACCACAAAGGCATCAGTTATGAGCAGTAATTATAATTTGCAAATACAAGCTTTGAAATATAGAAGATGGACATTGGTGCGACAGTAAGATTGGTCTATCGTGTCCTGTGCATCAAGGGTTCAAATCACGAAAATAGTTTCTCCGCATGCAGAGATAATGCTATATACATTTGATCCTCAGACTTCACAGTAACAAGAGCCACATTACAATGTGAAAAACATAAAATTATGGACCAAAAAATAAAGGAAAAGAACCTTTCTTCTTATTTTTTGGTTTAAATATCGTAGTGCAAACAGCAGAAGAAAGACATGTCATATTAAAATCTTTATGAAAATCTACTTCCTTCTATGCATCCAAATTTCTATCAATGAGCAGCTAACAGAGCACTGTTGAGTACATAAACTAAGAATAGTCCAAGTTTATGGCCCTAGTTGGGAACACCATCATGCAATCTATATGACTTCCAGACAGAATCTTTGCACGGGTTGAAGAAAGAAAGAAAAATCTTTTCTATTTATTTTTTTCTGCTAGAAAAAGAGAGAAGTAGGTATTTTTTTTTCCTTCAATTCAATACTCAATATAATGCAGATTTTGGCACCATTTATTTGCACTTGCCAAGGCTTTATACAAATGATGAGCCAGTGCCTACACATTATTACACCGTCACATATAGCTTTTTGCAATTCTACATAATGTTAAAGATTAGTCGAGTCCAAAATGTGCTTGCAACTGAAATTTTGACATGAGCTGACCATGTGTGACAAATGTTTAGCCAATGATTTGGACCTCTTGTCATGTTCTACAAATAAGACACTAAAATGTAAATCTGTTGTCTGGCAAGAAATTATTATCTGGAAGATCTAACAATCCACAAGAAGGTGATTTCCTTAGACTCATAGCATGAGAGAAGAAAGGACTCACCATGTAATGAGGAAAGGGTCATCCAGCTTATTAATGACATTAATAATTATGTTGTCGTTAGTTACGCAATCAATGTTGGGGCCAGGAAACAGCCCATTGATAAGGATGCCCTGCAAAACATAGAGGGAAAGGGCACATGAGTATAGTAATTACGATTAAACAAACATACATCAACAATAGCAAAAAAAGAGGTATAGAGCACATACTGTTTGTGGAACACCAAGAGGAGCAATTGTTCCTTTTGTGATTTCCCATGTATAAAATCTGTACGGGTCATCAGCATTCACCCAAAACAGACTCAACGAAGCCATTATTCCAAAGAAAAAATGCAGGAAAATGGTCTGTCTCATTTTATTAGAGTATACAGTATACTCCTCCAAGAACTTATTTTCTGCCTCACCACCCAAAAAATAAATAAATAGAGAGAATATTGAGCATAAGGCAATTGACATTAACAAAAAAAACTAACAACCCAATTGGGTGCTTGAACTAGAAACTTCAAATTAAACTTGTTTAACAGTTCAGAAAAAAAAAAGCAATATGAAAAAAGGAAACTTTAACAATATGATAATTAAATTAGGATATACAATTTGTTCATTTAACAGGTACTGCAATTGATGTAGTTGATACCAGAGAATGTACTAAAAAATGCGGGACTATCAACGAAAATTTTTAAATTTTACTATCCCATTTAGAAATGCCAAAACTCTAGCTATTTCGGTATTGCCAAGCAGAACTAAACACTTACATATGCAATAACCGGGAGATGTGAAAAATGAAACTCCTCAATTGATTGAGGAGAGAGAGAGAGAGAGAGAAAGAAAGGAGTGATGAGCGGCAATTGCAGAAAACAGTTTATATAACAAGTGACCAAGCGAAACACAGTTGGCGCCGGGCGAACATGGACTCAGATAGTGAGAAAAGAATCGAAGCTCCATTACGGCGCAATTCATGCTGAACCTTTCTGTAATTTCGTCACAGCTCAGTATTGAGATCCAATTGACCAGAATTTCCCAAACCTCTCAGTGGGAGGAACGTGATTATAGTAATAGTTAATCACATGTATACGCCTTCCTATCTTGTTTGTGAACTTGTAGAGGAGGTCATGCGTTTGGGTTCGAGTTAGATCGATGAAAGCGAGAAGGACGCAGCCAAGAACGGATCACAATTGAATGCAATTAATGGACTGCTTCTGCATTAAAATTATTGTTTAATAGGAAGAAACGTAGGCATTTGGGGAAAAAAAGTGTTGGGGATTTGTTAATCAGTTGACATTAGGGTTTCTGCAAAGATAGAGCGACAGAGAGGGTTCACATGAAAGCAAGGACTGTAGACAATGGGAGATTTCTGTGGATCGGGTCTGAGATGCCAGCCTTCGCGGCTTCGAGGTTTGGCGCCAAATTTCTCATTTGTCCGGTGCAATTTAGGCGGGTCGGACAGCTAGAGAGCTTAACCCGGACTCCCATAAAAAAATATTTTTGTGTTTGATAAAAAAAATGGAAGGTTGAAAAATGAGAGTGATACATTTTTTATCGAGCAATTAATAAAGAGATTAAGCTTAAGGAGAGTTGTATAAGGCCACTTAAAACAGTACTAAGATAATTAATGTTTCGGAGCCTCCGCTTGTTTGGTTCGAATTCATTTTCATCCAATCCATACAAAATGATATTAATAAGAGTATTATTTGATCATATTCTTTATATAATAAATTTGGATTTAAGTTCTGATAAGATATACATTTATAATTATAATACCAAATTCATGTTTAAATTAGATAGTAATATATGATATTAAATTAAAAGCGACAAAAAGTATCTTTTATACGAGGGTGTGAATCGAGAATAATAAAGTAATTTTATTTTTATTACTTAATATGTTAAAAATAATACTACCTACCACATATTTTCATTAATTCCTAATATTAGGTGTTAAATGATAATAGTAAATAGGGTTGATATTAACGCTTAATCTAATTCAAACTTAATATTATATCATCACCAGAAAAAAATATTATTATTATTATTTTCTTAATTTTAGAGGGATAGATTTTAGTCGGTTCGAAAGAAGACTAATCAATTCACGTTTTCATTATTTTTATTTTTTTCGGATTTAAATTTAATTATGATTAAAATTTCGGATGTACATTAACATTCATTTGAAATTTAATTTAGGTTCAATAAGATAGAGTCAAACTGTTGACCACTCCCTCATGTCACCTTCTTTCTTCCAACACACTTCAAGCCAACTGTTGAGAATGCATTCCAACTTCCCAAGTACGGATTTCATAGAAACTCACCAGATCCAGAGAAGGTGCATAGAGAGAGAGAGAGACCACTACACTCAACCAATTCTAACTCTATAAGCTGAATTTGAGTAAATTACATCTGCATTCTCACTCAACTTCATCATATCATTTACTCAATGTCATTATTTATGTACACAAAACTACAAATCAGATTGGATAGACTATTTTATACTCAATATCCAATCTTTAAAAAAAATTACGTTACCCATTCAAATTTGCATTTGAGTTGTCAGTCAAAAATATCACTCCATCTATGGTTACTTTTGTTCAGAACAAACTCTAATCTATTGATAGGTCTAGTTGATACTGCCCTTTTTCTTTTTAGTATCCAAGTAAGAGTAGTAGTTTGTCTAAACTCAAAAAGCCCAAGTGTCCCCTGAGACGTTACCGAAAATTGATGAGGAGGCGACAAGTGTTCTTTGCATGAAAGTCTTCTGAGTGCCCCATCATTGACACATGTCCTCGGCGTCTATTTCCCCCAAAGTGCGGCCTACTCGTAGATATGGTAATAGACCGGATAAAAATGGATATTCGTCCAAATCTGTCTCATTTGGACTGGAGATGAACCATACGTATTAGACGGTTGACGTAAATGGAGATGAACTGACATTTATCCCCGCATTGTCCCGCTTTACCTGTTATTATTATTACTTTATATATATACATATTGCTGTGAATACAAATCTACATATTATTGAATGATTTTTTCTTTTAAAAATTATTTTTTTTTCATGGTTTTGGCATGTAAAGTGTAAATCATTGTGTTTTTATTTTTTTTATGTCGAACTATATCAAAATAGAGAGAGAGAAAGATAGAAGAGGAAAATCTTCTTTGATTAAAATGATAAGAAGTTGTAGAATCGTATAAGGGAAAAACCTTATATACAAATTAGAATAACAAAC
>CM042185.1:47222895-47246341 GCA_023539305.1 Ilex asprella
CAATATTTGGTGGAGATTCGAAGGAACTGCTGGTACAACAATAATATGTTTAAACAATGCGGTTCTATGTTAACTCGACATGAACTTAGCCCTCCAAGGAAAATGTTTCCTGTCATGAGTACATTGGGTAAATTAAAAGGTTTCTGTCAATGTTTTCCCTTTTTCTTTTCTCTTTGGGGTTAGTGATTTCCTGTAAATGGTACAGTTACAAATAATATTTGGACTTGTCTATGGTCACAAAAAAACAAAATTGTACCACCATTTATTACATTTATTGTTATTTTTATCGTTGTGTTTGTTTTTATGACTATTGTGGTACTTAAAAAAATTGCAAAAATAGTTACCACAACAGTGGTAAAAATATCCACAAATATCACACACAAAATTAGTAATTTTATTTATACCAAAGAAAAGGGTTAAAAATGGTTACCACAATATTAGTAAAAATATCAACAACAATGGTAAAAAAACCTATAAAAATAGTAAATCACCCACAAAAGTGATAAAAAAAATTTATTGTACAATGACCCACAAAAATTATAAAATCACTAATTAAAATAGTAAATTTTAGAGGTACAATACCAATTTTTTTTATCGGTATTATTTACTCCACATTTGGACAGCCTGCTTGTCATGCTTTATAAGGAGTCAACAGTCCATTTCTTTTCCTTTTTTTCAGGTGGCATGACTGTTATGTTTTTTCTTCAAAAATTAAGATTATTTATCTTACCTGTAACGCTTGGTTTATGTATAATTGTTTGCATTTTGAGTTTGCGGTTATGATCACAAATTAAAAGATACATCGTTCACATAAATATTGGTCTTTGAAAATGTCTTCCTATACTATTCTTAATGTTATTTCAATGACAACACTGGATAGTTTGATAACTCGTATTGATAAGTAATAACTTTGGATACATTGTTAACACATTAGTATGAGTTGGATTGTTATTTTTGAAAAATTTATAGAAAGCAACTAAATTCTCAAAATGAGTTACAAATTAGAGAAGTGTGACTGTTGACTTGTTCAACTAGTTGGGCATTTGTTCAAAGAAAAAAAAACTACTTGGACATTGTACTCCTATTAGCATCATCAAAGTAATATCAATAATGGGTAATAATCTATATAATGGGTAGAAATTAATTTTCAATTATGTAATTAAAGAAAAATGAACAGAAAAATAATTTGTTTATATTTTTGGTATTATGGTCAGGAGTAGTATCTAGGTCAGCTTATGCACTTCAATTATTCCTCTCTTCAGTTCGATCATAGACAAGACAAACATGCCCGAATTAAAAAATTCATAAAAAATAAATTTCTCATGACCTAACTCTAAGAGAATTCTCAATTTTCTAACTCAAGATATCTGAATATACAACTCATCTCTGTCTCCAATGATTTGATATAGTACAATCAATTAGTATTTGATATAGTACGATCGATTTTTTTAATGCTCAAATTATGTTTCAGTATTTGTCATAATCTCAGTTTTAATATTGTCTTAGATTTAACTAAATAACCAGCCAAGTCATGCAAGGTATAACACTTGATAAAACCAAAGTGTAGCTCAACCATTTTTATTTATTTATTTTCTCATGCCAACAATCTTATTTATTTATTTAATTATTTACTTATTCTAAACAGTAGGCTGAGCAATATACAACACTTGTTAGAGCTACAAGTGCCAGAATCAATAATACTTGTCAGCAATTTCCTGCAGGTTGGAGGACAAGTTATGAGGCTTAGAGAACATGACCATATGATCCGTATTGATCATCTTCACCTCATCTGGCGGGTTATTCTTGATCATCCACATTTGAATGTCCTTTGTTATTGCTTGATCTTGGCTACAAACGATGAAAATTCGATGGACTGATCCGTAATTTTCCTTGGTAAAAGTTGTGTCCCTCACTGACTTTGCATCATAAAAGAAAGGATATGGTCTCACCAACAACATTCCAAGAGTCAAATCCTGTAAAATTCACCATGGCACTAATACATTAAAAAAAAACTACAAAAGAACACTAAAAGAAAAGAAAAGAAAAGAAATTTCACCTGATCTAATGTTATACCTTAAATTAGGTCTTTAAAGTACGTCTCAATAATATTTTTCATTGAAACCATGTATATATTTAAGATCTTAGGGAAACACTCACCTCGGGTGGGGAGAGTTGATACAACTTGGTTGATAACATCTTGGGGCCAAATAAGACAGAAGTTATGCGCTGCTCTTGGTCGAATGTCAATTTGCTATCCATGTAATAGTCCAATCCTTGAGTCGTCTGTATTTTTGCATAAAGAAAATTAATACATAGTACATGAAATAATCACTAAAGATTCAAATCTAACAGTGATAATATTTATATCGAATTTGAGAATTTAATACGTAATACTTAAAATGAATGTACATATGTGTGTATTACTATTATTAGCGGGGATTACTGAGAGATTTGGGGTCTACCAATTTATCCCTATGTTATTTAGATACATTTAACTATCATTATCTAAGTTTTGTTCTCCTCCCTTTTCACCTTCCCATTCATACGACACGAGCAGTATCAATTGTCTTGTTTTGCTCATAAAGTCACTATTAACATCTTTTGGTTAAAAGACAACATTACAAATAGTCACAATTTTTTCATAAAGTCATCATTGATTTCTCTTGAACTAAAAAACACCATTTCAAATGGTTGTACCTTTTCATAAAGTCACCATTGATACCCTTTTGATTAAAAGGTATCATTATATATGATTATACCCTTTATGAAAAGTCACTATGGAGTTTATAAACAGGGGATTTCTTGTACTTCCAAAACATATCATTAAACAATTCAAGAATTACTCTCTCATTCTAGTTCTCTCTATTATCCAAAATACTGAATTAAGTATTCAGTCTTTCTTCTATATCTCTCTCTATCTGTATATTGCTGTATTATTATTATAAGTTTGGTTCAAGTATAAACACAGAGTTGTGTTCGTTGGAGTCTTACATATTGCAGTGCTACATCTTCAAGAACGAAATTTATTTTATCTTGGAGAACAGTTGCTTATCAACCTTAAACATCGAGAGGGAGCAAAAACGGAATAAGAGAAAGTCAACAGTACCTCATCAAGGATAGCTTGAACAGTGAGGTCAGGACCAGGCATGAAAGCGGTGGCAAAAACGGCAGCAGCAACTTTTTGAGGGAACCTTTCTATAGCAACTGAAATGGCAATCCCTCCGGCGCTGTGCCCCACCAAAACAACCCTTTCCTCCGATGGTAGCGCCGCCATGAATGACAACAATGGCTCGAGGTAGTCTGAGATGGTATGGAGCTCATACAGCTGCTTTGGGTTAATCCCAGAAGCAGCTAGGTCGAGGGCGGTGACTCTATGACCCGCTGCTCTCAACAGCGTCCCTACCCTGTACCAACACCATGCCCCATGACAAGCTCCATGAACCAGAACAAAATGCCTCCCACTCTTCTCCATTACCTAACTCTACTTCTTCCTCTTGTATTCGTCATTCTTAAAGCTTCGTTGCTATTTATATATTGTCAGTAATTTGAGCTTCATAAGTCAAAAAATGCTGCAACATACGTGTTTAATCTTCGAAATTCCAATACTTATCCAACAGAGAGAGAGAGATCCATTCATAACTGACCAATCCAAGGAGTAAGATAGAGGAGAGACCATTCAAAGAAGAAGCTCCACGGATCTAAAGAGTTATCTAACACGTATTGAACATTGACCAATAATCAATTATATTATGATGGAACAACGTTGTTGGGACCTAACTTATTAACTTAATTTATTGACTTAATTCATTATAATTTTTGAATTGACTGTGAGTTCCATCAAACTTTAAAACGTGATGAAATCACTTTATTAGATCAACAAATTATATCAAATTTTTAAGTTCAAATAGTATTACTCAAATTATTAATAAACTTGATCCAAATAACCTAATCAAACAATTAAATTCAAGGATAGATGGCAAATTAGGTCGGATTGCGTACTTTTCAACAACTTTCATTTTTTTTCTTGCTTTCATGATTTACTTTTGTAATTCGATTTTGCAAAATTTTTTCAGAAACTATCATTTTTTTTCTTGTTTTGGCCATCAAATTCATATAAGTCAACGTCGTCATCAATACCACTCATCCACGTGATAAATATCCCTCATGGCTTTTAAATGTCGCGCCAGTAATTTTTTTTTAGGTTAATTGTAATGGATATTTCTAGAGTATGCAGTTTGTCTTATTTTAGTCTTATTGTTTTAGTTGTATCATTTTAGTTCTTGAAATATTAAATATGTTTCTATACGGTCTTTTAAACAGACAACGTCGAGATTGCTAACTTTTTTTTATCATAAACTTGTCACGTAACACATAAATATAGACAAAAAATAATTTTGATAGATTTTAAACAAAATTTGAGTAGCTCTTAACAAAAAATGTATAATATGGGTAGCTTTTGACTAAAATTTAAATAACTCATAATCAAAACTGTGTAATTTGAGTAATTATTTAACCAAAATTTGAGTAAAAATTTGGTCAAGAATTATCTAAATTATTTTTTTGTTCATATTTAAGTATTACGTTACAAGTTTATGAAAAAATCATTAGCAATCTGAACGTTATTTGATTGAGGGACCATATAAAAACATATTCAATACTCAAAGACCAAAATGAAGCAATTGACACATTGGAGACTAAAATGTGACAAAATTCATACTTTGAGAACCTCCGATGCAATTAACCATTTTTTTTAATACACTAAATAAAATGTGAATATATATAATATTACAACTAGCAATTTAAATTACACATTTATAAAAGCACAATATGATTAAGATTAATCCAATTTCACCTAAGAGCACAAAATTCATGGCTAATGACTCTACTTGGGTATTTTTTAGAGGGCATAAATATTTTTTCAAATAACATTCTAAGCGAGGAGGGACATGTTATCATTATGTAGTTAGTGAAATTCGACCTACATCAATCATGAATTATGTGGGGGTAAGATGGGTACCCAACACATTAGTTGGCCGGCTTGTTTATTTTTTTCCCCTTGATTGGACATTGAACTCTTATTAATTCGATGTTAATATGACGCCACTATAATCTCATTCTTAATATTGTTTAGGTTTACCTAATTTATAAGCCAAGACCAGCAAAGAATGAAGAAAGGAAAAAAAGTGATGCAAACGATATTGTAGACCAAGCACATTAATAATTTCAGACATCAAGTTGAGAAACATATGACTTATTCAATACAATTGACGGAATTAAAATTACTTCTTAGAAATTTCCTGTTAGATTGGAGGCCAACTCTTGTGGTTTAGGGAACATGACAAATGATCCGTAGAGATGGTCTTAAACTCATTTGGTTGATTATTTTCTTTCATCCACATTTTTTTTTTTTGCTATACGTTTTCTAAGATTGGGCAGACTATTTTTGCGAGTTCGGATACTAACCACCATATCTCAAGCTAGTTTAGAACATGTTCCCTGAGGAACAAGGGTAGTTGATCCTTAAAAGGTATAGGAAGTATTGAACGTGATACTTTTGAATTACCAAATATCAAACTTAACCACTGAACCACCCCAAGAGTTCTATCATCCACATTGAGTTGTATTGTGTTATCGATTTATCATCACAGCACTATGAAAACTCGATGGACTTATATGTAATTTTCTTTAGTAACCATTGTTTCCTTCAACGATTCTGCATCATTAAAGATAGGATCTTGTCTTTCCAACAACATTGCAAGAGTTAGAATCTGTAAAAATATTGGGCCGTTAGAAGCTACATTTTTTAAGTGTGACGTGGCGTGACCTTCTAGAAATAGGGTGATATCTTCAAGGGGATTGAGCTCCTAAAATCATGGGATGAGCTGTTGAGACGGTGCTTGATGGTTTGTTCAACTTTTCCTGCGGGAGGAGCTTGTTTAGAGGCTTGGAGGTCAGCTTCGATTGTTTATGGCCGAGCAGCAGCAACGGATGGCGCCGATCTTCCTACATGCTAGGGATGACACATTTTGCTCCTTGTCGGTCATTCCATCCTCAATCTTTGAAGTCGTGTTGTTGAAAGTTGAGTTATGATAAGTAAAGATTGATCTGTTGATTATGGTATTATCAAATATAGCTCAACCATTTTTATAACACTTGATAAAAACCAAAGTGTAGCTCAACCATTTTTATTTATTTATTTTCTCATTCCAACAATCTTATTTATTGATCAATTAATTTACTTATTCTAAACAGTGGGTTGAGGAATATATAACACTTGTTAGAGCTACAAGTGCCAGGATCAATAATACTCGTCAGCAATTTCCTGCAGATTGGAGGACAAGTGATGAGGCTTAGAGAACATGAGCATATGATCCGTAGAGATCATCTTCACCTCATCTGGCGGATTATTCTTGATCATCCGCATTTGAATGTCCTTTGTTATTGCTTGAGCTTGGCTACAAACAATGAAAATTCGATGGAGTGATCCATAATTTTCCTTGGTAAAAGTTGGGTCCCTCACTAACTTTGCATTGTAAAATAAAGGATATCGTCTCACCATCAACATTCCAAGCGTCAAATCCTGTAAAATTTATTGTGTGACCAAATTAAAACTAATGCAAAGTTAAAATTCTTTAAGTAGATACTTTCAAATATGAGGATTATTCTTCTATCTGATACACATATACACACAATTAAAACTCCTTAATTGTAAAAAAATTTCAAATTAGGATTCTTTCTCTCTCTATATCACATATTCAAATTCAAAAATTTTAAACCCCCAAAATTTATAATACATGAACCCTATTTGTATGGGCAATTATGAAATTCGTCAACTTTTCTAATACATCGGCCGTATTTAAAACTTTTAATTTTAGATCTTTGGGGTAATGTATTGATTCATTTTTTGTTAACACCCTATTTATAAAATGTATATAGTGAGTAGAGATTTGAAGATTTTGGGTTTATGAGTTAATTCACTCTTTATTATCACACTATTTTGAGTACAATTTTTTGTATTTTGGGGGTTTATGTGTTGATTACCCCCTACAAATCTAATAACTGCTCTATCAACAATGTGGGACTGCGTGAAGGAGGCAATGATCAAACTCCATGAGTTTGTTCATGCTGAGGAGGTGGAGGCCACTTTGAACCTTGGCCCTACTTGGGTGACCAAGAATCTTGCTATGACCAATGGAACGTTTCCCTACTAGGGTTTACCAAAGCGACCCTCTCACACACACACACACACACACACCCATCAAGGCAGCCCAACGTTTTCAGGGGCCTAAGGCAAAAATTATAAATGTGGTCATATTAAGATTAAGTGTAATATTATATATTTAAGACAGCTCACTAGGTCGCTGTCATGTTGTTAAACAATTTACTCCCGTTGAATTGGTTAGGCTCCCCCTCGGAGCTTTCAATTTTACTTTTGACTAATTGTAACCTCAATTTTTCTACTCAATGATACAGTCTCTTTGATTGCGTTGATAAAAAAACTAGTATATATAATATTATGTAGTTATAAAAATAACTAAACATAATAAAGATTTGCTTTTACATCTTTTATAGTAAATTTAATTTTATTTAATGTTTAAGTTGTTCATTTGTTAAACCATTACTTGCACGTATATTTTTATTTCGTATTTTTAAATAGATATTGATGATGCACAAAATAGGTTATGTACAATCAAACAGTTGAGTGTATGATGCAAGACAATTAATGAGACAGTTGACAATAGGTAACAAAGATTCAGTGGTTGGGCCGAGGTGACCTAACCACTAAAGGCGGCGACAATAGCCAAAAAACTTTATTACTAAGAGAATAAAGTAGTAGGTGAGCAAGAGTGTAAAGGTAAACTCAAGGTATGGTGTATGTGATAGATAGTTGGGTCCCCGTCATGTGTAGATAACTTACAATTTATAGGCACGTAGCCTTAGTTGAGGCAGTGGCGTAAAAGTCAAGTTACTAGTCTTTCGAGGAGGATAACTCCAATTAAGGATAAGTACAATTAAAGATAGACCTGATCCTCAAGTAGTGCTATCCTGATGATTATTCTTCACGTGTGTTGACCTTCCTAAGCCTTTTGAACTTTGGACTAGGCTAGGGCCATGAACTAGACTTGACTTGTCTTTTAACTGATCTGGGCTCACCCCATGAATTAGGTCTTAGTCCAATTGAATCTGGGCTCATCAGCTACAAACCTAATTGACAAAAAACAATAGGAAAATTTGGAGGCCGGTCCCCCTATTTGTACTTGTTTGGACTTAAGTCCGCCAAGAAAACTTATTTGTTAAGAAGTTCGTTTTTTATCAATTTTACCAGACTATCCATTTCTTTTAGAAGTGAAGTAAAATTAAAAATTAAAAACTCATAAATTTTAAGAGTTTGACTAACATAAAAAAAAATTCTCTCATATATATATATATATATATATATATATTAAAAATAAAAAATAGTAACATTCAAATACAAAAAAAATTATCATTTAAATACAAAAAATAATACCATTTAAATAAAAAAAATTATAACATGTTTAAAAAAATAGTAATATGCTCAATAAAAACAGTAACATGATCAACAACAAAAAAAATACCAATATGAAACATTGAACAAAATTAAAAAAAAAATAATAGCATTCAAACTCATGACCAGAGGAAGAAGCCTCCAAGTTTTCAAAATTTTCATTGTTTTTTGTATTCTTAATTTCAAAATACAACTCATTGTTACTACATTGAATGATATAAGGTTCAATTTTTTGGATCTTTTGTTGTACAATGCAATCGAAAAATTCTTGATTGTGTTACTTGTTGGAAAAAGTTGATGTTACTATTAGGGAAAAGAAAAATTATTTTTACATATTCAATGTATTAACATTCACAAGTGGTGATGAGTGTCCTAATTTAACTCACGATTATATGTTACTATTCGAAATAATGTAATTTTTTTATTTGTGGACCATATTTTGTAAAAAGTAAGGGGAAATTATTGTTATTGTGAAAGAAAAAATATTTCATTGATATTACTGTGTAAAAAAATATTTCGTTTATGTTACTGTGCAACATATATCCTTCTGAGTTTTGTTAAAGTCATTGTACATAAAAATTTGATGTTCCTGTGGAAAAAAAAATATATGTTACATTATAACTTGTAATTGTTATTGTGAAAGTTTGCATTTGTTATAAAATTAACAACTTTTCCATCTTAAATATTAATGGACAATATCGAAGTTCCTGAGTACTTCATCTGCCCCGTCTCTCTCCAAATCATGAAAGACCCTGCGACTGCAATAACAGGCATCACATACAATCGAGAGAGCATTGAACACTGGTTATTCGAATTAGAAGGAGAAAACATGATATGTCCTGTGACCAAACAAGTCTTGCCTAAAGACTCAGACTTGACGCCGAACCATACTCTCCGGCGACTCATCCAAGCATGGTTCATCACCAATGCATCAATGGGTATTGATCGAATCCCGACTCCGGACTCCGAAACCTCCTCTTAACAAGTTTCTGTTACGGGCATGGTAGTTTACCAAGTGCACACAACGGGTGATGTGGCCTATGGCTTACCCTGTTTGTTGGTAATTGGGTTAGTATGGGATATGATGGAATGAGTCATGGGTAGTTAGAGATTTAGATGGGTTATTCCTCTTAATTAGGTCTCTAATTGCTGATAATTAGCTTTGTGGTAGTTATGGTTTCCTATTAGTTTGCATTGTTGTTTCTTTCATTCCCAGTGGTGTAAGGCTAGAAGATATAGCCATTTCCATTCAATTAATAAGATTGAGCAGACTTAAAGACCAACTCTACTCTGTTTCTCTTCTATCCTTTGTTTCCTAAATTCTACACACAACATTGGTATCATAGCTTTAAATTCTTCTCTGCTTCTCTTCTACCAGGTTACCAAATGGACACCAGGGGAAAAACAAATGCAGAATTCCGCAACGACGTCAATGAGATCTTGGCTCGCCACGAGTCCAGTTTCGACCAAGTTAATGTTGCTCTACAAGCCGTCTTAACGGAGCTACAAGCTTTGCAAGTTTCACGTAGTCCTCTCCACCACCAATCAGAAATTAACCCATTCGGTTCCGGAGAGTCATCCAATCCCAACCGTGAAAATCATCCTCAACACCTCAAGCTACCCTTTCCCAGATTTAATGGGGAAGACCCCACGGGCTGGTTATACAAGGCTGACCAATACTTTGATTTTAACAACATTGCCCAAGATCAAAGAGTTCAGCTAGCCTCTTTCCATCTCGAAGGTCTCGCCTTGCAATGACATTGATGGCTTTCTAAGTTTCGCGGACCAGTAACGTGGAATGAGTTCTCTAAAGCCGTATTACTTTGATTTGGTCCAACCGACTATGAAGACCCTTCAGAAACTCTTACTCAACTGCGTCAGACAACAAAAGTCGCTGCCTATCAGGATTCCTTTGAACGATTATCGCATCAGATGGATAACATTCCTGAGAGCTTCCTTATTGGTTGTTTTATTGCTGGGTTACGTGACGAAATACGTTTGGATGTAAAAATCAAACACCCCACCACATTGGCTGACACGATAGGCTTCGCAAGGTTGATCAAAGAGCGAAACCTCTTGTAAAAGAAGTCGAACCCACCATTTTGCAACCCATCTACTACACCGACATTGCTACGACAAATGCTCACAGCTGGCGTGCTTGGACCTCCTCCCAATATACGAACTCCAACCAATCCACTTGCCCTTCCATCACAGTTTTGTCGTATCACAACCCAGAAGGCCAGGGAACGATGTGAAAGAGGTCACTGTTATTATTGTGATGACAAATTCACTCCGGGCCATCGTTGTGAACGACCACAGTTATTCATGATTGAGGACACTCTGGTCTCAAGCACAGATGACGATAATGATGTCACAATGGAAGTCAAAAATTATGAGCCCATTCCGGAAATATCCTTCCATGCCTTAGCCGGCACCAACCATCCACAAACACTTCGTGCTAGAGGCAAGATGAAACAAAAAGATGTAACCGTGTTGATCGATGGCGGTAACACCCATAATTTTATCGATCAAGCCCTTGTCACTAAATATGGCTTACCAGTGGTTCGTGATAGAAAGTTTCAGGTGATGGTTGCCAACCGAGATAAGATCGATTGTGTTGGCTATTGTCAAGCCCTCACCATCACTATTCAGGGTTATTCAATTGTAGCTGATTACTTTGTACTCCTAGTTGCCGCTTGCCAAGTAGTTCTGGGAGTGCAATGGTTGGCAACCCTTGGACCCATTGAGACAGACTATGCTCGGCTTACCATGAGCTTTCGAAAGGAAGGAATCACACATACGTTCCATGGCTTGCAACAACGTGAACTCCAAATCTTATCCGATAAAAAATTACATAACTTGCAGAATTCTGGATTCCTTTTTCAAATCATTCCAGTGAGCACAAAATCTCAAACCAGGGACTACCCCTTGACATGGGCTTACTCTTGGATTCTTTTTCTCACGTCTTCAAACTCCTACGAGTCTGCCTCCTCATCGCTCACACGATCACCGCATTCCACTGTAACCTAACGTTGCACCAGTTTCTGTCTGACCATACCGCTATCCCTATTATCAGAAAAATGAAATTGAGCGAATGGTTCAAGAGCTACTTCAGACTGGATTCATACGTCCTAGTACGAGTCCCTTCTCGTCTCCAGTTCTCTTGGTCAAGAAGGTAGATGGCGAACGGAGTTTTTGCGTGGATTACAGAAGCTTAAACAGCATCACAATCAAAGATAAGTATCCCACCCATCATAGATGAACTTCATGGAGCCAAGTTCTTTTCAAAACTTGATCTTCGGGCAGGGTACCATCAGATTTGTGTCCATGTTGAGGACATCTCAAAAACTGTTTTTCGCACTCATGAAGGTCAGTATGAATTTGTTGTTATGCCCTTTGGCCTCACAAATGCCCCTGCAACATTCCAAAGTTTGATGAATGACATTTTTTGTCCCCACCTCAGGAAATTTGTCTTAGTGTTCTTTGACGACATATTAGTTTATTCCAAGTCTTGGGATGAGCATATGTCCCACTTAAGGGTGTACTGAAAATTTTATCTTCTAACAAACTATTTGCTAAGAAGACAAAGTGCAGGTTTGGCGTTGCTACAGTAAATTACTTGGGTCATACCATCTCTGAACAAGGAGTAGCGGTAAATCCGATGAAAATCCAGGCCATCTCTGAACAAGGAGTACCCACAACAGTGAAGGGTGTACGAGGATTTCTTGGTCTAGTGGGATACTATCGAAAATTCATTGAGCAC
Organism: Ilex asprella; assembly: GCA_023539305.1. Taxonomy (NCBI): domain Eukaryota; kingdom Viridiplantae; phylum Streptophyta; class Magnoliopsida; order Aquifoliales; family Aquifoliaceae; genus Ilex; species Ilex asprella. The sequence goes on from CM042185.1 coordinate 47,235,186, forward strand.
TTTGGAATCATTGCTGCACCACTTAACCATCTCTTGAAAAAGATGGTCTCCACTGGAATAAGGTTGTCGATACAGCTTTCCAACAGTTAAGGCAAGCCTTGACACAACCACCAGTTTTGGGTGTTCTAGATTTCACTAAATAATTCATGATTGAGTGTGATGCAAGCAGTTTGGGCATTGGTGCTATACTCTCCCAAAACTCATGCCCCATAGCTTATTTTAGTGAACCCTTTAAGGAAAAGCTTTGACCTTGTCGACGTATGAAAAGGAGATGTTGGCCCTAGTGAAATTGATCCAAAAGTGGCACCCTTATTTACTAGGGAAACCTTTTACAGTTCGTACGGATCAAAAGAGTCTCAAGTATTTACTTGAGCAACGTATAACTGTTGGACCAAAACAAGTTTTTGGTTGACTTTGAGTCAAAATTAAAGTAGGACCCAATTGTTATTTCGAATAAATTTTCGTGGGTTCATATTCTACTCTGTGAGGAGTATAATGTAGTGTATTCACTTGCTCAAATCGAGTAAGAAATGAATGAGAAAATAGGCTCTAAAGTGACCCTCTTGAAAGGGTGAAAATAAAGGAAGTGCAATGTGGGATGTGACACCAATCCCACATTGGTTGAGGAAGAAGTTCAACATGGACATATATAGGCCAAGTTTGCTCTATGGGTTGGGCCCCAAAGGGTACCACAGTTTTGTGAGCGGAGCGAGCGCCTACATGCCGTTGGTTCTACCACACGCGCGCGCGTCGCCCGCCTGGCCACGACCACGACCCTACCCGGCTGGACCGGGCCGGGCTCGGGTACGGGTGTGGGCTTGCCCTACCTTTTTGGAAAAAAATTATTTAAATAAATGAATTAATTAAATGGGCACGATTTTTACTTCCTTCCAAACCGAAAGGTTAAGACTAGTATGGTAACGGTGACTATAAATACCTTCATATATCATTCTACATACAAAAAATTCAGTCTCTATATTTCGGCATTAAGACATACATTGCAGTCTATATTTCAGTATTAAGTCTGTGCATTTAGAGAATACACAACTCAAATTTGGTTCGCTGAACGGGGAGATTGGAGTGCTACTTCTACCCGTGTAGAGATCATTGTATCCTGGAAGGTAGACGCTCGTGATTTCATAAGCACCGTGTGTGGGGACGAAATCTGTCTTAAGGACATAGTGTCAAACACTAGCCTTGATCTAATTAAAGTTCAATCACAGTTCCTGGTCTACAAACGGGTCAGTATTTATTTTATTTAGACAGTATAGTTACATGTAACTGTGTGTTGTAACTCTTTCGTGAAAGTTTGTCACTGTTACTCTTTACTGTATCTCTTTTATGTAACTCTTTCGTCAAAGTAGTTTCTGTGTAACTGTTTTGCATTTCATTGTTACTGTTCTGTTTTACTTTAAGTTACATAATATCATAAATATCAATAGGTGATTTTACTATTTTGGAACACCGCCTTCAATAATCGTAAGACAAAATTCTACTTCATTAGTTTAATTACTTGTTGTGTTTCTGATACATGTTTTTTCTATCTGTGATAGTTAGAAAAGACTTGAAAAATTTTGTTACGAAAATTTTCATGTTCTGTTTATGTGATTAATTCAAAACAGTGACACCAAGCTGTTACAGTTACATCAAACAGTGATTTTGTTTAAACAGTGACACCAAACTGTTACAGTTACACCAAACAGTGACACCATACAGAAATGTTTTTAACAGTAATTTCAAAACAGTGACACTGAATCTGTTTTTATAACTTGCTTTGAAAAGTGTTATTGTTTTCCTATTTTGAATAGTTTGTAATCTTTGTTAATCAAAAATGGATGCAAATGATAATAATGTTCCTGTTACTACAAATCATATCTCTGTACCTACTTATGTGTCTCATGGAGAGAAACCCGAAAAATTTAACGGGAACGACTTCAAGAGATGACAACAGAAAATATTATTTTATCTCACTACGTTGAACCTTGCAAGGTTTCTTCGTGAGGATGCTTTTGTTTGTAGTGAGAATGATACTGACTGCCAAGTTGTTGCTGCAGTGAATGCATGGAAGTACTCTGATTTTCTGCGCAAAAACTATATACTCGATAGATTGGATAAGACATTATATAATGTGTATAGTCCAATCAAGACGATTAGAGAGCTGTGAGAATCCTTGGATAGAAAATACAAGACGGAGGATGTTGGAATGAAGAAATTCGTTGTGAGCAGATTTCTTGACTACAAAATGGTGGATTCCAAGACTATCATAAGTCAAGTTCAAGATCTTCAAGTAATCATACATGAGATTCATGCTGAAGGGATGTTGCTTAGTGAATCTTTTCAAGTGACTGCAATTATTGAGAAATTACCGCCAAATTGGAAGGATTTCAAAAATTATTTGAAACACAAACGCAATGAGATGAAGCTTAAAGACTTCATCGTGAGATTGAGGATTGAGGAGGACAATAGAGTCTCCGAAAAGAAAATGGGTAATCATTCCATGGAGTCAAAGACACATGTGATTGAAGAGGGATATAAAACCAACAAAAAAATGAAGTATGTTGGTCAACAAGAGACCAAGGGGGATGATTCCAAAAGGTTCAAAGGCAACTGCTTTGTGTGCAATAAATCGGGACATCGTGCAAAGGATTATCAAAACCGTAAAGCACAAGTGAACCATAAGAGGAAGGCTGCCCAAGCCAATAAAACCGAGGTAGAAAAACTTTCTAAAATGTTTCTAACATAAGTTTTTCTGTTGTAGTATCCGAAGTCAACTTAGTAGGAAATACCAAGAAATGGTGGGTGGACACCGAGGCCACTAGACGCATATGTTCGGATAAGAAGATGTTCTCTTCATATGAAGCAGTTAATGATGGAGAACAACTCTTCATGAAAAATTCCTCCACTTCTAAAGTTGAAGGCAAAGGAAAGTTTATATTGAAGATGACTTTCGGGAAAGATCTTACTCTCAATGATGTGTTACATGTTCCAAAAATTCGAAAAAATCTTGTGTCTGGGTTGTTGTTGAGTAAGAAGGGTTTTAGGTTGATTTTTGAGCCTGACAAATTTGTACTCACCAAGAGTGGAATTTATGTAGGCAAGAGATATATGAGCGATGGGCTCTTTAAGATAAATGTAATGACCATTGTATCTAAATTTAATAATAAGAACACATCATCTGTTTATATGCTTGAGTCTTCAAATATATGGCATGGTAGATTAGGACATGTTAATTTTGATACTTTGCGTAAACTAATGAATTTAGAATTATTGCCTAAATTTAACATTGATGCAAATCATAAATGTGAAACATGTGTTGAATCAAAATTAACTAGATAATCATTTCATAACATTGAAAGAAGTACTGAACCTCTAGAGTTAATTCATAGTGATATATGTGATTTGAAATATGTTCAAACTAGAGGTAGAAAGAAATATTTTGTTACTTTTATTGATGATTGCACAATATATTGCTATGTATATTTGCTAAGGAGTAAAGATGAAGCATTGAAAAATTTTATGCATTATAAGAATGAGGTTGAGAATCAACTTAGCAAAAATATTAAGGCAATAAATAGTGATCGAGGTGGTGAATATGTTGCACCTTTCGATTGGTTCTGTCAAGAACATGGTATTATTCACCAAACTTCTGCGCCTTATACACCTCAGTAAAATGGAGTTGCTGAACATAAAAATAGAACATTGAAAGAAATGATGAATGCCATATTGATTAGTTCAGGATTACCTCGGAACTTATGGGGGGAAGCTTTGCTTTCAGCAAATTATATTTTAAATAGACTACCCCACAAGAAGTTAGACAAAACCCCTTATGAATTATAAAAAGGTCGAAGTCCTTCCTACAAATATTTAAAAAGTGGGGGTGTTTGGCTAAAGTGATGGTTTATATTCCCAAAAGGATTAAAGTAGGACCTAAGACCATTGATTGTATATTTATTGGTTATGCAATAAATAGTAGTGCATATCGTTTTCTAGTGCATAAATCTAATATTCCTGATATAAATGTCAATACAATTATTGAGTCAAGAAATGCATCATTTTTTGAAAATGTCTTTCCTTGTAAAAATGCATATGATGGGAGTTCTCTTAAAAGAACTCATGATACCGCGACTAGTGATATAGACCATGAGTCTATATATAATGAAAGTGAAGAGGCACTTAGACACAGTAAGAGGGCAAGGACTTCCAAGTCCTATGGTCCAGATTTTCTAACATATTTATTAGAAAATGAACCTTAAAGCTTCAATGAAACAATGTCCACTGTGGAAAGAAGCTGTAAACAGTGAAATTGAATCCATCATGCAAAATCACACCTGAGAATTGGTTGATCTTCCACCAGGGGGTAAACCATTGGGGTGTAAATGAATTTTCAAAAGAAAAATGAAAACTGATGGATCAATTGATAAGTACAAGGCTAGACTTGTTGTTAAAGGCTATAAACAAAAGGAAGGTCTTGATTACTTTGATACATATTCTCCTGTTACGAGAATAACATATATTCGTATGCTCATAGCTATTACAGCATTGCATAATCTTGAGATACACCAAATGAATGTGAAAACAACTTTCCTAAATGGTGACTTAAATGAGAAAATTTATATGGAGCAACCCGAAGGGTTTGTTTCTCCGGGACAAGAGAAGAAGGTGTGTAGACTTGCTAAATCACTTTATGGTTTAAAGCAAGCACCAAAACAATGGCATGAGAGATTTGATAAGGTAATGATGTCAAATGGTTTCACAATTAATGAATCTAATAAATGTGTCTATGTTAAAGACACAAATAATGGATATGTCATTGTTTGTCTATATGTTGATGATATGCTTATTTTAGGTAGTAATAATAATATTATTACAGCTACCAAGAAAATGTTGTCCACTAAATTTGATATGAAAGATTTGGGTGTTGCAGATGTTATACTAGGAATTAAAATTTCTAGAATATCTGGTGGACTTATGTTATCTCAATCACATTATATTGAAAAAATACTTGACAAGTTCAACAAAGATGAAAGCAGCGTTGCTAGAACACCAGTTGATATAAATCTTCATTTGTCTAAAAATACTGGTAAAAACATATCACAATTGGAATACTCTCGTATCATTGGCAGTCTAATGTATGTCATGAACTGTACTAGGCCAGATATAGCATACTCAGTTAGTAAATTAAGTAAATATACAAGTAACCCGGGAGTAGACCATTAGAAGACAATTATCAGGGTTCTTAGATACCTAAGATATACCCTGAATTATGGATTGCACTGTACAAGATATTTGGTTGTACTTGAAGGGTATAGTGATGCTAACTGGATATCTGATATGAAAGATACAAAATCCACAAGTGGTTATGTTTTTACACTTGGTGGTGCAGTTGTATCTTGAAAATCCTCAAAGCAAACGTGTATTGCAAGATCCACAATGGAATCTGAATTTATTGCTTTAGATAAAGTGGGAGAGGAAGCTGAGTGGCTTCTCCAGTTTCTAGAGGATATTCCAATATGGCCTAAATCTGTGCCAACAATTTGTATACATTGTGATGGTCAATCTGTAATTGGCAGGGTACAAAGTGACATGTATAATGGTAAGTCTAGACATATACGTCATAGACATAATGTCGTTAGGCCATTGTTCTCAAATGGGATTATTTCTATTGATTATATAAAGTCAAAGGATAATCTAGCAGATCCACTTACTAAAGGTTTAACAAGAGAGCAAGAAAATTGCACATCGAGGGAAATGAGACTAAAGCCTATGACACAAGAGTCACCTTAATGGAAACCCAACCTAGTTGACTGGAGATCCCAAGATCAAGGTTCAAAGGGACAACCGAATTATGCGTGATTCAAAAGAAGCACTAAGAAGGTAATCTCTCCTACCTATTCCTATGATAAACTAGTGTTGCCTGCAAAGTTTATTAGGGTAAGCTATGCTTTTAATGATTCTCATACCTTAGAAAATTCAAGTGAGATATTACAGGATATTCCTACTAGAAGTCACCTATATAGGTGTGAAGGGGTCGCTTCTGTGAGAATTTTTAAAGGCTGAATTCTCTAAAGCACTCATGAAAATCAGGAGTTGTTCAGAGCCAAAATGAACACAATCATGAGAACCAATTGTGTTAGAAAAGAGACTGTGTGAAGTCTATTCGATCTGATTTATCAAATAGCTGAATAGTTCAAGACATCACGTTCACTATTTAGCCGATAAGTCCGATGGGCTTTCACTAGGGAAGGTTCAAGGCCAAAAGCTACCTATCTCGATGCACGATCTTTCCAAAGATGTACTCTCTATAGTTGTCAGCATTATCATTTGCATACTAACAGCCAATTTTTCATTCATGTGGGGGATTGTTGGACCAAAACAGGTTTTTAGTCGACTTTGAGTCAAAATTAAAGTAGGACTCAATTGTTATTTCGAATAAATTTTCATGGGTTCATATTCTACTCCGTGAGGAGTATAATGTAGTATATTCACTTGCTCAAATCGAGTAAGAAATGAATCAGAGAATAGGCTCCAAAGTGACCTTCTTGAAAGGGTAAAAATAAAGGAAGTGCAATGTGGGATATGACACCAATCCCACACATTGGTTGAGGAAGAAGTTCAACATGGGCATATGTAGACCAAGTTTGCTCTATGGGTTGGGCCCCAAGAGGTACCACATTTTTGTGAGCGGAGCGAGCGTCTACATGCCGTTAGTTCTACCAAACGCGCGCGCGCGCCACCCACCTGCCTCGCCCCGACCCCGACTCAACCCGACCCGACTCGGCGGGGCTCGGGTACGGGTGTGGGCTTGCATTATCTTTTTGAGAAAAAATCATTTAAATAAATTAATTAATTAAATGGGCACGATTTCTGCTTCCTTTCAAACCGAAAGGTTAAGTCTAGTATGGTGACTATCCGAAAAGTCACTAAAGTATCTATAAATACCCAAGTTCATTTATCATTTTGCATACAAGAAATTCAATCTCCACATTTCGGCATTAAGGCATACATTACAGTCTACATTTCGGTATTAAGTATGTGCATTTAGAGAGTACACAACTCAAGTTTGGTTCGCTGGACGGGGAGATTAGAGTTGTAAAGATCATTATATCCTAGGAGACAGACGCTCGTGATTCCATAAGCACCGTGTGTGGGGGCGAAATCTATCTTAAGGACATAGTGTCAAACACTAGCCTTGATCTAATTGAAGTTTAATCACAGTTCCTGGTCTGCAAATGGGTCAGTGTTTATTTTATTTAGACAGTATTGTTACGTGTAACTGTGTGCTGTAACTTTTTCGTGAAAGCTTGTCACTGTTACTCTTTACTGTATCTCTTTTGTGTAACTCTTTCGTCAAAGTAGTTTCTGTGTAACTGTTTTGTATTTCATTGTTACTGTTCTATTTTACTTTAAGTTATATAATATCAGAAATATCAATAGGTGATTTTCCTATTTTGGAACACCGCCTTCAACAATTACCACTCCAGCTCAACTTCGTTGGCTTCCGAAAATAATGGGGTATGATTATGTAATTAAATACAAGCAAGGTACTGAGAATCAAGGGGCTGACTCATTATCTAGGGTGGTAGAGTTTCAGTTGCTATCAATCTCTATGCCCAATGCTGAATGGTGGAAAGATTTATAAACAGAGGTTCAAATTGATCCCTTCTATATCACGTTGATAGAGACTCCATCGCATGCAGGTTTGTTATTTTGAGATGGCGTTTGGTTCAAATTTGGGAAGATTTTTTTGAGTCCAACTTCTCCACTAATTCCTAAAGTACTCAGTGAATGCCATTCGACGCCATCAAGGGGACATTTTGGGTTCCATAAGACTTTCTCTCGCGTGAAGACTAGTTTTGTTTGGCCTCAGATGCAACGCTCCATTAAGAAATTTTTGCAACAGTGTGAAATTTGTCAAAAATTCAAAACTGATTGCATGAAGCCCGCAGGCTTACTACAGCCCCTTCCAATCCCTGAACGTATTTGGACATATGTGTCTATGGACTTCATCAAAGGGTTGTCATCTTCTCATGGGTATTCAACCATTCTGGTAGTTGTTGACCGTCTCACAAAATATGCCCATTTTGTTGCTTTGAAGCATCCATTCACTATCGCCTCAGTTACACGAGAGTTCGTATCCAATATCGTTCGTTTACATGGCATCCCTAAATCTATTGTTAGTGACCGCGACAAGGTTTTCATCAGCTTTTTTTGGCGTGCTCTCTTCCAGCTATAGGGAACTAATCTCTGCATAAGCTCCAGCTATCACCCACAAACCAACGGTCAAACGGAGGTAACAAATCGCACTTTGGAGCAATATCTAAGGTGTTTTGCAAGGGGTCAACCGTGCAAATGGTTTGAATGGATTCCTTGGGCCGAGTACAGTTACAATACCTCAACTCATTCATCCACTAAGATGACTCCGTTCGAGGCTATATATGGGATTCCCCCGCCCAGTTTATTGTCTTACATTCCTAGAACTTCTGAAGTCCAGGCGGTGGATGATTGTTTACGTACCCGAGATGAAATATTGAAGGAATTGCGGGTCAACATCTTCCGGACTTGTGAACGTATGAAGTGCCACGCCAATCAGCACCAACGAGAAGTTACGTTTGAGGTAGGTGATTATGTGTATTTGAAGCTCCAACCATATCGCTAGAAGTCGGTGCCCTTTCGCAATTCGTTAAAGCTCTCTCTGAGGTTTTATGGTCCTTACCAAATTATTGAACGAGTGAGTCCTGTTCCTTATCGTTTGGCTCTTCCTCTGGGTTCACTAGTTCATAACGTTTTTCATGTTAGTATGTTGCGCAAACATTTGGGACCTATCGCGTTGGCATCTCCTCAACTTCCACCTGTTACCGACGCTGCCACCATTATTCCACAGCCTGAAGTCGTTTTGGATCGTCGTGTGGTCCAGAAAGGAAAGTATCGTCCAAAAACAGAGGTTCTAGTTTAGTGGAAGGATGCTCCGATAGAAGATGCTACTTGGGAGAATGCTTGGCGTCTTCAGAAGACTTACCCTTTGTTACGGGCATGGTAGTTTACCAAGTGCACACAACGGGTGATGTGGGCTATGGATTACCCTGTTTGTTGGTAATTGGGTTAGTATGGGATATGATGGAATGAGTCATGGATAGTTAGAGATTTAGATGGGTTATTCCTTTTAATTAGGTCTCTAATTGCTAATAATTAGCTTTGTGGTAGTTATGGTTTCCTATTAGTTTGCATTGTTGTTTCTTTCATTCCAAGTGGTGTAAGGCTATAAGATATAGCCATTTCCATTCAATTAATAAGATTGAACAGACTTAAAGACCAACTCTACTCTGTTTCTCTTCTATCCTTTGTTTCCTAAATTCTACACACAACAGTTTCATGACCTCAACCTCGTGAAAGGCCTTCGGGTTCCAAAATTACAGCTGAAAACGCTGCAAAAATTGGAAGTCCCAGCAATGGAGAACGAAAGGAACATGAAATACATGGTTGAAGTTGGTGTAGTTAAGGCAATGGTGACTTATCATAGCATGTTACAAGAAAAAAGAAACAACTGGTCCTGAAGAAGCTCCCAGTATTCTCCATCTTCTCCGTTCGGCAGAGATGAAGATTGTTCAAGATGAAAATTGTCAAATTATTGATGCCTTGAAGTGGGTTTTAGAGTCAATTTATGAGTAAATTAAGGGATAATAATTTATAATTTAAGAAATTAATTTAAAGTTACTTTTAATATCTTTAAAGTTTTTATAATTGAACACAATAATACTAATAAGGGTATATTTAGGATTTAAAAAAGTATTAGACTCAAGTACTTATTAATAAGATAAAAAACGGATTTATCACCAAAAAAATTTTTTTGACAGACTCAAGTCATTATAAGTTTATCTAGGAAGACTCAGCCCCAATTTTCACAAAATAGTATGACTTGTGTGAGGGTTCTAGACGAGCACCTTAGTGGCCTAACACTAAGGCCAGCCCCGACTTTTGAAATACGAGTGGTCTTTCTTTTAATAATTTGAATTTGAAAAAAACCCAAAAATATTAGAGACAAAAATTAAAATCTAAAGAGATTTTGTTTTGCATATTTGGAGGTTCCAATCAAAATGATGGGTGATAAGTCTAGTGGCCGTGTCAAAGTGATGATGTTATATATGGTTATTGACGTACATGAGCAACTAAATTGTCTTGATAACGATGGATCTTGGGCTAATGGAGGTGTTTGCACCTTCAAAATTGGAAACTCTTCTGTAGCGTTTGGCTATATTTTATTTAAATAATTTTACAAAAAAGTAATATTTTTTGTTTGTGTAAAAGTGATTTTAATGTATTATAGTACATAAATCTCTATATACTAAAAGAATGAGTCTATAAATAAGGAGAAGCTTTCAAGCTCCCCATTCTATTTTTCTATGTTTTTAGATTTTTTTGTTTAGATAATCTTCTGTTGCTTTATGTTATTGATTTTTTAAAAAAAATTTGTTGTTTTTCACGACCATTTTCTCTCCATTCTTGAAATTTATCTTTTTCTAGGTATAGCTATCATTGAAACTAAGTAATTGGGTGAAGCCACGATTGCTCAAGCTTAAGACATGTACTTATGCTTAACAACTATCAATGTGTTGTGATTTTTGTGTTATTCTCAAATGTAATGTTGGCCTTTCAACATATTGATTGTGCCGAATTACTAACGATTCTACGGTACATTAACTTGTAAACCTTTTCCCTTTTTTCTTCAGTTTTTAGTATTCGACTTCTTTTGTGGGTTATTTGGTTTATGAATCTAACTATTTTGTTTTATTTGTTTGATATGTGGTTATGTTTCAAGGAAGTACATATATACATTTTTGCGATTAGTAAAGTATGAGGTTCTGGACATGCCCATCCGCTCAACACCTATGGATTACTCTACTACATTTCCTTTGGAGAACTCGATTGCATGAGAAACAAAATTGGTTCCTACAAACCAGCAACAATGTTGGGTACTCTTCTTTGTCTTCTATGTACTTCTGCATATGGATTTTCATTATTGGAGGGAGTTTATTCTCTCTTATAGGAGTTGGCAAAGTGTAAATGAAATTTGGGTTGTATCTTTTAATCTAAATTTAATTGGCTTTTTGACTTTCTAGGATTTTTGGTATTACTGCTTTATTTAATGTTTTTGAGTTCAT
>CM042185.1:47246741-47290325 GCA_023539305.1 Ilex asprella
AACTCAAATCTACACACTCAAATCACCTATAACTAGTTAAATCCACCTCCTCCTGCAACAGAACAAGAAAATGGAAGTAGCCAAGCAGAAAAAGCATTTTGTCTTGGTGCATGGTGCATGCCATGGAGCTTGGAGCTGGTACAAGATCAAGCCCCGCCTCGAATCCTCTGGTCATCGGGTCACGGCCCTTGACATGTCAGCCTCCGGCGTCAACCCGAAGAAACTAGATGAACTACGTACCTTTTACGACTATACTCTTCCGTTGATTGAATTCATGGCCTCGGTTCCTCCGAACGAGAAGGTGATACTAGTTGGGCACAGCCTTGGTGGCTTGAATTTGGCTCTTGCCATGGACAAGTACCCTGAGAAGATCTCTGTTGCTGTCTTCCTCGCAGCCTTCATGCCTGATTCCACACACACCCCATCCTACGTTTTAGATCAGGTACGTACCCTTCCTATTGAAGGCTCTTTAAGTTTTTCATTAAAATTTGCCATCAAAAATTATTTTTCAATACCATATTTTTAATAAATTTTTATATATTTTTCTTTGTCAAATGCATAGGTAGCTAAGACTTTCTCCAAAGATAGTAACCTTAAACTTAAAACTCTGATTTAATGATGTGGTAAGAACATTGTCTAATAAAATTATTGTTAATATATCTATTGAACTTCTGATCACTTAACACATCATTAGATCAACATGTTATGTCAGATTTTTAAGTATCAGTATCGGTACTCAAAGGATTCACCTAGTATCTTGGCTTAGATTTCGTAATGAACAATGTTATTTGAACATAATTTATTAATCTAATTTGTTGATCTAATTCACTGTAATACTTAGATTTCCCATGAAATCAGTAAAACTTCATCATTAGATCAGTAAATGGGGTCAATTTTTAAGTTTGAATTGCATTACTCGACAAAGAATGGATGAAAAAAGCTTGACTTGTCGAGGAATGCAGTATTGGAGATAGAGCAATGTTACTCATACTTAAAATGCTAACTTATAACTATGGAACACAGAATTGATTGGGATTTATGATTAAGTCTTGTGCATCAACTAGTTTAAATCAAGTCAATATTTTTCTTCGAAATGACATTCACTTTTTGTAATTTTTATTTTTCAGTCTTGCAATTTTCAAGTATGTCATCTTTGTTGTTAAATTCTCTTCCCTCTCTTTTGCAAGTTTTGCAAGAGGACCACTGCAGAAAGTTGGTTGGATACTCAGTTTCCACCCTTTGGTAGTTCGGAAGAACCTCTGAAATCAATGTTTTTTGGCCCCAAGTTCTTATCATCCAAGCTCTACCAACTTTGCCCCGTTGAAGTAAACCATCTCTCTCTCTCTCTCTCTATGTTGGTATTGCTTAGTTGCAACTGTCTGAATGATTCTTGTGTGGTTTTAGGATCTTACATTGGCGAAGACATTAGTAAGGCCTGGATCATTATTTCTGGAAGATTTGTCGAAGGCAACTAAGTTCTCAACCGAGAGGTACGGATCAGTTAAGCGAGTTTATGCCATATGCAATGAGGATAAAAGCATAGCAGAGGAATTCCAGCAATGGATGATTGATAACATTGGAGCGACGGAGGCGAAGGAAATCAAAGGCGCAGACCATATGGCAATGTGCTCAAAGCCAGCAGAACTTTGTAATTGTCTCCTAGAGATAGCAAACGAATACGATTAGCATTGAACCAACATCTTATCGAAAAGTTTAAACTAAAAGAGAGATGGAGTAAAATAATGTATTTATCTAATAATTAGGTTCTCTTTCCATAGAGTTGTTAGATGGGTTTGGACAATTGTCTCTACATTTGTTCTGTTTGTTTATCTGAGTTCATTGTTCTTTTATCTTCTACATGACTGGTAACTCTACTCTACTTTGGGCAACATGGTTAAAATATATTTTCAAATATCATTCTAAACGAGAAAGGACATGTTGTCCCCTTGCTTGGACACCGAACTCCAATTAACATCATCAAAGTAATCTCAAGAAAATTTTCAGTCATATCCCTTATAGTTTATTATAACTTCAAAGACACCGCCATCTATTAAAATACAATTTTACTAAATTATTCATGATATATTTTTTTAAAAAAAAAATTCCACACTCTTTTTAGATAAGCATATCTTCAATGAAACCCTATCTCTTTTTTGAATTTTTTTACATATTAAAATTCGAACTGATTAAAATTATATTCGAGTTAATTAAAATTAATTTTTTATGTATTAAAATTTAAGTCAATTAAAATTTTATTTTTTATTTATTAAAATTTGAACCAATTAATATTAGTTTTTAATCGGCTGGAATCAAATTTTAATCAACTTCTTTGAATTTTAGTCGACCCAAATTTTGATACATGAAAAAAAAATTTAATTGACTTAAATTTTAATATGTAAAAATATGAATTTAATCAACTAGAATCGAGTTTTAATTGACACGAATTTTAATGAATAAAAAAATACAAATTTTAATTAACTCGAATCACATTTTAATCGACATTAGCTACTCAGGTTAAGCTCAAATCATCTTAAATTTTAATACATAAAAAAATAAATTTTAATAGACTTAAATTTTAATATATAAAAAAATAAAATTTAATCAACTTGAATTAAAATTTTAATATGTAGAAAAATATATTTTAATCAGCTCGAATTTATAAAGAAAGATTGTTTGAAGTTTATTTAGAAAAAATTTTGGTATTTTAGATGAATTTTTTTTGTTAGAAACAGTGATTTAATGATAAAGAGTGTCAATAATATTTAAATATAAACTAAATAGGGGTCACTGATAACCTTTATTTCTTTGGAAGTCCTTGAATAAGCTTTATTTTTTAATTTTTCCTTAGTGCTGATAAAACCTATTTTTGCTCAAAAAATTGATGAAAAGTTTTCAATAAACCCGGATCCAAACGGAGGATGTTTCTTTTCCTCTAAAACCAAAAAAAAAAACTTGTGGTTTTCAACCAGTTCCAAAAAACTTGTGGGCCTCTTTTTTTAAAAACACTCGAAAGTTCGTTTGTTTGGGATTCAAAAATCTCAAAGAAACTTTGTAATGGTGGTCTTCTTTCAGAATCTCAACGGTACGGGGCCCACATATCCCATATTAGTGACATTTTGTAATTTTTAATTTATGATTGTGAAATCTAGTCATTGTGATTTACCGATTGACGTAAGCTCGTGTTGAATTGAATCACATAAATTTGTGAGTTATATTGCTTTATTTCATTTCATTTTTATTTGTTTGCCACTTTTGTTCATAACACCAACCGAGGCACACAAAGAAGGCAAGAAAAGTGTTATCCTCATTTTCTCATACTAAAAAAAAAAGTCGTGGAAATCTCTCTCTCTCTCTCTCTCTCTCTCTATATATATATATATAAAACAATCAAATTCAGGCTCCCTCCAATTAGACATTGACATGTGTCATTAGTAACTATTCACCAACTCTTTAATAATCAATAATATTTTAAAAAATATTTTTAAAAACACTTTTTATCACCCAATAAATTTATATAATTATTTATTTAACTTCTCAAATAATAAATTTAAAAAAAAACATGAATTATAATTTCGTGCATCGAACGGAACAAACTACTAGTGTATATCCTATGAAGCACGGACACTCTCGAGAACGTGACGTATCCGTGTCGGACACCGACACTCTCCGAACACTCTCGAACACGTGTCCGATACTCTTTTATCCGTATCTATAATTAAATGATGAATTTTTAATATCGGACACTTCTTTGGTGACGTGTCCGACACTTCTGTAGAACGTGTCTACTATTAAATAATAGATATTTGTTGAAATGTGATTAACAAAACTTAAAAATTTGAAAACATATAATTACTAATACTAGACATATTAAATTGTACTCCAAATATAATAATAAAAATAAAAGATGCATAAAAGTTTTAAAAAAGATAAATTAAGAAAATGAGAGCAATTATTTAAATTATATATCGGGTACATATTGTCTAAAAAAATTATAATTATTGACTATAATGAGGATGTTTTAGTCTAAAAATTCAAACAGATGACTAGACATTAGGTTTTTGTATCATAAAATACTGATTTTTTTATGAATTGTATATCATTATCACTATATTTACAATAAATTATATAATGTTATATATAAAATATAATTTTGTTGTAGCGTGTCTCCAATGTGTCCGTGTCTGTGTCCTACTTTTTTCAAAAATGTCGTGTCGCCGTGTCCGTATCGTGTCGTATCCGTGTCCCGTGTCCGTGTCCGTGTCCGTGTCCGTATCCGTGTCCATGCTTCATAGTGTATATCTATATATAACAATAATATTAGTTGGAGGGTGGCTTGAGATACCTATCCTCACACATCACACTTTCCTCTTTCCTGAGAATTTAATTTTTTTTTTAATTCAAAACTTAAAACTCCCTCCAATCAAACGTTGACATGTGTCATTAGTAATTATCCACCAACTCTTCAATAATTAACTTTTTTTAATTTTTCAAAAAACTCACTTATTATCACCAAAAAACGTAAATATAATTATTTATTTAACTTCTCAAGTAAAAAAATTAAAAGCTATTTTTAATAAAAAACGTAAAAAATAATTTTTTTTTGAAAGTCCTTGGATAAGCTTTACTTTATAACTTTTTTTTGGTGTCGATAAAAACTATTTTTGCTAAAAAAAAAAATGTAAAAAAAGTTGCCTATGTACCCGTGTCCTAACGGAGGAGCTTTCCTTTCCTCTAAAACCAAAAAAAACCTGTGGTCTTCGGCCAATTCCAAACAAACCTAATGTTACGCGACCCTAATCTTATTTTTAATATTGTTTAGGTTTACTTAGCTTCCCAGCTTTTATAATTGACCTGTATTCCAAGTCCAATTTGGATTCTTTTTGTCATGCGGCACAGAACCCTGGCGTGTCTGTTTGGGATTCAAAAATCTCAACTTTATAATGGTGGTCTTCCTGTTTGATTTGGACGCTTATTTTATTGTCTTGTTTCACACCAATTGAGTCCCCGACGTTTGTCATTGGTAATTGATGATATCTAGGATAAATTCTAAATATGAGTATATATTTGAAGGTCAGGTCAGGAGATCGGATGAGACTCGCAGAGTTCAGAAGTCCAGAGCTAAAAGTCTCCTCCCCTCCGGGCGAGATAACAGCAAAAATGATAAGTGAACAATTGAATGACAGCAGACATCTCCTGAACAGTAGAAAGATGGAATCAAGGCATAAAACTCTCAACTAACTCAGATCTTCTCCTAAAATCAAGGAAGATTCTGCAAAAAAAAAAAAAGGCAAGGATTTCGGCTGCCTCCGCACCAGGGGAGAGAAAAAAACCCTAGATATATGAGAGATACGGGAGAGAACTCCAATTTTTTTCTCCACATTACACTGTAAAGCATCTCAATAATCAATAAAACGAAAGGGAGCAAGAGCCTCCATTAAATAGTGGATTAGTCGAACTCCACAGCTGGTGAACCACTATATTTCCATCGTGTGCACTCCCTTTCCTTGAGTTCCCTAAGTATTTCTAAAACGACCAACAAGAGTCTTGTAGCTCAGATTCATATTGCCCTACACCATTCACAACTTCTACTCATCCACGTTAGTTTACACCATCAGTTTGGCGTCGTCTGTTGGAACGATTGTTCTTGTTATAAATACACTGAATTTTCAGTAATCGATGGTCTTTACACGTAACATGAGCAGAAGTCAGATGAACCCTCCAAGAATGCAGAATCAACAAGAGGCCACAAGTGCAAGGCAATAAGAAAATCTTCTGAACTTCATACCCATAGCCGGAGATAATCCTCTTGTAGTAGATCCCCTTATAAACAATGAATTGAACGTCCTTCGTCAGGCTAACCAGCGTTTGCTCCAACAAAACGAAGAACTCCTAAAGCTCTTACAAGATCCTTAGCAGGCATAGTCGAATCAACGGGGCCAGGACGACCTCCCATGCAGGGAAGGACAGCACCTAGACCCTCTTAGAGAAGTAAACAAAGGAGGAAAAAACAGTCAGGCTTCCCATTTTTCACCTAGAAACGGGGATAACGAAGAGGTGCAGAGCCAGAATGAGGAGATGGAGAGAAATGACTTTTTTCCTTTCCAGCAGGGAAGGATGGAGCAATATTGGGATCAGCGCTTCAAGAGTATCCAGCAAAAGCTCAGTCACATGAAGGAGGCTGTGAGAGGCAAAACTCCAGTGACTATGGATGCGCTTGTGCAACAAATAGAATCCCCATTCTCTATCGGGGTGTTGCACTTTTCCCTTCCTCCGAAGTTCAGAATGCCACAAATAGAAGCTTTCGATGGGACAAAGGACCCTGTAGACCACCTCAACACCTACAAAAACTAGATAGAGCTGCATGGATACCAAGATCTAGTGAGGTGCAGGGCCTTTGCCATCACTTTGAAGGGGTCAGCCTTAGTATGGTTCAACAGGATCCCCCCCGGCTTCGATCTCTTCTTTCAAGGAACTCTCAATTTATTTCGTATCCCACTTCATAGGAGTTCGGACTTACAGGAAGCCGAGATACTATCTATTGAACGTAAAGTAAGGACCATACGAGAACCTACGATCGTACGTCCAAAGGTGCAACTTAAAATCTCTGAAGGTAGACGTCCTGGATGAGAAGTTTGTCATCACCGTTTTCATCGCAGGTCTTGGAGTGCAATCAAAAGATCTGATGTTCTCTATATCAAAAAATCCTCATGCGAGTATGGCAGAGGTGCTTGCCAAAACATAAAAATACATAAACATCGAGGAAGCACTCCTCTCTAAGATAAGGAGCTCTTCATCACGAAAGGAGAAATGAAAAAAAGAAAAGAAGAGGGACCGAAGTCCTAGAAGAGAAAAGACACAAGATGGGTCTCTAAGAAGAGACAGGGGTCACTCACCCAAGAGAAAAGGAGACGTCAGAGATCGCCTAGGTCCTCCATAGCCAGAGTTGCAGCTGAGGTACCCACTCAACAGCTCCCTCCCCTCATAACGACGATATCACAAATCCTGTATGAGGTACAAAATGAAAAGTTCATGAGGTGGTCACCTCGGATGAAGGCAGATCCGACAAAGAGAGACCCCACAAAGTTATGTGAGTACCACAGGGATCATGGTCACTACACTGATGACTGCATTCAGCTAAAAAAGGAGATTGAGTTTCTAATCCAACGGGGGTAGCTACAACGTTTTTTGGCCCATGATAATCAAAATCGGGATCGTCCACCTCCACCACCTCAACAGCAAACACCAACACCACATCAGCAGCCTTTAGGGGAGGTCAGGGTAATATCTGGAGGATTCGCAGAGGGTGGGGAGTCTAGCTCAGCTAGAAAGGCCCACTTGCGAAGAATCAGAGCCACATAAGCTCCTGAAATGTATACTGTGTCCAAAGCTCTACGCCTAGACACAACCATCACTTTCTTAGACTCAGACTTGGAAAGCTGCCAACATCCCCACGACAACCCTCTGGTAGTAAGGGAAATAGTGGCTAACAGAATCGTTCATCGAGTTCTGATCGATAACAGCTAACACGTTATTTCCATCTGTTAGGGTTCTCAGGGGAAAGAGTGTTTCCCTTAAGGGCAATTCGACTCAACCTTACACTAGGCAACCCGCCTTGCTAAACTACTACCATTGTAAGATTCTTGGTGGTTGATGCACCATCTGCACACAATATGCTGCTTGGGAGACCACCCTCAACTCTATAAGGGCTATCCCTTCAGCTTATTATCTCGTAATGAATTTTCCTACTAAAAATGGAGTTGGAGTGGTCCGAAGGGACTAACGGATAGCAAGGGAATGCTACATGGCCTCTATGAATCAGAAAGAGGTCGAGAATATCCAACTAGATGAGCTCGATATGAGAGACAAGCTGGACACAAGACCAATGCCATCAGAAGAGTTAGAACCTATTCAAGTTGACAAGGAACCAGAACACCTGGTTTACGTCAGGTCTAAGCTGAGCAAAGAAATTAAGAACCTACTCATCCAGTTCCTGAAAGAAAACGTGGGAGTGTTTATCTGGGAGCAAAAAGACATATAAGGTATTGACCCCTCGATTATCACGCATAAGTTGAGTGTGAATCCCACTTGCAAACCTATCAGGCAAAAGCAAAGAAGCTTCGCTCCGGAATGCAAGAAGGCGATCAATGAGAAGGTCAGCAAACTCCTCCATGCCAAAGCCATCAGGAAAGTGGATTACCCTACTTGGTTAGTAATGTGGTCCTCGTCAAGAAAACCAATGGCAAGTGGTGAATTTGTATTGATTTCATTGACTTCAATTGAGTATGCCCTAAAGACAGTTTTCTCTTACCTCAGACTAATTTAATAGCGGATGCCACGGCTGGGCATGAGCTCCTCAGCTTCATGGATGCCTTCTCAGGCTATAATCAAATCAGGAAGAATCCCAGCGATCAAGAGAAGACCTATTTTGTAATTGAACGGGGAAAGTACTGCTATCAGGTCACGTCTTTTGGGTTTAAGAACGCTGGAGCCACATACCAACGCCTAGTGAATCGGATGTTCCAAAAATAGATTGGGACATCCATGGAGGTTTACATCGATGATATGCTGGTAAAGTCGTTGAAAGCAGAGCTTCACATCCAACATCTAGCATAATCATTCCAAATCCTTAAAGAGTACAATATGAAACTCAACCCTGTAAAGTGTGCCTTTGGAGTGTCTGCAGGAAAAATTTTGGGTTTCATCAGTAACAGCAGAGGAATTAAAGCTAACCCAGAGAAGGTTAAGACAATATTGGATCTGCGATCGCCATCAAATACGAGGGAGGTACAACATTTGACAGGAAAAATAGCCACCTTAAGCCGTTTGTGTTCAAGTCAAACGATAGATGTCAACAATTCTTTCAAGTCTTAAAGAAGGCGTTCCAATAGGATATCAAGTGCGAAGAAGCGTTCAAAGCCCTGAAGGATTATTTGAGCTCTCCCCCTGTTTTGATAAGCCCCTTAGAGGGGGAAGTCCTTATTCCTTACCTAGCTGTTTCAGATTTCTCAACCAGTACAACATTTGTAAGGGAGCGAGACAGAACTCAGCAACCTGTCTACTACTGTAGGAGAGCTTTGAGGGGGCGGAGGAGAGATACCCTAAAATGTAAAAGTTTGTATTAGTCTTGGTCACAACTGCTAGAAGACTCAAGCCCTACTTCCAGGCTCATACTATCGAAGTTCCAACAGATTAGCCAATGAGACAAGTACTACACAAGCCAGAGTCTTCGGGAAGGTTGATAAAATGGGCTATCGAACTCAATGAGTTTGATATCAGATACAAGTTAAGAACTGCCATCAAGGGACAGATATTGGCAGATTTTATCACAAAATTCACAACAGGAATACCAGCAGTGGAAATATAGTTGATTCTTGACCTCCCCACATGGAAGCTTTCAGTAGATAGAGCTGTTAATGCTCAAGGAAGCTGCGTCGATTTAATTTGGACCTCCCCTGATGAAATAGATGTTGAATATGCACTGAGGTTTGGGTTCAAGACTTCAAAAAATAGGGCAGAATATGAAGTTGTCATTGCTGGCCTCAACCTCACACATTTGATGGAAGCGGAACAGCTGGAGATTTGCAGTGACTCTCAACTCGTGGTAAAGCAAATCGAGGGGGCTTATGAGGCCAAGGGAGAGAAAACGTCCCTTTACCTCAGAAAGGTGCAGCAATTGATCAAGAAGTTTGTACAAGTCATGATCAGACACGTCCCTAGATCTAAAAATTCACGAACAGATGCCTTGGCAAGGCTAGCAACTACTTCTTAGGAAAATCTGGATAGATTGATACCAATCGAATGCTTGGCAGAACCTTCAGTGAGTGTTGAGGAAGAAGAAGTGCTCCCAGTTCTAGCCTCACCAAGTTAGATGGGCCCTGTCAAGGAGTATCTACAGAACGAAACATTGCCCCAAGATACCAAACAAGCTGCAAAGCTAAGAATCAGGTCAGTCAGGTTTTCTATTTTGCAGGAAAGCTTGTACAAGCGAGGATTCTCAATACCTCTCCTTAAATGTGTGGGGGATGAGGATGCTAACTATGTACTTAGGGAGATCCACGAAGGAATTTGTGGCAATCACATTAGAGCTAGGGCATTGGCAGGAAAATCTTTGAGGCAAGGGTACTATTGGCCTACGATGCTAAAGGAAAGCAGTTTAACAACCCTAAGTTCAAGAAGTTTTGTGAAGAGTTGGGAATAAAAAATTATTTTTCAGCTCCAGCTCACCCACAGTCCAACGGACAAGCAGAGGTGACTATCAGAACGATTAAAGCTGTCTTGAAAACCAAACTTGAGTCGCTGAAAGGAAGATGGGTGGAGTACATTCCAGAGGTGTTATGGGCCTACAGGACAACCACCAGAACAGCAACTCAAGAAACTCCGCTTGTACTGGCTTTCGGAGCCGAAGCAGTGTCTCCTGTTGAGAAAGAGCTCTACAGCACATTCGAGGTTATCAGAGGAAGACCGCAAGGTACTATGACAGAAAGGTCAGAAACAAGAGTTTCAAGGTAGGAGATCTAGTGCTTAGAAAGCTGTTGCTTGCTAGGAAGGATCCCACGCATGAGAAATTAGGGCCTAATTGGGAGGGTCCCTACGTTATCTCTAGGATAATCAGACCTGGAAACTATGAGTTACAAATAGAGGAAGGAAAAATCCTACCTCATTCTTGGAATGCGGAGCACCTTAAGAAGTTTTTCAATAAATTTTTCTTGTAATGGGGTTATTCTCAATAAAGATTGCAAGTTCTTGATTCACTCCCGCATGTTTTCCAAAAATAGCTAAGGAAGAGCTCTATAGCTCAAGATGAGCTTTTTAAGTTCATAAAATCAAGAAGAGCTTTATAGCTCAAGATGAACTTTTTAAGTTCATAAAATCAGGAAGAGATCTATAGCTCAAGATGAGCTTTTTATGTTCATAAAATCAAGAAGAGCTCTATAACTCAAGATGAGCTTTTTAAGTTCATAAAATCAAGAAGAGCTCTATAGCTCAAGATGAGCTTTTTAAGTTCATAAAATCAGGAAGAGCTCTATAGCTCAAGAAAATCATTTTAAGTTCATAAAATCAGGAAGAGTTCTATAGCTAAAGATGAACTTTTTTAAGTTCATAAAATTAGGAAGAGCTCTATAGCTCAAGATGAACTTTTTTAGTTTATAAAATCAGGAAGAGCTTTATAGCTCAAGATGAGCTTTTTAAGTTCATAAAATCAAGAAGAGCTATATAGCTCATGATAAACTTTTTAAGTTCTTAAAATAAACAAATAGCTCAATAGCTCAAGATGAACTTTTGGAGTTCATAAAATCAGGTAAGCCCCTTAGCTCATAGAAGCTGCGATGAGCTCATTGGATCATAAAATAAAAATAAGCTCTCCAGCTCAAATGCTCACTAAAATTCTCAAGTCTACAGTTCATTAACTACCATTAAGCAACTAGAGAGGATAACAAAAAGGTTCAGGAGATCAGAATGTCCTTCAAATTGGCAAAAATATGAAGGAAAAGATAAAGGGGAAATCTCTAACTCTTCCCAAGTTGTTTCTTTAGTACGGCCACCTCATTTCTCAGCAGTGCATTCTTTGTCTTCATATCATCTCTCTTCTTTTCTATCCCCAAAAGCAATTTCAGAAGCTTTTTGCCAGCCGAAGAGAAAAGAACTGTCCCAAAGGAAGAACCCAATGAAGTGGAAGAGGAACCACTAGAAGAGTCATTCCTCTTACGCTTTCCAGAGGTTTCTTCAGAGCCATCTTCATTCCTCTCTTAACTAGAAGGGAAGGAGATTGGAGAATCTGGGATGGAGGCAAAGTCTAAAGTAGCTACAACAGCACTGAAGAGGAAAAAGTTTTCAGGGGATGCCAATTATGAGAAAGACATTGGGTCAACCTGTTTCACCCTCTCAATATTTACCGCTTCAACCAGATCCAACTCAGGGGCACCTACAAAACAAACAGAGACGCTGGAATAAAAGGAAAGAAAAGGTCAGAATCAAGACAAACAGATTCCTAACTCCTATACCTTTGTGAGAGAAACTCCCCCAGGAGTGAGGAACCTTGTTTCCTAAGCAACACGCCTACTTAGACCTCCAAGAATCCCTAGAGGCAAAGAAGAACTGTTGAGACCACCCACCTAGAGAAGAGGGCAGATCAAAAACAAAAGGATTTTCTCGAAACCACCTCCACTAAAAGGAGTAGAAACAAGGGATCTCGTCCTCCTCAAGTTTGTAGAAATAAAGAAACTCAACAATGGTGGGGAATTCATCGACGTGCAACCGCCAAAAAAAAAGTTGATTAGCACACCCTACCCCTTAGGAGAAAGGCGTGAGGGGGGCAAACCATAGTAAGCCAAGACCCTTCCAATACAAGGATGGATAGGAAAGCGAAGACTCATCTCTAAGGAACCTTCAAATAAACAGACTTCACCATGAGGCACAAAGTTACAAGGTTTGTCATAGGTCGGCACACGTAACGGTAAATCCAAGAAAGGAAAAAATCTCACCTTGACCCCATCCAACTCTGAGGATATCATTGTTGAAGGCGTTAAACAACAAGAATGCCCCCTTCCATGCGATCCCAAAAGAAATATGTTTCTTAAACAAGAAGGTAAGGGGTAAAGCAATAAGAGACACAAGAGAGTGGAACCAGAAAAGCCAAGATCAAGGGATCTCCCAAATTCAAGAGGAGTTGCAAAAATCGTGAGTAAAAAAAAAAGAAAGAGATCCAAGAAGTCTTTGGGGCTTTAAAGACAGTCAGAGATATTTAAGAAACCAGTAGCCACACGAAAAACATAGTCGATGATCCCTTTAGCTTCCTAATTGACGATAACAACTACAGTTTTAGAAAGTAGTGGGGTAGATGCAGTGACGCCCAATAATTCTCATTCTAATAAATATGCAAAAATTGAGGTAACAGTATAGAACAAAAAGGAGGACGTGAATAGCGACGTTCACTCATCAGCACCTTCCTCGTCCTCATTACCGCTTCCAGCAGCAGAATAAAAGAATACCCAACCTCTTTAGACGACCGAGCCATCATTTGCTCATAAGTTATTTGCCCAGGGCTCAATGTCACCTCGATAGATCTGCCTCTAAAGGAGTTCAGACATCAAGTTGCTTACCCACTTTGTCAAATCTAGCAAGCCCCTTATAGTTGTAAATAATGTCAAGTTCACCATCTAACACCCCTCAAAGGAGCTGAAAGCGTAACCACCAACGTCACACCAAAGGAGCTCTGAAAGACCCCCTGCTGTCAGCAGACCTTAACATTCCCTTGAAATTTTTCAATCATTCTTCGCACTCAGCGAGCTAAGGGAGATCCAGCACAACAAGGGAGGTCACAGAAGCCCTTGATAAGCTTAGTTAAACATTTGTCTCGAGGAGAGCTAGGGGCCTCCTTGAAGCAAATGGGGCAAGGGGAATGCAGAATAAAGCAATGAAGTAAAAAAAAAAACCCAACACTGATGATGACAGAATAGGCTGCATTGAAAAACAAAGTAGATTATATTGATCAACTTCATAAACAAAATATTTTCAGCGTTTACAAAAACAAACAAAAAATCCTAAGTCTAGTAGCTCAGAAGTCAACGTAAAAGATGGATCAACAGAAGGGACCTCAGAAAGGCCAACAGTTGAAGCTTCAAGAAATATAGTGTTCGAAACCTCTGAAGAGTCAAGAGTAGGAACCTCAACCTCAACAAGAACTCTTGGCACCTTAGATAGAGCTTTTATCACCAAATCAGCAGAAAAAAGGGGCAGTAGAAGCCGCAGGAACTGTGGAGGTCTCAGAACCAGTAATTACAACAGTGGCTACAAGGACAATTGGATGAGGAGGATTGTCTTCAGCCAGGACCTCGGTAGGGGGGTCAAGCGCCCCAAGAATGGTTTCAAAGGTAAGAGGGGACAAAGTATTATCTTGGGATGCCTTCCTCTCTGTCTCGACTATTTCACCCTCTGCCTGTCCCTAGTCAAAGGTAAAATCTAGGTCAAGGAAAACCTCTTCAACTTTGTCTTGAAATACCAGCCACCCTTTGGCCCACTCAGTGGTGACATCGTCAAATTGTTTAGCAATAAGGTCATCTTTCTTTTTAGCAGCAACTCTTTGTTCCTCAAGCTCGCCCCTAATAACGTCATTCGCCTCTTCCAAAACATCATACTCCATCTTCATGCTCTTATAACAGTCATAAGCTTCAAGAGCATCTCGACTAGCCTTGATCCACCCTTCTGTCTTTACCCTGAGCTCCTTCTTCGTCTTCCCCAACTCCTCCTTGGATCATTTATTCTCAGTCTCTAAGTTCTTAATGAGGGATCCCTTCTTATCAACCTGTAATCACAACTCCTATATTTCAAACTCGAAGCTGTTATTGGCAGAGGTCAGCTCTGCATTCTTGAGCTCAAGAGCTTTAGAAGCCTTTGAAGAGCCCTCCAAAGCTTGGACCCTCCTTAGAAGACCACTACCATGACAGCCACCTAGAATCCAGGAGAACCCCAAAAGCTAAGGTCAATATGAGATAATAAAAGTAAGACAAGTTAAAAAGAAAAATGAGAGAAGCCAGATATTTACGGAGGTGGCCCCAAATAGGAGAGTAGAAATGAAAGATCCAAGAGGCATGCTAGCAACCTCTGGATGTTAGATTCAGGGATGATGGAGGCAATGACCTCTAGAGCACGCTTGACATTGCTAATAAGAGAATCTCCACCTGTCATGACCTTGGGAAGTCCCTCACCCCCAGCTTTGGAACCTTTTAAATGCGGCTGAGGAGATTCTCCAGCCGAGCTAGTTGGAAGAAGCTAAGGAGAGATATGGGTGACTATCTCCAGAGCCTTCTCAATTTCTAACGAAGAAGGGGAGGTCGGGACAGAACATTGGCCCTTGGCCTCTCCGGAGGAAGAGGGGGTTACCCTTTGAGGAAAGGAGGTATGTACGATGACTCAAGTACTTGATTGGAGGATGGGGTCGTCTGAGTTGGAGAAAGAGATATGGGGGTTAGATCCAACTTCGGCACTTTGACGAAAATGGCAGAACCACTATCAGCTTTAGCCTTTGCCTTACGCTTGCTCTCACTTCTCCCCCTTCTTAACTGGCCTAACTTAGCTAGGCGATCCTTCTCAGTTGGCTCCATTAATGAAGAACCTGGAAGCATCATGTAGACAGATCAATATAAGAAAAAAAAAGTAAAATTAACAGACACAAAGGAGAAGTGCCACATGCCGCCTCGTTAGTCACAAAAAAAAAAAAAGAGGAATGAGAGCCTCAACAGGACGAGGAATGGGAGCTTCCACAGAAAGGGGAATAGAAAATTCTGTTGGCAACGCTGGAAGGCTGAACCCTAGCTCCACGTGGAGCCAAGGTTTGATGAGCTGAGGATATGGTGTAGAATTACACTTCTTCAATTCCAGCAGTACCTACCTGTCCTCAGTGCTGAGCTCGGGGCGAACACCTAAGAAACAATTTGGACAAAGCAAAATCAGAAAAAGACATCAGGAATTAACCTCAGTTGGTTCAAGCAAAGGCTTACCCAGGTTGTCAGGGAAAGACCAGGCTCTAGGGATTAGAAGAGTGTTCGTCTTATCTGCAGGGTTATACTCCCAGTATGAATCCCCTACGAAGAAAAATTATTTTTTCCAGTTCTTATGAGAACTTGGTAGACCAAAAATAATTAATTTGGCATTTGCTCGCTTGGAGATGTATAGGAAGCCCTTGAAAAAAGTAAGCTTGAGGTTGAAAAGATCCATGAGCAAAAAAATAGTAGGGACACCAAGTTTGTGAGTCTTAAAGAAAATTAGAAGACCTACAAGGACCCCCCCCAGAAGTTAGGAGAGAGCTGGGCAGGACAGGCGTTAAAATCCTGAAGAACACTTTTAATGAAAGAGTGTAAGAGAAAACGCAGACCGTTTTCTAAGGCAGTGGTGAAGAAGCAGACCTTTTTATGGACTTGGGAGACGTATGGGGTGAATTTGTTGGGACACCAACATTGAACCCCTGGAGGGAAGCTATAGCGAATTTTGATGAGCTTCATTAGTGAAGGAGAAACTTCACTAGGGCCCACGAGCTCTGCGTGCCTCAAGGCAAATCCTATGCCCGCAGATGAGATCCCCACACCACTTACTTTGCCTTTACCTTTGTTAGGGTTCTTAGGCCCAGAAGAGGAGGTAGAAGGAGGCACCTCGGTATTCACCTCGGCATCGATGGAATCAACGCCAGAAAAGTTATAAATTTCATCTCCTACTTCTCCTAGGTCAACCTCCTCTTCGGCAGACTTGCCACCGATAAGGGAATCAGGAGAGGGATTGGCTTTAGAAGGAACTAGGGTTGTTAATCAAACCGAGCTTGAACACTATTTTGGCTCGTTTATGAGTAAATAGTTAAACAAGTCAGCTCATTTATGTGTAAATTAGGCTCGACAAATGTTTGACAAGGGCTCGATTAACACCCCTAGAAGGAACAGACATGATTGGGAAAGAGAAAGGCAAACTGAAAGAACAATAGAGAGGAGGAACGCTAGTTAATCACTCCCTAATAACCCTAGGGTTTGCACAGTAACTATCCACACCAAAGATTCGTACAATAGCACACTAGTCAATGAAGAATGGGAGGGGGATAAGCAATGGTCACGCTTACAAAAGTAAAAGAGCCGAAAAGCCTAGACATGCAACAACCACCTGGGATCCAGAACGAAAAGATGAATAAAGGACAGGAAGCGTACCTAGATAAGGGAGAACGGTGGGAAGAAGCTCGAGACGAAAGCAAGGAGTAGATTTCGTTCAAACCACAAGCAAAAACAGGAAAAAATCGATCTTCAGTAAAACCCTAAGTCCGCCAAAGGAATAAGGCAAGGAATGCAGAAGGTTACAAAGTCAACGGCCGAAGGAGGAAGATGAACAAGGGGGTTTTCTTTTTTGATTTTGGCGGTTTTTGTAGCCATGTGAGCATTTAAAGCTTCAAAGACGTGAGGCAGAACATGCGCGAGAATCAAGGAAACCATGATTGTTAGAAACTGTCAAAAGACAACTCCCGCGTGCGAGTTAAAAACAGCCATGTGCTAGTTCAACTTGATTTAAAAAATAGCTCAACTCTTCCCCAAGCCCACTTGGACCAAGGGCTGGGAGGACTCTGATGATACCTAGGATAAATCCTAAATATGAGCTCACACATGAAGGTCAGGTCAAGAGGTCGGACGAGACTCGTAGAGTTCAGAAGTCTAGAGCTAAAAGTCCCCCCTAGGCGAGATAACAGCGGGAATGATAAAGGAATAATTGAATAACAGCAGACATCTCCTGAGCGGTAGAAAGCTGGAATCAAGGCATAAAACTCTCAACCAACCAAGATCTTCTCCTAAAATCAAGGAAGATTCTGTGAGAAAAAGGCAAGGATCTCGGCTGGAATCCCGCAGAATGAGCAATAGCCCTATCCAAGGAAAATGTTTCCTGTCAAGAGTACATTGGGTAAATTAAAAGGTTTCCTGTCAATGTTTTCCCTTCTTTTTTTTTTTTTTTTCTCTCTTTGGGGAAAGTGATTTCCTGTAAATGGTACAGTTACACCTAATATTTGGACTTGTCTATGGTCACAAAAAACAAAATTATACCTCCATTTATTACACTTGATGTTATTTTTATCGTTGTGGTTATTTTTATTACTGTTGTGGTACTTAAAAAAAATATAAAAATAATTACCACAACAGTGATAAAAACACCTACAAATATGATAGATCACACACAAAATTTGTAATTTTATTTATACCACATAGAAGTGTTAAAAATTGTTACCACAACATTAGTAAAAATGCTAACAACAATGGTAAAAATACCTATAAAAATAGTAAATCAACCACAAAAATGATAAATTTTTTTGTTATACAATGACCCACAAAAATTATAAAATAACTCATTAAAATAGTAAATTTTAGAGAAACGATACCAAATTTTTTTTATCGGTATTAGTTACTCCACATTTGGACAGCCTGCTTGTCATGTTTTATAAGGAGTCAACAGTCCATTCTTTTCCTTCTTTTTCAAGTGGCATGAACTGATAGGCAGGTGATAATTAATGACTGTTATGTTTTTTCTTCAAATATTAAGATTATTTATCTTACCTGTTACTCTTGGTTTATGTATAATTGTTTGAATTTTGAGTTTGCGGTTATGATCACAAAAATATTGGTCTTTGAAAATGTCTTCCTATACTATTTTTAATGTTGTTTCAATGACAACACGAGATATTTTGATAACTCGTATTGATAAGTAATAACTTTGGATACATCGTTAAGACCTTAGTAAGAGTTGGATTGTTATTTTTGAAAAATTTATAGAGAAGTGTGATTGTTGACTTGTTCAACTAATAGGAAATTGTACTCCTATTAGCATCATTAAAGTAATATCAATAATGGGTAATAATTTATATAATGGGTAGAAATTAATTTTTAATTATGTAATTAAAGAAAAATGAACGGAAAAAATAATTTGTTTATATTTTTGGTATTACGGTCAGGGGTAGTATCTAGGCCCAGCTTATGCAGTTTAATTATTCCTCCTCAGTTCGATAAAAAACAAGACATTCATGCCAGAATTAAAAAATTCATAAAAGATAAATCTCTCATGACATAACTCTAAGGAAAATCTAAATTTTCTAACTCAAGATATCTGAATATATAACTCATCTTTGTCTCTATGACTAGACTACCCCTTGGAGTTGGAAGGAAGGAAATTAGTATTTGATATAATACGATCAATTTTTTAGATGCTCAAATTATGTTTCAATATTTCTCATAATCTCAGTTTTAATATCGTCTTAGATTTAACTAAATAACCAGCCAAGGCATGCAAGGTATAACACTAGATAAAACCAAAATGTAGCTCAACCATTTTTATTTCTTTATTTGCTCATGCCAACAATCTTATTTATTTATTTAATTATTTACTTATTCTAAACAGTAGGCTGAGCAATATATAACACTTGTTAGAGCTACAAGTGCCGGAATCAATAATACTTGTCAGCAATTTCCTGCAGGTTGGAGGACAAGAGATGAGGCTTAGAGAACATGACCATATGATCCGTATTGATCATCTTCACCTCATCTGGCGGATTATTCTTGATCATCCACATTTGAATGTCCTTTGTTATTGCTTGATCTTGGCTACAAACGATGAAAATTCGATGGACTGATCCGTAATTTTCCTTGGTAAAAGTTGTGTCCCTCTCTGACTTTGCATCATAAAAGAAAGGATATGGTCTCACCAACAACATTCCAAGAGCCAAATCCTGTAAAATTCACCATGGCACTAATACATTTAAAAAAAAGCAAAAGAACACTAAAAAAAAGAAAAGAAACTTCACCTTATCTAATGTTATACCTCAAATTAGGTCTTTAAAGTATGTCTCAATAATGTTTTTCATTGAAACCATGTATACATTTAAGATGTTAGGGAAACACTCACCTCAGGTGGGGAGAGTTGATACAACTTGGTTGATAAGATTTTGGGGCCAAATAAGACAAAGGTTATGCTCTGCTCTTGGTCGAATGTCAATTTGCTATCCATGTAATAGTCCAATCCTTGAGTCGTCTGTATTTTTGCATAAAGAAAATTAATACATAGTACATGACATAATCACTAAAGATTCAAATCTAACAGTGATAATATTTATATAGAATTTGAGAATTTAATACATAGTACTTAAAATGAATGTACATGTGTGTGTATTACTATTATTAGCGGGGATTACTAAGAGGTTTGGTGTCTACCAATTTCTCACTATGTTATTTAGACACATTTAACTATCATACGACACGAGCAGTAACAAATGTCTTGTTTTGCTCACGCACACAAGAGTTTATTATTGAAAATAACGGTATATTTATTTAAAAACCATTAAGTAGTGAATGAGAAATTTTTAAAGTCTTTGTGACTTTTGAGAGCAATTGAAAAGGCGTGAAGTGAATAAAATATGAAAAACTATTAATTTAAAATTTGTGACTTTTGGTTAAATATATCAATCCAAATAATCACATCTTTTCATAAAGTCACTATTAACACTTTTTGGTTAAAAGATGACATTATAAATAGTCACAATTTTTTATAAAGTCATAATTGATTTCTCTTGAACTAAAAAACACCATTTCAAATGGTTGTACCTTTTCATAAAGCCACCATTGATACCCTTTGGATTAAAAGGTACCATTACATATGGTTATACTCTTTATGAAAAGTCACTAGGGAGTTTATAAATA
Source organism: Ilex asprella (assembly GCA_023539305.1). NCBI lineage: Eukaryota > Viridiplantae > Streptophyta > Magnoliopsida > Aquifoliales > Aquifoliaceae > Ilex > Ilex asprella. Next base: position 47,266,946 of record CM042185.1, read on the forward strand.
GGTGATTTCTTGTACTTTCAAAACATATCATTGAACAATTCAAGAATTACTCTCTCATTCTAGTTCTCTCAATTATTCAAAATATTGAATTAAGTATTCAGTCTTTCTTCTATCTCCCTCTCTCTATGCATATTGTTGCATTATTATTATAAGTTCGGTTCAAATATAAACACAAAGTTGTGTTCGTTGGAGTCTTAAATATTGTAGTGCCACATCTTCAAGAATGAAATTTGTTTTATCTAGGGAAACAGTTGCTTATCAACCTTAAATATCGAGAGGGAGCAAAAACGGAATAAGAGGAAGTCAACAGTACCTCATCAAGGATAGCTTCAACAGTGAGGTCAGGACCAGGCATGAAAGCGGTGGCAAAAACGACAGCAGCAACTTTTTGAGGGAACCTTTCAATAGCAACTGAAATGGCAATCCCTCCGGCGTTGTGCCCCACCAAAACAACCCTTTCCTCCGATGGTAGCACCGCCAAGAATGACAACAATGGCTCGAGGTAGTCTGAGCCAGGTCGAGGGCCGTGACTCTATGACCCGCCGCTCTCCAGGGCCGGCCCTAGGCCTAGGCCACTTAGCTGGCTGCCTAGGGCCCCCAATTTTTGCAAAATTTTGGGGCCCCCTGTTAAGAATTTTTGTTATGGGTATATATATTTTGGATAGGTTGGTTTGAGACTTGAGAGGGCCCAAATTTTATTGATAGGTCCATTAACACTTTAATAACTTATCTGAAAAATTGCTCCCAGTTGTACTGAACTGTTAGACTTCTACAACAAGAATAATTTCTCATTTTCTCTCTCTGCTAACTGTTAGACTTCTACAGACTGTTAAGATTTAACGCCATAATTTTTTTTTTTTGTGTATGATTGAACGCCACTCTCTCTCTCTCTCTGAAGTGTGAAGTTTTAATTTGAACAAAGAACACCAAAGCTGGAGTGGACTGGAAGGCTGCCTTTTGTTTATTTTGTGGAACACCAAATTTTTTTGAAGCTGGAAGGCTACCAAAGAACGTCAAATTTTTTTGCTCGAAAGCTGTTGCTACAAAAGGATCACTTCAGTCTTTACTGCCAACACTACCGAAGAAGGTAGTGATTCAGGATAAGGAGCTGAGTGCCAACAATACCAAGTTGTGTTGTTCTTTAATTTTTTTTTTAGTTTAATTTAATTTTTATAAATTTTGTGTTATAATTTTTTATTGAAGTAACTGTAAGTTATATAATTAGTATGTCTACTCGAAGATATGATTCTGGATGTGAAAAATGTAAAAAGAAGAGAAAACAAAATGAATTTATTGAATCTCAAAAAGGAACACTCGATAAATTTGTTATTAGTGATAAACAACTACAAAAAAAATTCAAATGATAATTCAACGATTGAACTATTAGATAATATAGCAAAATCAACGGAATGCTAAAAGGATTTAAAAGAAAATGAAATTGATAAAGAATGTGAACTTGTTAGAAAAGTAGAAAGTGATAAAGATAAAGAATGTGAACATGTTAGTAAATTATTAGATTATGTTCCAATAAATATCTATGATCCAGGACAATGAAAAAATATTGACACAAAATTAAGAGACTTATTAGTTGAAAGAGGTCCTATTAGGGAAAATGATTTAGACTTGGTGTTTAGATTTATATATGAATACAATTGTATGTAAAATTATTTGTCTGTGATAAGTCTTTTTGATTTTTGTAATATATTTGTGTATACAGGATAGAAATTGATAATATAAAAAAATTTTAAAAAATTTGACCTTTTTTTGCGGCGGCATTGTTGCTGCCACAATTGTATTTTGTCAACAAATACATAACATTTGTGACGGCAAAGTGTCTGTCACAAATGTTATGCAAAATTGCGGCACCATTATTTGTGTCAGACAATTTCTGCTATTAATGTTTTTTGCGACGGCATAATGCCGCCTCAAATACTTTTTGCGGCACTGCCTATTGCGGCTTCTAAATGTCGCCGTAAAAAGTATTTGTAATGGCAAATATACTTTTTGCAGCAACCTTTTGCCATCACAAAAAATATATTTTCTTGTAGTGTTTCCTAATGATGAAAATAATAGACATTTTTCTATTACATATTACACTCAAAAATTGTCAAACGGAGAAAAGCATGATAGAAAATGGTTAATATATTCAAAAGATTTAAATAGAGTATATTGTTTCTGTTGTAAGTTATTCAATTCAAAACCTAGCACAAGTCAGTTGGTTAATGAAGGAACTAAAGATTGGAAAAATCTTAGTTATAAGCTCAAAACTCATGAAACAACTAATGAGTGTATCATTTACATGAATTCATGGGTTGATTTAGAAATAAGATTGTCAAAAAATAAAACTATTGATGAAGATATTCAAGAACAAATTAACAAAGAGAAAGTTTATTGGAAAAAGTACTTGTAAGAATTTTAGCTATAGTAAAAACTCTTGCTAAAAATAATTTGACATTTCGTGGGAAGAATGAGAAAATACATCAAGACAACAATAAAAACTTTTTAAGTTTAATTGAAATGATTGCAGAATTTGATCTAATAATGCAAGAACATGTTCGACAAATTAAAGATGGTGAAATTCATAATCATTATCTCGAGCATAAGATACAAAATGAATTAATACAAATGTTATCTTTTGAAATTAAAAGTGTAATCATTAATAAGATTAGAGAAGCAAAATATTTTTCAGTAATACTTTATTGTACTCTTGATGGAGGTCATCAAGAACAAATAACTCTTATACTGCGATGTGTAGATATTTCAACAAGTCCAATAAATATAGAAGAATATTTTTTAGAATTTTTGGAAGTAGATGATACCTTTGGGAAAGGCCTTTTTAATGAACTTATAAATGTAATAAAAAAACTTGGACTTGATGTAAATGATGTAAGAGGACAAGGATATGATAATGGATCAAATATTAAAGAAAAACACCAAGGTGTACAAAAAAGACTACTAGATATAAATTCAAGAGCGTTTTACACACCATGTAGATGTCATAATCTTAATCTCGTACTTTATGATATAACTAACTCTTGTCCTAAAGTCATATCTTTTTTTGGAATATTACAACGTATATACTAATTATTTTCTTCTTCAACAAAATGATGAAAAATTTTACAAGATAATATATCTATGTTAACTCTTAAATCATTATTTCAAACATGATGGGAAAGTCGTATCGAAAGTGTTAAAGCAATCAAGTATCAAACTCTGAAAATACGAGATGCTTTAATTCAATTAGCAAAAATTAGTGAAGATCCTAAAACAAGGAGCGAAGCCACATGCTTAGCTACATATGAGATTAAAAACTTTGAATTTTTATTGGGTATGAATATTTGGTATGATATATTATTTGTTGTTAACACAGTTAGTAAAAATTTATAATCCAAAGACATGCATATTGATGCTGCTATTGATCAATTAAAAGGGCTTATTTCTTTTTTAGAATCATATAGAGAAAATGGATTTTACTCTGCTTTGATTTCATCAAAAGAAATTGCACTTGAAATGGAAATAGAACCAGTATTTCAAGAAAAACGTAAAATTTTTAGGAAAAAATAATTTGGTGATACAATTGAGAATGCAGTATCACTATCAGCTGAAGAGTCTTTTAGAATTGAATATTTTTTATTTATAGTTGATGTAGCTATTTCTTCGATCAATAGATTTGAACAATTCAAAATATATGAAAATATTTTTGGTTTTTTATTTTGTTTTAAAAAAATTAAAATCCTTTGATGATGATAGTTTGAAAAGTTATTGTCTTAACCTTGAAAATTTTTTGAAGTATGACTTATTTTCTGATATTGATGGTTTAGATTTATTTTAAGAATTGGTTGTATTAAGAAAAGTTACAATCTGAAATTAATATTCTAGCTGAAACTCTAACTTATATAAAATGATTAGATTGTTTTCCAAATGCAAGTATAGTTTTTAGAATATTGTTAACAATACTAGTAACAGTTGCTTCAGTAGAGAGAAGTTTTTCGAAACTTAAATTAATAAAATCTTATATCCGATCAACTATGTTACAAGAAAGATTAAATGGATTAGTTATATTATCTATTGAAAAAGATATATTAACAAAACTTGAATATAAAAATTTAATCAATATTTTTGCATCTCAAAAAGTTAAAAAAATATCATTTAAATGAATATATTTTAATAATTATTGTCTATTAGTAGGGCTCACTTTAATATTCTCGCCTAGGGCCTCCGGATTTGTTGAGCCGCCCCTGCCGCTCTCAACAGCGTCGCCACCCTATACCAACACCATGCCCCATGACAAGCTCCATGAACCAGCACAAAATGCGTCCCACTCTTCTCCATTACCTAACTCTACTTCTTCCTCTTGTATTCATCTTTCTTAAAGCTTCGTTGCTATTTATATATTGTCAGTAATTTGAGCTTCATAAGTCAAAAAATGCTGCAACATACGTGTTTTGTCTTCAAAATTCCAATACTTATCCAACACAGAGAGAGAGAGAGATCCACTCATAACTGACCAATCCAAGGAGTAAGATAGAGGAGAGACCATTCAAAGAAGAAGCTCCACGGATCTAAAGAGTTATCTAAGACGTATTGAACATTGACCAATAATCAATTATATTACGATAGAACAATGTTATTGAGATCTAATTTCTTAATTTAATTTATTGACTTAATTCACTATAATTTTTGGATTGACTGTGGGTCTTATTAAACTTTAAATTCAATACAATTGACAGAATTAGAATTACTTCTTAGCCATTTCCTGTTAGATTGAAGGCCAGCTCTAGGGGCTTAGAGAACATGACCATATGAACCGTAGAGATCGCCTTCACCTCATTTGGTGGATTATTTTCTTTCTTCCACTTTTTTTTTTTTTTGGCTATCAGGTTTCTAGGATTGCGCTGACTATTTTTGCAAATTCAGATACTAGTCACTATAGCCTAACTTAGTTTAGAATATGTTCCTTGGAAACAAGGATAGCTAAGTCTTAAAAAATATAAAAAGTGTTGAACATGAAATTTTTGAATTACCAAAAGTCAAACACAGCCACTGAACCACCCTAATGCTCCATTTGGTAGAGGAATGAAAAATAGAAAGAATACATTTTCTATCTTTCAAGGAATTAAAGTAGTAATGATACACTTTCATTCTTTTGTTTGGTAGGATGGATGAAAAATAAAAATAAATAATTTTTTTTTTGTGCTTGCTAAAATTAGGAGTGACAATAGAGTAATATCGTGTCAAATTCGTATTGATTTATTGCGGATTCGTGTTGAATATTAGTCAAACATAACTCAACTCATTTAACTAATTGTGTTATATCGAGTTGACCTATTTATTTTCGTATCGTGTTCATGTTTGTATTCGTGTTCGTGTTCGTATGCTCACATTTTTTTTACAAATTAAAAATTAACTTTAATAATAATAATAGGTAAAAATATATTATATATATAATAATTATGTCAATGCTTAATAAATAGTTACAAATAATTAACATTTTATGTCTATAATATTAATTAAACATGTTAATTTCGTAATACCATATAAACCAAAAAATAGAGAAAGTGTTTATTCTTAAATAAATGGGTTGATAGTGTCAATTTTGAATTTGACGGGTTAAACTGAATATGAACCGTTTATATTTCATGTTTGTATGTCATGTCACTTTTGAGTTCGTGCCGAGTTATAATCAAGTTCATATCTTAAAATTTGTATCGAGTTCGAGTTGTATCATCGTATTGAGTCGAAAGCTTTCACCCCTAAATAAGATAGAAAAATATTTTTTATTTTAATTTTTAATTTTTAAATTTTTTAAAAAAAATATATAAATACATATTATATTATTATATTTATATATGAAATTAATGTATACATAATATATGTATATATCAAAAGATATATAAACAAATAAGTTACATTTCAACACAAATAATTAACTTTCCATTTATTTTCATTATAATTTTAGAGGGATTGATTTTGGTGAATTAGAAGGAAAACTCATCCATTCACTTTTTCATCCTTCATATTTTTTTCTTTACCAAACATGATGTTTTATTTATCCATCCAACTTTTTATCCTTCTATTTTTTCATCATACCAAACGGTACATAAGAGTTTTATCATCCACATTCAATTGTCCTTTGTTATCGATTTATCTCCACTATACACTACGAAAAGTCGATCTACTGATATGAATTTTCTTTAGGAAGTGTTGTTTCCTTCAACAACTATGCATCATTAAACATAGGATCTAGTTTTTTCAACAACATTGCAAGAGTCAGACCTATAAAAATATTGGGTCGTTAGAGACTACATTCTCTAAGTATGACATGACATGGCCTTTTAGAAACAGGTGATATCATTCAAGGGGGTTGAGCTCCTAAAATCATGGAATGAGTTATGGGACGGTGCTTGATGGTTTGTACAACTTTTTCTGCTGGAGGAGCTTGTTTCGAGGTTAAAAGGTCAGCTTGGATGTGTTTATGTTCGAGCAGCAGCGGATGGCGCCGATCTTCCTACATGCTGGGGATGACATTTTGCTCCTTGTCAGTCGTCCCATTCTCAATCTTTGAAGTCGTGTTGTTCGAAGTAGAGTTGCATTAAGTAAAGATTGATCTGCTAATTATGACTACAAATAATGAAAATTCGATGGACTGATCCATAATTTTTCATGGTAAAAGTTGGGTCCCTCACTGACTTTGCATCGTAAAATAAAGGATATGATCTCACCATCAGCATTCCAAGCGTCAAATCTTGTAAAATTCATTGTGTGACCAAATTAAAACTAATGCAAATTTAAAATTTTTTAAATTTAGATACTTTCTAATATGAGGATTATTCTTCTATCTGATACACACACAATACACAATTAAAACTAGTGTTATCAGAATTGGATCGGACCAGTCGGTTCGACTGGTTGGACCATGAACCGGGACCTCAGCCAATTTGGTTCTTGAATTGAACCGCATAGGCAATTAAACCGGAGTAAAATCGTCAAACCGGCCAATTTTTTACAAAAACCATGAACCGGGGGGTTTTGTCAAACCTGTCGATTCTACTACCATTTCTATAAATTGTCCAAAATTCCTAATTTTGCCAAATCCAGTCAATCCCCTTCTTCTCCACTCCATTTCTTCCTCTCTTTCTACAGTCCATTCGATCGTTGCCTCCGATCCATCTGATCTCAACAACCACTGAAATCTCTATCTATCCTCTCCACTCGAGTCTTCTCTCTGTCTATGATTTGTCTGTGTGTACGTTGTTGGCTTGATGTTGCGCGAACAGACATCATCTTTGGGGAGTCACGATGAGGAGGTTAATCGGTTTCATCCTATCTTCACTGTTCTTGTGTTCCTGTCTTCAATGTTCAGTAGTGATTAGTTTCATGGTTTCACGAGGAGGTGGTTTCATGGTTTCACGAGGAGGCTGCTATGTGTGGATTGTTAATATTCTATTAGATTTTATAAATTGTTTAAGAAAAGAAGTGATTTGTGATTTTTTTTTGTGTTCTTAATTTCTTATTTGATCCATTATAGCACAAAAATATTTTTTTTGTACCTATTCAAAATTTTTAATATATTCATCATTATTAATAATATTTATTATTTTTTTTATTATATAACTGGTCCGACTAGTTAACCCAATGGTTGAACCAGTGAATCACTGACCCGGTCCCTTTGCCGATTCGATGTCTGATCCGATTATGATAACTATGATTAAAACTCCTTCATTGTAAAAAAAAATCAAAATATGATTCTTTATCTGTCGATATCACATATTCAAATTCAAAATTTTTAAAAACCCCAAAACTTATAATACATGAACCGTATTTGTATTGGTAATTATGAAATTTGTCATATTTTTTGATAAATCAACCGTATTTAAAAATTGTAATATTAGGCTAGCAAATTTTTATTTTATACATTAAGTTGTTATATAGTGTTATGAAGTCACTCTATTGCAAATTTGAAAATTTGATTTTTATAAATTTTCAAAATTTGGAGTAATGTATTGATTCATTTTTTGTTGATACCCCATTTATAAATTGTATGTAGTGAGCAGAGATTTGAAGATTTTGAGTTTATGAGTGAATCACATTTTATTGTCACACTATTTTGAGTACAATTTTTCGTATTTTAGGTATTTATGTGTGAATTTTCTCTTTGTTGTCACACTTTTACCCTAACTTTTGTGAACTAAGTACCAATTTTCAATTTTTAGAAATTATGTATGGATTCACTCTTTGTTGTCACACTACTAACTAGTTTCTTGAAATTGAGTTCTAATTTTCATTATTTGTATTAAGCATCAATTCACTCTTTGTTTTCACAATTTCACCCTGACTTTGTGGATTGAGTACCAATTTTTAATTTTTGAGAGTTCTTTTTGGTGGATTCACTCTTTGCTATCACACTATTAAACTAGCTTCTTGAATTGAGTACTAATTTTCGTAGTTTGTGTTAAGTGTTGATTCACTCTTTGTTGTTATACTATTAGGTTAGTTTTGTAATTTGAGCACCAATTTTCATTCTTTGGGAGTTATGTGTCGATTCACTATTTGTTGTCACATTAATGAAACAGTAACATCAAACAGTGACATAAATCCAAAAATAAAATACATTCATCAAATATTAGTAATAATTCATAAATTCGCAGGATTGTAATGGAGAAATTTTGAAAATAACAAAAATTAATTTATTTTGATAAAATTCACATAAACATTTGAATAATTAAAACTTGTGACAACAAACAGAGAAATACCGAAAAACAAAAGAAAAATAATTTTTTTAAAGTCCAAAAACCACATCCAAGAAATTTTAATCAATCTATAAAAGATATTATGATGAAGAAATAATGAAAGGTAATATACTGAGCACAAAAACTACTGATTTGAATTCACACAACCAAAATCATACAATAAGAATAATATTTTTGAAATCTCCAATTCAAATTTTAAGAAAAATTAAAAAATAAAACCAATAGTTAAAGGAACACTTCAAACCTACGAACAAAAGATCCGGTGTGTGGAAGTTGATGACAATATGCTTCAATTACAAGCAGTTTTGAAAGGAAAAAAAAGTCTTGTATGCTGACCAAAACGACTTATTTTGTGATAAAAAATGATTAAAAAAAATCAAACCTGATATATGAAAATTGAAGAATGTCGTGACCTTTCGTTTACCACATAATTCGATCTTAAAGTTTAACAGCGAAGAAACGTTGTTGACAATTCTGAAAAACAAAATCGACACAATGGCTTTGTGAGGAGACGAAGATTCGGTGGTTGAATTTTGAAGCCAGAGACCAAAAACAGAAGATTCAATGACTTCTAGAGAATATGAAAAAATATTTTCTACCTAGAGGTAGAAGATTCAATGGCTGACTCGACAATTTAAAAAAACGTTGGCTTGCAAAATCTTTCATGAATTAAGATAATTAACCCTTTCAATTATTTGGATATAAATTCTCAGCTTTAACATGTAAACATTTATTTTCAAAATAAGTATAAAAAATTGTAAGCCAGTACATTTTTCAAATTTTTTTTTAATATTACCTAATTATCCCTACCTTGATTTATATATAATTAATATGAAAATATTTAAAAAGATTCTTTATAATGTTATTGTGATTCAATTAATCGTTTGAATTTAAAAAACTAATATTAATTCATTTGGCATTGTCTTTTTGATGTAGCGAGATTTTGGATTCTTCTTCGTCATATCAAAGTTTCGTCTTCTCTTCGGCCCAACGGAAATTGCTTAACTAGACATGTTGGTTTCATAAAAACATATTAAACAATTTGACAAGGTACTCAATAACAATGTAACAACATAATAAACAATGTAACGAGTTACTCAAAAATAATATAACATAAAAAACAATATGACAAGTTACACAAAAACAATGCGACAAAATATTAAAAAAATGTGACAAGTTATTCAAATTTTTTATTCAAGGATCAAAAATGTGAAAACAGCTACTTTTTTAGGGAACCTTTCTATGGCAACTGAAATGGCAATCCCACCAGCGCTGTGCCCCACCAAAACAACCCATTCCTCCGCTGGTAATGCCGCCATGAATGACAGCAATGGCTCGAGGTAGTCTGAACAGCTGCTTTGGGTTAATCTCTGAAGCAGCTAGGTCGATTACGGTGACTCTATGACCTGCCGATTTCAACAGCGTCGCCACCCTAAACCAACACCATGCCCCATGACCAGCTCCATGAACCAGCACACAAATGCCTCCCACTCTTCTCCATTACCTAACTCTAGATCTTCTTCTTTCTCTTGTGTTCTTCACTCTTAAAGCTTCGTTACTATTTATATATTGCAATTAATTTGAGCTGCACAAATCTAATAATGCAGCAATACTTTGACTGTGTTATCATTTTGGTGGCTTGCCAACCACAAGAGTGGATCATTAAATAACAAAGGACAGCCAATCACCACCGCATTTGGTGGATTATTTTCTATCATCCATATTTAGTTGTCCTTTGTTATTCCTTTTTACTTTTCCCTAGTAAGTGATGTGTCCTGCAACAACGCCACATCATTAATCACACGATCTGGTCTCTCCAACAACCTTGCAAAAGTCGAACTCTATGAAAATAATAAAACTCTTTTATTTTTTAAAAATTTGACATGTGTTTCTTTTTGTTTGTTTGAATTTTGTCTAACCATGGTCAGGCTAATGACAGACCACGTTGGTGGACCAAAATCAAGGCGCATATCCATATTTGTTGAATTATGAGGTTGTGTACGGGTTAGCCCATTGGCCACAGGCCATTTGCTGAGCCTTATCAACATAGATATTTAAGGTTGTAGGCAAGCACTTACCTGAGGTGGGGACAGTTGATACAACTCGGTTGATAAGAACTTGGGACCATAGAAGACAGGGTACACGTGCTTTTGGTCGAATGTAAACTTGTTGTCCAGGAAATAGTCCAATATCCTCGAACGATCTGTACTTTTGCCTGTTGAAAAATAGACAGCTACAATTTTAAATGGGTATAGCAAAGCAAAAGAAAAGGCACTATCGTTGGGTCACTGATCGTGAAAGCTATGCAACATAACTTGGGTAGGATAATTTTTTTTTTGTGAACCATTAAATCATTATCTAAACTAAACTTCAATGATGTAACCAATAGAGAAAGAAGATAATTGGGATACCTTTTCACCGATAGCTTGATTGAAGAGTGAAGTCAGGAACAGGCATTACAGCGGAAGCAAAAATGGCAAGAGCAACTTTGTGAGGGAACCGTTCAATAGCAACAAAAATGGCCACCCCACCAGCACTGTGACCCACCAAAACTACCCTCTCATCTGGCGGTAGAGCTGCCATCCTGGTAGTCCAGCGTGACCACCTCAAATCAACACCATGCCCCACCGCAAGATCGATGAACCAGTACAAATGTTTCCCGCTCTTCTCCATTACCTAAATCTTCTTGATCTGACTTCTGGTTGTGTTCATCACTCTTAAAGCAGCCTTACTATTTATAGGAAGTAATTTAAGCTTGATAAATTTCACACATGCACCAAGATTTCCCATGTGTTGAAAAGCATCTTCCGTGTTCAGCGGTCCAATACACAATAATCATACACAGACACATACACATACAGAGAGAGAGACTCACAGATTACTTCGAGGGAGAAGGACCAATAATCACTAGAAGAATTGTTGAGTAGATAGATCAGATTCGGAGGCGGAGACGGAGACGGATGAGTAGATAGAGCACATCGTTTGGCTTCCACTCTAGTTGACCTCTCTTGTTTCCATCCCCCATGAGAAAGTTTCATGTGTTGAAATGTATCTTAGTGTTTAGCTGTCCAATACATATCCCACCGAGACACACAGAGAGAGAAGGGTGGTGAAAAAGTATCAATATTTTGTGAAACATGTTATTCGGACCTAATTTGCAGATTTTATTTACTGACGTAATACATCATAACCATTGAATTGATAGTAAATATTAATTAATACTTGGGCCCACTATTAATCCAATGACAGTACCACAATGAGCAGTAACCCAAAATGTTGTATACCTACTTGAAGTTGTAAGTAATAGCTTGGTTGCATTACAAAAAAGATTGTGAGCCATAACCAATCAAAAGTCAACAGTCAAACAAGATCTAACTGCAAAAGTCACAAAGCAAGGATATTTCAATTGTGCCCCTCCATTGCCCAATAACTATTTCCATCCATTTGTATATGAAAGTCACTAGAACAATTAGCAGCATCAAGCCATCAGAATCTCAATCCACAGTATTATTTCATAGGGTTCACCTTTTAGTTTGCATTGCAGGTCACACCATGAAGAACCGCACTCCTTGCGAGTAATGGAATATGGCATCTCGAGAAGCAACCATATAAAGAGAAACGATGGTGACTCAAGAAAAAGACAGGACAAAAGTCCTAAACACTTCCTCCATGTGTTGAAGTTGATATTTTCTTCTGGTCAAGGCAGAGCCCTTGAAATCTTGTTAAACTGCAATTAAAGAGTAACAATGCAGCCGCTGAGAACCCAAGACAAGTAGGAGGCATCTGAGACCACTCCGATATATGTGTTATACATCATATTTTCTGGCAAAGAATCTGTAAAATTCTTTATAACCCTTAGAACAAGATATTACATGTCGAATACAGTAAAAAAATGCATGACAGCCTGAGAAATAGCATTGTTTAAAAATTGCCGTACTTTCAAGAGACATTTCAATTCAATTTTTAATTTATCGTGTTACATAACACCCACTGAAAAAAAAAGTGAACTGTTGTCCTAAGTTCAGTTCAGTCAGCACATCAAATTATAGGCAATAGTATTCATATGGAAATCCTGTAATACAAAAACAAAGAAACATAGAAATAGATCAAAAGGAGACTACGATGACTTAAAAGTGAAGAAATTTTAATTCAAGACCCATATTAACACTCTTTGGTTTGTAGCATACCAAGTATTCTCAATGTCACTGAAATAACACAAAATGTCTATCATGTAGCTTCAATGTGGAAAAGAGAAATCAACCATCGCCCATTTAAAAAACTTTCATATTTTAGTTTCATGGTGCATGACCATATTATACAAAAAACAAAAGACCCTGTTGATAACAGTAGCACTTCAACACTAATAAAGGCATGGAATCGTTTGACAATGAATCATTTACGGCTTGTGAGTCCATATCAGCTGATCAATATACTTTCCAAAATCTGCAGAACAATTCTTGCCCGAGATTTGCACCCTAGCAGTATATATATCACGTGCTAATCCATTATCCCTATCTTACACATAGGCTAATGTAGTCAAGTTCAGAACGGGTCAAAACAATGTACCAGAAGAAGTTCACCACATATAAAATCCTGAGGCCATTCTGAAGAATGGGCAGAAAATATACTGAAGAACTATCTTCATCAATGAAATTGAAAGGGTTGCATCAATATGATAATTCTGCTCCACAAGTAAAACTGACAAGCAATTAGTTGAAGTATAATCATTTCAAATTTCAATAAATGATAACAACGACCACTCATAAGGAATGTACTGACAGAGAGAGGAAATATGGAAGATTATGTGCTCACCGTCTCAGAAGTACTTGTGGATCATATGGAAACAAGTTCTTCCGATGAAAATTCTCCAGGGATATTTTTAGGGAAAGCAAACAATCCTTAGCATCATCAAATGGTGGCCTCTCAGTTCTATAGTGCTTACATCCATATGGATGGCCTCTCTTGCAATCATTTTGGGGCGACAGAGAAATTCCATCACCTTCCATTGAGGCAGAGGACCGCTTTCCCTTAAGATCCGTAACACCCCCTGAAACTTTCCTTTTCTTGCAAGATGATTGATTTGTAACTTCGCCACCCACGGAAAATTCAACAAAGAACTTCCATGAATCACATACAATTCGCAAGCACCTAACAAGAAACATAACAAGACGCGGAAATGTGAGACCCAGACAATAGCCAAAACTGCAATCAGATACATACGAAGTATAGACAGAGAGCTCTACTAAAGTGTGATCCTTAATGATCACGCCTGATGCATTTTTTTTTTTTTTTGTGGATCAACATATTCCTCTGAACTGCATACCAGCTGGCAAGCCTACAGCAGCTAAGAGGTTTCCTTCATTGCCAAATGACATATGCAACTTGCAACAATTCACAAACTACAAGCAAAGATCAAAGTTAAGTTTATGAGAAAAATATGGCATACCTCAAAAGATATTCAGCAGAACTGGCTCCGGTGTCTTTGGAGATAAGGTAATCAAGAAGAACTTGATGATCATAAAGTATCTGTAAACAACATGGAGCAGGACATATATATCTTTATCCATTCAATAACAGAAAGAATGAAAACAAAATGACAACATTATTCTTGTAAGTGAAATAAAATATACACCTGGGGACCACAGATGGAATGGATGAACTTACCTCTGCCAGAAATAGATGGAATAGAGATATGGGATTAAAAACATCTGAAACAAGGAAAAGCATATTATCATTCACCTCCTGAAAAGTCCTGCCTTTGCAAACCCTACATATAATGAAAACTCATTAAAGAACTAATTAATTAAACCAATACATTTATTAATCCTTAACAGTAAGAGAATATTTGCATTGCTCACTGTCGCTCCGGGAAGAAAGGCACACAAAACAGTTGCAATAGCACTTCAAATAGGATATCATCCTACAATTAAGCAGTTGGTGAGCAATTAGGTTCAATGAATCAATATGTATGCTTAATGGAGAAACTCATATGCACTAGGTTTGCATCTGAAGTCAGAATAAGAAAATATGATAATGAACAAGATATCCATGTCTGTTGAACTTTGGGACAATATGAAAATTACATAATTCCTACAAATATAAGTTTTTTAAGAAGCTAACCAGAGAACACATTAAAGGAGAAATTGGTATTTACAACACATTTGCTTGGGGAGGGGGTATTCTCCAGTTGAAATAGTACATTGAACAGTAAATGAACCAGTAAAATCCTTTAAATATGCTGTCTATTTAAGCAATTGCCTTTATCTTGTGTACAATATAATGTATACTACACCACCAAAACAAGTTCAAAACCAGGAAAAATTAAGATAAATGATCAGTCCGAAAGGTTTCCATCCACAAATCCAAAGCTAAGTGGTCTGTTCCACTAGAAAAACTAGACCATCAAAATGCAACTACCATTTAGAAGGAGAACTGCTTGATATGGAACTGAGGCTTTCTATTAGTATAATGAAAAGTACTAGGTATACGGGGAGCTTGTCTCCAACATCAAATGACTAAGATCCCCCAAGGTTAGTTTATGTTTTTAAAAGTACCTCTCTATTCATTGCCAACTAGTTTTGGGTTGGATGCTCTAACATAGAATAAAAACCAAGTCATGATTAGTCAATAGGTCAAGTCTCTTACCCATTTCAATTTTCCCGTACGCATGTTTATCTATTTGTTTGTTAACCACGAGTGCGAACCCTGGTCTCGCATGAGGAAGGATGTAAATAGAATGATTAGAATCACCCAAAGTTGGTTTATATACTTAAGGGATCTCCCCATTCACTGCCAATTGATTTTGAGTTCAATAATCTCAATGTTGACACTTGTCATTCCAAATTCAATCGTCTTTAATCAATTGGTTTTTGCCCATTCTGCTCAACTGTTCCAGCGACTCCTTCAATGAGGGCAATTAGGACGATCAGATAGAGACAAACATATTAGAAGAACGATAAACAGCAAGTAATTATCCAGAATCTGCAACAACTATAGAGTTTGTTGATAGATAAGAACAAACTCAGCATACCCCCACCTCGAAAACGTCCAATACTGCTGTCAAATCTTCTGTCCCTAATACCATGGATGGCCTCTCTCTCTCTCTCTCTCTCACTTATTTTTCTTTTGCCTCAGTCTCACAGTTTCTACTTTAACACAAAGAAAAGTGGCAGATCAGATGATAAAACTTCTAAAGTTTAAACGTCATTAGTTGAACAACATCCTGTCGAGAATCAACATCTCCAAATAGGGCGTGAGATTTCCTGTCGCTTACCCCTCTGAAATCCCACTACAAGGTGGGAGCCTTGTCACTCGTTATGACGGTTCTTTAAGTTGAAATGGCATATAATCTTCCTCCCTGGTCATGCATCAAGGTCAAACAGTACCTATCCTATATATTTATTGCCATAATGACCCTGCTTACTGTTTGCTTTCATCAAATGAGATGAAAATTTATGCTTCCAACAAAGCCTACCTAGATGCCTCGTGAAAAAAATAGAAAACTCCACAAATTCACATCACACACACCACCCCCATCACAATGTTGTGTACACAAATTGGATACGTCATTCCCTCTAGCTACAAAGTAAAATATGGAGCATGTGAAAGCACAGAGCTTCCAATAAGACTTAATTCAAAAAACCATATGCAATTTCAGAAAGTCAACTATAAGCCAAAACAAAAGAGGATGAATTATTGGATATATTAATACTTCCGTTGAGACAAATAAATAGAATTCCAAAAAAAAAAGGCATTTATAGCTTGAAAAGAAGTAAGAAGATAACCTCATGCATATACAGCTGAAGGAACGATAAGGCAAAGCTCACACATCTTTCAAAGTACAAGTTATGGTCCGCAAAGATATCAACAGGAAGATGCCCTTGAAGCCACTCATAAAGCTCTGAGGAACCTTCCTTTCCACTGCAACAAGTGAGGTCCCAATTCCGTTTAATATTCAAGCGAGACTTCAAATTTACGTTAACATACCTTTCACCACTTCTTTCTCTCAGACTTATCAAACTCAAGGAACACTTCAGGAAAAAGAGAACAGCCAGCCTTTGTAAGTGGCGAGAAGAAAAAATTTGTTTTCCATCATCAAAAACATTGACCAAAAATGGCGAGCCCTCTAGACAGTCATCCTTATCAGACTCCAGTTGAATTATAGGTTGCAATAAAAGGTCTTGAAAGTGCTTGTGGATAAGATGCAACCATGAGACAAGAATGGAGCATTCGAAGTGGATTTGAACACTAAGCCTGCTCATTAGTATCTGCAGAATACAAGCTCATCAGCCCAATTATGGGGAATTAGATAACAGTATAAAATTGATCTCATGCAATTCTGCTAAAATAAACAAAGTTATGTTCCAATGCAAAATAGGTGAATCCTAATAGGGATCAGCAGATACCAAGATAACATAAACAGCTCCAAATCGGTAGATGTGCAGGGATCTTATGCATTTTAAGCAGCATAAAACATAGAAAGAGTTGAGATTATTATAGAAGTTGTTCTGAAACAACTTTTCAGAAACCAATTTTGGTAAAATCTTGAATTGGATAGCTGTTCAGATGGTTAAAAGATAGATTCAGCAAAGAATGAATATTTGGAAAACAGAATTAAAAAGAAAAATCCATAAAAATGGCACATCACATTAAAAACTATCCGATCAACATAAGATCAAAATACAAGAAGTTACTCAACTTCATATGCATGTCCTGTGATGAGCTTACTTAAGCTTAACTGCGGCAGATTTATAATTTCTTCTAACATTATCAGGCACAAAATTCTTTTCATTGCATGTGCAAATTTATAACCCATCTAACTTGCACAAAAAGGGTGGTGCAATGCACAAGACTCCTGTTACTGTGGGGTATGAGAAGGGTTACATTTATGCAGTCTTACCCACTGCAGGCGGAGAGTCCATTTCCGAACTCAACGCCGCCCTTATCGCAATGGAGCAACCTTACAGTTATGTCAAAGCCCACCCTCTAACTTATAACTGCAACTAAATATAGAAAACAAAATGCAACCTTAGACTAATTTGCCACCTGAAAACAAAGTATTACATTCAAAACAGATCAATTATAGCTTCAAACTCCACGTTACGAAGCATCCACATGGTTACAACCCAACCAAAGCAACTCTACGCTACATGGTAAACACAGGACAACGAGAGCTAAAATGGACGAAAGAACCTGTGACAAACATAGAAGTACAGATTGCCTATTTAGGCTGATGGAAGCAAGTGGCAATGAACAGGTATTCAAGTTTCATCTGGACTGGTGATGTCTCAAAACAAAAAGTGTCCAATTTTCCTATTGGTTTCTGAAAAAAGTAAGGATTTTTATTGGAAATATGGATTGCTGTTCATGAAATATGTTCACCATTACAACTGATCACTGATATATGATGAGATCTTTGAACTAGTTTTTGCATGTCATGAGGTCGTTTTGAATTCTCATATTCCTATTTTATTTTTCAATAAAGTGTCTACAGTATATTCATCATTGATCCAAATTTTTCATCATCAAGAAAGATAAAGATTTGCATACTTACCAAAATTTTATGTCTAAAATACTGAGGGATGCACGTGCAGTCCCCTTGCTCGTCAAGGCACCAGGCTAAAAGTTTAGGAAGAACGCTATGTATTTCAGAAATAACTGAATGCTTGTGTTGAGAACCACCTGCAGCTTCCACGAATCCGCTTTGCTCAACCAAAGAACAGAAGAACTGAATGAGATTTCCTTTAAATGTAATTCTTGGCTCAGGTTGAGCAACATTAGAGTATAGCAAAGCATCCACACTGGACCTTCTCAGAACATCACCATTCTGACCAATAAGAATGCTATCGAACAGATCCCAAGGCACATTTGAAAGACAAGAACCAATAGAACCGAAGTACACTTTTAACAGGTGACCATCAGATTCCACCTTCAAGTGTTTCAGGATGTTGCGTAAAACTCGAACAATAGCAGCCAGTGAAGACCAATTTGCATTTTTCAGTCTCGGTTTTAAGGCTGTACTGGAACTTGATGAATCAAAACCTAAATCTATTCCATTTGTTATCGAAGGCTCGAAAGAAGACGAATAAACATTACAAATTGCTAACTCCAAGCAAAGACACAACAAATAGATAAGTTCACCCCAATTGCTTCCCTGCAAAACAATTATTGTCAAATAGATGCAGCAAATATAATTCGGGCATGGGATATGCAATGAAAGATGAAGTTAGCAAATTGTGGCATACCATTGCAACCACGAACTCAGAAATTATCACAATAATGTTGCCTGCCAAATGTTGAACATATTGACTTTCGGAAGCTAACAAAAACATCTACAATAACAACCAAAATCACAATCTCATGTGCAAAACAAGATCAAGGCAGAAACTTAGAAGGATGCATTGTCAGCAACCAATATAGCAACTGCCAGCCCTCCATCCAAGCCTCAAAATACCAATCATGATAACAATAATACTATGTAACATACAACAAATGAGATATCAAAACAATTACTGTTGGTACGAAAAGAGAAAACAGCATGCAATTTTTGTAACATTGATGTAGAACACTTACCAAGTCACCTATAATCTTAGTTAAACAATGGTGCTCTTCATAATGTAACTTGGAACCAACGGGAAATTGTCCGTTATCTGCAGGTTTTTCCGTAGTGTCCTATTGAAAATTGGATCTTTATCATGATTTTTGAAATATTTTAACATCATTTTAAGAACTATATTGATGGGAAAAAAAAAAAGTAGTAAGAGAATAGAGAAAAGCCTGACATTGTCGTTGTCGGAATCAAGTTCATGAGTCCAAAATTTGATTTGTCTCAGGACCTGAAAAGATAGAATCATAGAAGTCAGCGTTCCATATATAAGGAACTAATGCAACAACTTGAGAGAGAGAGAGAGAGAGAGAGTAACAACCTGGGAGAGATCGATTAATAGGTCTTTCTCGCTTTCTTTGGTCAAGGGAAACTCCGATTGCTGCTTCAGATACAACGATAAATAAGAAAACATAGGGAAAAATAGAAAAAGAAAAAGAATCAGAATTTAGTTGAACTGACGGTGTACGGACGAAGAAGCTTCTCAATCAGAGAGCAAAGCGGCGAATGCTCGGGCGACGGAGTACTCATTTTCCGGCGACGTCTGTGACCCAACCCTGGGACGCTATTTCTTCTCCGTTTGGTGACGGAAACGAAAGTACTCCTGTGATTACAATTTTACCCCGAGGTTTTTTTTTTTCTTGAGTAAATTACATAAAGGGTCCCTAAACTTTACTAACTGTTTTGATTAATCCCTGAAACTAAATTTTATGTCAGTTCAACTCTTACTGTGTAGGTTTGTCAACGAATTGAATTTTGACTAATTAAAATCCGATTTTAAAAGTCCGATATGAATCGGATTTGGTGCATTGTCTACACACCCAATTAAATCAAATAAAAAATGTAACAGTGCATTTTAGTCTAAGAAAATGTTTGATATATTTTTTAGGATGGGTTTGAATTGGCTTGTCTAAATTCGGGTTTGACTTAAATATGGGATTTAAAGATGGGATTTAACATTCAATCTTGTTCATACATATGTTTGGTATGCGCAGAAATATATGATTATTATAATAATATATTATATATAAGGAGTATAAATGTCATTTAAACGTGAAACCCCCAAACTCACATATGAAACTCACCCTCCCCATGGGTTTCATGACCGGACCGGATTTTAAATCCTAAGTTTAATATTTAGTTACTAAACATGGGTTTAAAGGGGTTTAGTCCCCAACCCAAGTTTCCAAAACCCTCATACCAAACAGTCCCTAAGAGAGTTATGTGTCACTTTTAATTAGGGGTGATAATTTTTGACACGACACGATAACTCGATACGAACACGACACGAATAAATGGGTTTGAGTTGACTATTTTTTTATACAAACTCGTGTGTGACACGACCCGTCAGCTAGAAGTGTTAATGGATCGTGTCCGGGTTCAACTCGTTTAACCCGAATTGACCCATCAACACGAAGTTTTTAACTTAAAGGAGATTAACATGACCTTTTCGTTACACGTATGAGTTTTTATGTTCTAATTACTTATTTTTTCCATTACTTTTGATATTTAATTTGGTTACACAATGTACGATTAACATATTTAATTAGTATTATATAAATAAAATATTAGTTATTTGTAACTGTTTATCAAACACTGACATAATGATTATATAAAAATATATTATTACTCATTATTAATATAATTAAGTTAATTTTTAGTTTGTAGAAAAAATATGAGGAGATATTCAATTAAGTGAAAATAAAATCTTAGAGTTAAATTTTTTATTCAAAATTTATGTGGGTCAATACGAACACGACACGAAAATAAACAAGTCAACTCGATACGACACGATTAGTTAAATGGGTTAGGTTAAAGTTGACAAATGTTCGATACGATTAATGTTCGATACGACATGAACTCAACACAACACGACTCGATTATCACCTCTACTTTTAATCTATCGAGAATTATATGTAAATGAATAAACCACAATGAAGTATTTAAATGCATATCATCCACAAATACCCACTTTTAAATAATTGATCCCACCTTAATTTATATTAAATTCACAGAAATATCATTCCTTGCATCGTATAATTTTGAACTTATAACATCAAAAAAAAAAATTATTGCAACGGTGATATTACAGTAGTATTATCACGTGGTATCATTAATTAATAATTTTTAAATAAATAAGAAAATAGATTTCACACAAATCAATAATTATCTGTCCATGTAACCAAATAATTATTTTTTTCTTCTATGTAAACTAATAACTATTTAAATAAGATTCATTCTGTCCATTTGAAATTTTATTATTGATTAATGATATTATATTAACAATATCGACATAATATCATTGTTGCATAGAATATTTTTTTCATAACATCATGGATGTAAATAATTAATTTTGAGATCCATGCGTAGATTCTACACTCATGCGGGTCCTCGTCCATCTAAATAAACAAATTATTTCATCTAGCTTTTCCCAAATTTTATTTAGATGAGTGATTAATCTAATAAAAGATAGGCTCAAAAAATATGATTTTAGTACTTGGTATCGCAAAAGTTTTACACTAGAATATGTTAAAAGACATTCCAATGGATGCGATACACGCGTAATTGTGTACTTTTTGAGTTTATATTATGATTCAAAAAGTTAAGACGGGTCTTAATCACAATTATAATGAAATAATCTATATAATAAATTATAATATAATTTAAATTTTAAAAGATAAATAAAATAATTTTTGCTATTCGCGGTTAAAATCTTTTTAAATTTTATTTTAAAGTTAATCTAATGGCTAATATTAACACCCAAATTTTAATAGAAAAAATAGATCCCTAAGGGTATGTTTGGAGTAACTTTTTTAAAAAAATTTAAAAATTATTTCTCATAAGTACTTTAAAAAAAATGTTTGGAACCGTCCCACCACTGCCTCTATCACCACCACCCCAACCTCACAGCTCCACCACCATCACCGTCGCCGTCGCCACCGCCACCACCGTCGTCGCCACCACCACTATTACCACCCTACTACACTCACTGTCCCACCACCATCACCACCACTATTACCACTATCTCCATCGCCTTACCACCACCATCACTACCACTATTATCATCATCCCCATTACCATTATCACTACTACTACTACTACCACCACCACCACCACCACCACCACCACCACCATCACCATCACCATCACTACCACTACTATCACCATCCCCACTGCCACCATCACCTATACCACCCCCACCATCATCACAACTACCACCACCATCGCCACACCACCACCGATTGCTACCATCGACGTCCACCGCCACCACCTAACACCATCGTCATCTTATTTTTATATTTATTACCATTAACATCTTCATCTCACTATCACTGTCGCCCACCGTTAGCACCCACCATCACCCGTTGTCGTCCACCATCGTGACCAGCCACTGTCATCCACCCCTATCACACCTACCCCAACCAACCACCACCAACAGTTATTGTCCATCACTGTAGCCGCCTACTGTCACCTATCCCCACCACACTTACCACCGTTGTCATTATCCATCACCTATCACACTAACGCCTGAAAGCACTCATAGTCTCACACCACCACCATCGTCACTACACACCACAATCGTTGTCATCCCACAAACATCATCGTCGTCGTCCATTATCACCACCATCGTCGTCCCATGAGGAATCAATTATTCTTATCATCAAAATACCATTGGTTTTTTGAACTCATGTTGAATAAACACATTTTAAATTAAAATTGCGTGTTTACGACAGAAGACTTTAGTGTAAATATATGTAGGGGCGGAACCAAGAATTTAAATTAGGGTGGACACCTTAATTGCAAATTATAATATAATTTAAATTTCAAAAAATAAATAAAATAATTTTTATTATTCGCGATTGAAATCTCTTTAAATTTTATTTTAAAGTTAACTAATATTAACACTCAAATTTTAATAGAAAAAAATAGATCTCTAAGTGTATGTTTGGAATAACTTTTTAAAAAAGTTTTTAAAAATGATTTCTCATAAGTACTTTAAAAAAAATGTTTGGAACCGTCCCACCAC
>CM042185.1:47303859-47332513 GCA_023539305.1 Ilex asprella
CTGTTTGTATGGGAGGTATATGTTTTGTTGCAAAAGAGTAGCCCTCGTTATCACCATCCCTGAGTTTGATGGTTCTTTATGCTTTCATAATATTAAAGTTTGAGAGGTACTTGCATTGCCAATTTGTGACTTGTGAACACTACGTTTCTTGGTCCAAGACTCCAAATTTTAGGTTGTGGATGACAGTTTGTAGCTACCATCTTTATAACCTTGATCTCTTGATCTCCATGACAATTTTTTTTTGGCTCTTCTCCCGTGGACGTAGGACCCGTATAGGCTGAATTACATATATTTTGTCTCCTTGTTGATGCTCCTGGTTTATCTAAAGTTTATGCATTGGTTTGCTGCATTCCGCATTAACCTTGAATAATAATTCAAGCTAAGATGACAAGAGGGTGTTCAAAGTCCCATAGAAATAGTTATTTTAGCTCCCTTTTATCATGGATATGGACAGGTATGGTAAACACGGTTGTATTCTTAAAGCCTACTATAAATGTGGTACTGTTGTTTTCGCTTATTTGTTGCACAATCAAAGCAATTCTTTTTGTGTTTTTTTATTAACGTGGATAAGGTGAATAATGAACTGACATTAAATGTGTGAATACTCATAATTCAAATTGAGGCAGTTTGCTCAATAAACCAAATCTATATTCATGTGCAACTTAAAATGTTTAGCTTAGGGGTACCATAGAGTAAGGGCTGGTATCTACACGTTCGGACGAGCTGTTCTATGTTCTGTTTCAAAGCTAACTGTTTTTATCATGCCTCCCTTCAGTACGACTGGAATGCTGAGTCAATGATTTGTTTGTAAGATGTAAAAATCATCTAAGTCATATAACGGCTACATAGGATAAGCATACCAAATTGTCAATAGCTACCTATGGATCATAGCATGTCTGGTACTCGCTCTTATTAATCAAAGATTGAGGAATCCAGAGTATTTTCCTCTGTTTTTTCGTTCAAGAAACCTGCATGTTAGTGCCCAATTGGTGGCATGTTTGGTTTGGACATTGCCTTGATTTGGCCGAGGATTTCTACTGTGAAGTTTAATGCTTCAAGCTAGCTGATCACTGTATGAATTGCAATATTAGAATTCTAAGTTTCTAGTATAAATGAATTTTCTATGCAGGTATGGGGAGCATGTGCTTGAAGCAAACCAGAATCCAAACTGGATTTGCCCTGCCTGTCGTGGAATTTGCAACTGCAGTTTGTGCCGGCAAGCGAAAGGGTGGGCTCCCACTGGTTCTCTTTATAGGAAGGTATTTCTGTAACTACTCCCCTGATGTTTTCACGTATTTTTAAGTGCTATAGGAGCTAAGATCAATGACTGTCCACTCTCCAGATATCAAGTTTGGGATTCAAGTCTGTTGCACATTATCTTATTCAAACCCGACACTCAGACACCGATCCAGAGAAGAATCCTGGTAGTAAAGTCCCACTTTCTGCAAAAAGATCAATACCCTTTTCAGACATGGAAGCAACTGCCGAGGAGACAGTCTCTCCTGACTCAAAAAATGACCTCCAACAATTAGTAAACCCCGTGTCTGAAAAGAATAGAACAGACAACGATTTTGAAGGTGAAAAGGATGAGAAAATAAACTTCTTGGATAATAGCACAAATGGGCATATCGATGTTGCACAGGAAAGTAACACCAAGCTTATGCAGAAGTCTGCACTTTCCACCGAGTCCAGTGATGACCACCTTGGATTATCAAAACCTGAAATCGAAGACAACAAAATAGATGATGACTTGAAAGACAAGAAAGAGGAGAAATTACAGTTCGTGGATAATAAACTTTCTGGCGTCATTCTTGCACCAGAAAATAGCCCGAAGTCCAAAGAGAAGCCTGCCTGCACCACTGAGCCAGATAGTATTGGTAGAAGATTAAAGCAGAGGCGTACAACAGAGGCTAACGTGAACAGTCCAAGCTCTAAACCAAGTCCTGGTGTTTACGGTATAGCTGGAAGATTGAGGTCACAATGCAGAACATGAAGACTATGTGCTCACTGCCCTTTTTTGTTAGAAAGGATTCGTGACCAATACCTATCCCAAAAAAAAAAAAATTGGAATTGAGGCCAGCATTTCTTTGTCAGTTTAGAAGAATTGCATAATGCTGTAAGACAATGTTTTGTATGTTTGGGTGTGCTCTGCAGTATTTGGGTTTGGTCCAAGTCCTGATTTTGTCATCTGAAACAGTCATATGTACGATATGACATTCAAGATTCGAGATTATATGCTATCTAGTGTGAGCAGCAAACAGAATGTGCTTGCACCTATTCGATTGTCTTGGCTAGTCTGTTGGGTCACAAGGATAAATTAGTTGACTGAGTATAAAACTTTGTCAGATCCACTGTGAACATAATCCAAAGAATATAGAAACAGAACTTATGTATCGGACCTCATATAATTAGGATAAAAACTTTGTTAAGTTGAGTTATGGCAGTCAAATTGCAAATACGAGAATTCACAATATTTGCCGTATGGCATTTCTGACAAATTTTAGAGCCATCTAGAGATATATGACTGTCGAAAAGGCTACTTCTCCCACTAGAATTTTAATAAAGGATGTTTATACAATCAAAAATTTGTCGTAGTTCCCTCTCTCTCTCTCTCTCTCTCTCACACATAGACTTTCATTCTCTCTCACTTTCATTCTTGAAATATAATTGAACACTACAGTAAAAACTTGGATTGAATTGACATCATAGCTAGACAAAGTAAAAGATGAAAAAGAAAGCCCCCAAAGCAAAAGGCAAGCTTCCAAAAAGAGACCACTCATTCACTCAGCGCTCTAAATGAAGTTGCTAAAGCTCATCATTTACGTACATGATTGACATAGCGCACTAGTAAATATAGTGGATCACATTTAAGCTTTATATCTCTTATCCCCTTTCGAAAAAGGTGATTTACTGGTAGATAATCCTATGTTAGGCTTCTGCTTGCTCTTCGTATGTAGCTTTTTCATGCTAAACAAAACCACTTTCAGCTACAAATTGCATCTTGAGCTTAATTTACTTACAGACAAACATTACAGGAATAAAAAAAAAATGTGCTCTGGATCATGGTAAGAGTTGACAGCATTAACATCTACAAGAAAACATGAGGTCTACTTGAAAATAATGGTCATTGACATTAGAAATGTGAGACCCGATCATGCATTGCATGCATATTAGCATAATTATGTGAAATTACTTATTTGATAAAATTTTGTATACGAAAATAGTATTAGATTGGTTTTGAAATCACTTAAGAATTTAGGGGGAGACAAGTGAAATTATTAAAGTTTGATGCGATATTTTACACATGTGTCAAATATATGGTGGTAGGTCATTTGGAAGGATTAAGTGCATGTGTGGGTGTGTGACGTGTGTGTGTGTGTGTGTGTTTGACTAAGTGTAGTAAAGTGTGTGTGTATAATGCATGGAACAATGTGTAATGTAAAAACTAAAAGGGTATGTGTGTTTAATATAGAATTTGTGTGTGTGTGTGTGTGTGTGTGCCTGGTTCTTTACTGGAACTGTGAGTGGGAGTGAACAAGAGAGGAAGAAGAAAGAAAAAAAAAAGGAGAAGAAAGAAAGAAGAATTTGGGGACTCCATCCCAAACCAAAAGTGAGAGAAAACAAGAAGAAGGTGAAGGTAAGAGTGTGGGTATGTGTGATTTGTGATTAATTTTAGGATGTATGTATTGGTAGCATGTTTTAATTAGTAGACTGTTTTGATTTAAATACATGAGTTGTTTTATTTTATTTTTAATGGACTGTTTTAATTTAAATTTCATGGGCTGATTTAGTTTCATGTCAAAACAGATTTTGTATGGGTGTAATTAAGGGTATTTAGCATAATTAACGAACTGTTAAGAATGGGTATTAAATGGGTACTCAACCGAGTGTACGAAAAGTGTAGAAATGACCATTTGAGATATTCAGAAAATATTTAGTGGGCTAGGTTGAGAATGAAAATTATGGGAATGAAATGAATTGTTTAAAAGCTCAATTAGGAGCTGTTTTGCATTGATTAAATGTGAATGTGAATGTAAGTGTAATGGTTTTAAAAGAAAAGAGCGATAGAGGTTGGGAAAGGGTGTCGGTAACACTAAAATCCTGATTTCTAAATGTTATTGTTACATATGTGAATTTTAATCCAAATGACCTGAAATATTGCATGCATCACTTTTAAATGACGCTTGATGTGATAATGTAAATTTCGAATGCAAATAAATATAATATCCGACGCAAAATGTATGAAATGCCAGAAGTGCGATTTTTAAGATTTGAGGGACGAAATGTGTGAAAATAGGTCCTCGGTCAATGTGTTTGACCTACTTAATCCTAATTGTGATTAATGTAAGTGATTTTGAAGATTTGGAGAAGTAATATGACCTTTAAATCTAATGTGCCAGTATGTGAGTGAACAGTGCGGTAACCGGGGTTACTAGGGCACTTTGGGTACATCATTTTGCATGCATTAGTATGATTAACTCTTAAATATGATAAACATATTGATATTATAATTACAAATGTGTTAGGTGCAACGGGTGAGACCGTCGGTATTAGAATTGATACGATAACACCAGAAAGATCCACTGATAGAACCGAAGGGTCATAGATCGATATATTTTAGGTGAGTGTATATCTTTATATGTTTTGAAAATGTTATTATAAGACAATGTTAGATGATAGAATTTAATAGCATTTATCCAGGATTATGTGCTATGTGCTTGTGTGATTGGATGATGCTTTATATTGTGTATTGTAGAATGTGGCACACTGTTTAAGACAGGGGCGTCGATACCGGATCATTGGACATGTAGTAGTGTGCTAGCATTATGGTATTTTCGGGAGGTTCGGGAGATACGAATCCATATGGGATCACTTACCCGATGAGAGGTAGTATGGATGTGTTATGACTTGTGAATTCTTGGAATTGGATTGATGTTATTGTTTGATACGTGTATTTACATAGTATTTACCTACTTCTGTGTATTATTATCATTTTTATTTCATATACGGCATGTATATTCACTAAGCGTGTGGTTTAGCTCACACCCTTATAATTTCTCCTTTTCAGGTACATGAGAGAGACACACAAATCAGTTCACTGTCAAATCGGTTAAATTTGTACAATGTTAGTATGATATTCTGTTTGTTACGTATTTAGTTTTAAATGAGTAAATGATGTAGGTTGAGAGACTGTATAATTAATGGTTGGATTGTATATTATGTTAAATGAGAGATTATTATAGCTGGGTTAATAGTATATATATTTGTAAACAGACTCAACGGACATACTTTGTGATTTATGCTAGGTGGATGTGAGATTTTTGTTTCTGTCTATAACAAGATTAATTTGTTTTATTTTCTTCACTATTGTAAAATCTTTTTCATGCTCCTCAGGTTTGCATTAAGGTTTATTCAGGTCTTAATGTAGGTTATGATGTTCAAACCTCAGTTTCAAAACACCAATGCTATGAGCCATTTAAGTGGTGAATAGCCTTGGTTTTAATTCATTGGACCTAGTTTAATTAGTCATTCTACTAATTCTCTGTAGATTTTAAAAAGTCAAAGAATCAATCGTTGTCAAAGTCAAAACATTAGTTTTTTATGTCCCCTTTTGAAATTTCCACTATACCCCTTTCGGCTTCCTTTTTTCCTTTTAGCTTTGGTCTGCAAGGAAGTCAAGGATTTGAAGATAAAATTTTACTTGAATTCTTTTTAAATTAACCTCACAGATTATAGAGGTTATAGTTGGCCTAATGATTACCGTCTCCGTTGGTAAATTTTAAAGTTCGAGTTTAAATCTCATTGTTTCCCTCCCTATAATAGTGCTTGTAAGGCTATTAAATGATACGAACGATTCAGGCCCAACTTGATTTTGGCTTGACTTTGACTCGTTCATTTTATAAAACGAGCTGAATGTGCCAAAAAAAATATAGTTTTGTTTTGAAATCGAGCCAAGTTGCCCACGAGTCTGACCAGATTCGTATTTTTACCCTAAAAATATCTAAAAATTTTCACCCCTTGTAAGTTGGACATTGTTGTAATTCTTTTTAATTTTTAATTTTTTCTCAAAAAAATTACAGCCACACATAGGGCTATTAATCGACCTGAATTTTATGAGTTCGAGTTAAATTCTTTTTTTAAACAAATTTAAAAAATTATTCAAGTTCAGCTCATTTAAAAAATAAGTCGAGTCCGAGTAGTTCGACTATTTTTTCGAGCTCAAGCAACCAGAATTTTGCAAACTTGAGTCAAGGCTACAAGGCTCGTTTTTTAATCGAGCATAAAAAATTAAATCGAATCCTATCCGAGTCGAGTCCAAGTAGTTCGACTCAATTACTAGTCTTAATTATATTTATACGAATTTTCAAATCCTTTTAATATCTTACATGAGTGCATGAATAAATTAAATTTAGTATATAGGCTTCGTGAGGTAATGCCTTTAATCACTTAATTTTTAAAATACATGCTCACAAATAAACAAGTAGATAAATATCACCTGGTGTCAACTCAATCAACTTAAATAAAAATTTAATGGCATAATAATCAGACCAACAAAATAATGCCTAACTTCAATGTAAAATGTTACCAGAAGAAGCCAAAAAAATAATTTGTGGTAGCAAGCAAGCATGGCTGATTGCATCTTATTTTGGTGACTTGTTTAATTCTACTAGCAATGACTTGTTATTTAAAACCTACACCTCTACCCTAGCCACCATCCACACCCTGGCCCTACACTTACCATACAAAAGTAATGTTTTAGACAAAGAAATAATTACCACACAAGTTGATGATTTAGTAGTACGTCGTACTCATTTAGAATTATTTTGAACTTTTATGTAGTTATTATGTAAGATTTAATTCACCGGAGTAGCATATTTTACTACTTGGCTTTAATGGTGTTATAGTGATGGACTGTTTTTCTCGATTAATAACTATGACTAAAACCAGATATTTTACAATGGGGGACCCTCATAGTCATGTGCAGAGGAGATTACTAGCTATCTAATATAATATTACAGTTAAAAAATTGAATTATTAATTTATAAAAATATAACAACGGTCAAGATTGATTCAATCTTCATTTATTTAGATCTAATAGTACAAAATAAATCTAAAAAAATTTCGCTCAAGAATTTTGCACGGCCCCCAATATAAAAAAAATTCAATTAATACACGTTTCAATGTCAAATAATCACATTAATTCACACTTTAATGTATTGTTGGGTGAAAGTAAATGAGGATTAAATCATATATATATTTAACTTACTAGCTATAATAGTAGATAGATAGTTTGTTACTACAAAAAATTGACAGTTGGAGTTGGGAAACAACAAGAAAAAAAAAAAGAGACAATTATCATTCCCTATCCCAACAACTAAATTGATGCTATAGATTATGATGCAAATTAGAGTGAAGTATGAGTTTGAACAATTTTCTGGTCCCCAAAAAGGTTGTTTGACAAGTATCTCAGCACTTTGACTACACTTTTCCAAGGCTCATTGATCTCTGTAATATATTTGACAATGATATTGAGGTATAATTTATTAATTTAATATATTAAAATATTTGAATTAATTATGAGTCTCATTAAATATTAAAATTTAGTATTGATTCAATAATTATAATAAAATCACACATTATTAGATCAAAATTTTAGATCTAAATAAAATTATTTTAACAAATTACATCCCGAGCCCTAACTGTTGGGCCTTTTTTGGTAGAGTCTAGTTTGAGTTGATCCGAATGACGATCGGATTCGAAATAATGTTGCGTGATTTTTAATGAAATTTTTTTCGAGGCTTAGTCCATGGAACAAAAGCTTGAGCTGGAATCATTATTTTGAGGTGATTAGGGTTCTTGTTTGATGTACTGTTGGCCGCACTCGATACTTCTCTTTGAATATAGTAAAATTCCTGCAACTTTGTGGATGTAAGTAAATTGTCGAACCACATAAATATTATCTTGTGCGTGTCATTATTTTTTCTTCAATCATGTATTTTCTCTATTTATATTTCTCACAAGTTTAAGAATTTTGTGAAGATTTCCCTTGACTAACAGATAGACTTTATTTATCACGTGTTGAACCAAAATATCCATTGAACATGGACAAAGTGCACTGTGAGAAACGTAGATCATCGCAGCAGTTCTTAGCCAAGACTCAGGCTCTATATCGGAACCTTTTTTCTTGGGAACTTAGGATTCTTGGACGATTGTATGGGGGGTACAAAAAAATGATCTGACTTTACAATTTTCATGCAACCCAAGACAACATGGACAAAAAGTTTGAGCTATGGCATTGAATATGTCTGGCTTTGTGTAAAGAGTCCAAAAATTTGTACCCTTTGTTCTAGTAATTGGTGCTATGAATAAGTTGGGTAAAAGCTCAAAACCAAAGATTAGTTAAAGTGCATTGGATGCTAATTACGGAGACCCTAGCCATTATTAAAACTTTAACTACAAGTGGTCAAGAAAGTTAATAATCAAGTCAATGCAATGTCTTCCAAACCATAGTTTTGTAAGCCACTTTTTGGACTTATTATTTGAGTTATAATTTTTTTTTTGCATTGCGGTTAGGAGTTCGAGTAAACTTAAGTGTGCTTCGACTAATTTTTTTTTTGTTCTAATCAAAGATATAAAAAATTGATATAATTAAGCATGTTTTTCCATAAGTAATGGGTTTTTACTACGGGGTGTCTAGACTTACGTTTACTATTCTCTCGAACTCTCAACAGTTGATTATCGTGATTTGAGATTGGTTAGAACATGTCTCTAAAAAAATAAGAGTAGTTAGTCCTTAAGGGTGCGAGAAGGGATTAAATAAGAGATACCTAGGTTAAAAAAACATTGATGTCAACCATAATTTTATAAAAATAAGGGTAAATTTGATAAGACATTAAAAATTAAGAGATTAAGAGAAAAAAAGAAAGAAAATTAGTGTAGGATTGCATCTGTATGTACCATTTTAAATTGACTGAGCTAAGGTCAACATCATATGGTCCATCCAAAAGAAAAAACAAAGTTAAAATTGTGGTCAATTGGTCTTTAATTTTTGTGGCAAATTTCTGGGACTTCGTGCCTTTGTCCGCCTCTCCGGGAGAAGGAATCCGATGGTCGAGGAGAGAGAGAGATTAACCAAAAATCATTTCACCATTAATAAGGATTGTAAGATATATCATTTAGTTAAACTAGTTGATTCAGTTCAAGGATTTTTTTTTTTTTTTTGGAAGATATTATGTATTTCAAATTTATAACTTAAATTTATCTCAAATGAAGGGAGACCGTTGAATGAGTGAGTTTTATCAATTTTTTAAAATGAGACTCACTGATCTAATGATCCCCTAATTTGGGATGTAAATTAAGATTATAAATTTGAGTTACATATCATTATTTTTTTTTAATAGGCGAGCCTAGTGGGACCACCACATGTCACACACTAATCTTAGATTTCTCGATCTTCTTCTAAGCCGGACAAATTGAAACAGTAATATTTTAGTTTGAAGTAGATGATTCGTATTTAATTAGATCAATTTTTTTTTTATCAAAATACATGTAAAGTGGCTCAAACATGCATGACAATTGAACTAAAAAAAAAAGTTGAAGCAGTAATATATGAGAATCAAGAATACATGGTATACTCTTTTTAGACCTTAGTGATCACATGGAGTTTTTCTACTATATTATAGTAATTTTATAATTTTATCTTATTAGAATGGTTTATAATTTTTTTTTAATTTGTCGGGGTTTCATAAAAGGATAGTTTTTTTTTGGACCAACATAAAAGGATAGTTTAAGCATAAGTTTGGTAGTGTAAAAACGTATTTACAAAACATAATTCTTATATAAAGTCTTCAAAACATGTTTTCATGCATACTTTCACTAAGCATGAGGTTTAAAAACAATAAAAATTGGACTCAAATATTTATATGATTCATGCATACTCTCAAATTTACAAGATTTTTTTTTTTTTTTTGGGGGGGGGGGGGAATGGTGGTATCTAGAACATGATCATTTTTTTATTTTAAATTGATATGCATGCTCTTATTTTATAATAAGACTAACATAAAAAAAAGGAAGAAGTAAAATACAAATCAATCTTGGGGCACCTCGAAGGTGTTAAAGCATCTCCAACAAATACTGTAAAGGAGAAAAATAGCTAAAATTTGGCTACACAAAGCATAAAATTCAACTCCAACATATTTTGTTGAGATGCTCTAAAATACATTTTTGCTACAGTGATTCTCTAAATATAGAAAACCACTGTTACAATAGGTAAAATTTGTTTATTAATATTTTCTCTCTCTTCCTCTTTTTTTTTCCATTATCTCTCTTTCTCTCTTTCACTATTCCCAAAAAATATAATACAAAAGGGATAATAAATAATATTTAAAAAAGAATAGTTAAAAACATATAGAATCTGTTGGAGTGTGTATTGAAAAAGTGAGTAGTTAAAATAAAAAAAATTACTTTTTGAGTAACGAAAATTGCTACTATTGTTCGAGATGCTCTTATGTATCCAATGTCATGTTTCCATGTAAGACAATTATTTTAAGAATTAAATAATGGAACCCTAAAACAGTAATGGAGGGTTGACCAATTGATAATAATTAATATGTTCAAAATAAACAAGTGGTACAATTGATATGTCATTTGCTAAATATTCTATTTATTTATTTGTTCTTTTTTTTTGTTCTTTTCAATGTTTTCATGGTAAAAAAATTATTATTAATCCTAGTCTTTGTCTAGCTCAAACATAAGCACAACAACTGCCTCAGACACAAGTGTTAACATGTATTGATGAATTCATATGGCCCATAATTTGTTTTGTGAATATCAATGTGATCAAACATGAAAAAAAACTAAGTGGTGGGGCTCGATTCCCATGCAAAAATGTGCATGACGTGTTTGTATGTAAGCTTAAATGCAAAATTTCTCTCTGTTTTTTATTTTTTTATAAACGATCAGGGTGTTTAAATTAATTTACGCATTTTTTGACTAATTTTCTCTTTAATCTAATTAAAGACAGATCATTTACGTCGGGACTAAGGTATTACGAGGGATAAATCCCTCATGGTTTAGGCTTAAGAGATTGTCATAATTCGAATTCAGAACGTTCAAATTTATAACTTGTCTTTATTACCACTTGAGCTACTTTTGAAATTAACAAAAAAATTCTCATTATGAATAAAGGGTTTGCTTTCAATTTTTCATCTTAGCGATTCAATTTGACTACTTAGTTAGTCGCATTTGACTGTATTACAGATATTCTATCTACTTTAACCATTTTATTTTGAGGTTTTTTGAGTGGAGATGTCGGGGTGATCATGTGGTGTTGGTGCTTTTCATATAGGTTTTTTTTATGTGTTAAAATAAATATATAGATAGGTCATTTCACATACTTGTAAAAAGGTATTATCTTTCAGCCACACAACTATCTACAAGAAACTCCACAACACTTGGGTTTGAGTCGAAACCAAAGTTTTACCGCAAACGCTAAACGTTAAAAAATAGATTTAGTTTCACAGAACTGCCATAGCTATAAAGACTCGAATCCAAATATTGAGTAAAAAAATTCAAGTTTTTACCCACTCAACCAACCGTTCAACCCTCCATAGAGCTATTTCTTCAGCTCGTCCATATATCTGTTTTGAGTAATATTAGATGTACTTAAAAAGTAAACTTCACAATTTCAATTATTAAATAGGTATTGAATCTCAATAAATACTGAGACTCACAGTAAAATCAATTATTATAATTATCAAATTTAATTTTTAAATCTGTTTTTTAATTACATATAGCATTACTGATCTGTTTTTTCCCCCGGATCTGACATTTTACATGCTAGACTGGTTATTGGTGGTGCCTTTGATGATCTTCTCTATTATTTTCCTACAAAATTAGTACTCAAAAGTAGGAGACAAAAAAGCTATGATAAAAGGAAATAAGTTATAATTCAATGAGATTCCAGCTACCAATCTATACTGTTCAAAATTTTGAAATTATCAAAAATGGATCCAAGCTTTTTGAATCGATGCTCAACCAACTACAATAAATCAAAACGTGGTCCGTTTGGGCGTGATAATGCCATCGTAATGTCTGCTTGTGTGGCTTTTAAATTTTTATGTACATAAATTTGGAGCTAATGTCACTTTGCGACTTGAGAGATGTTTTGATTTTTAATTAATACTTTCAAATATTAAAAATTTTAATTTGTACTTTCAATGTTAAGCATTAATAGCAATGTAGATCTCGCTTAGATTATCATATAATTTTTCATTATAACTTGAAATACTTGAATTACAAGTCTTTTGGCCATGGACTAATTTATACATTAAAAGATTGTTGGCGTCTCATGTAAATTGTACATGATATAATTTGAATTTTTTTACTTAATATAATGTTTTATTGTCTTCTTCTGATAAAAAAATAAATTATACATGATAGATTTAGCCTCTATTTGATTAACCAAACTTTATTTTCGATACACAAAATAATGTTAAATTGATCACAGACGAAGATCTGCAGCGTTGAACATACATCATTCTCATGCTTGAAATACTTACAACTCACATTCATATACTTTAATTTATGACAAAAAATTGAACGATGGTCTGGACGAGGTTTAGATTACTACCAATTTATAATATTTAGTGTATAAATTAAAATTTATAATATAAAATAAGTCAAATTTTAATAAATTTATCTGACGGTCTCAAATAGACTCATTTCATCATCACCAACATCTCTTTTAAAATCATTCACATTATGTCATGCCTTCAAATATAAATTAACCTTTAAATTTCTTATCGCACCAACAAAACATCTCCCCATCAATATTCTTCGGATGAAAGCATTGAAGTTTGGTTCTGTCAAATCTAAACACAAAGCTTTTTTATATATATATAATTTCCTTATTCTCAATAGAAATTAATTGACCTTTGCTAATCCAATTGAAATTCTCCGGTGAGAAAAGAATGTAATTAGGAATTTTGGGCATTATGACTTTGTCCTATGGAGGTGGACAGAAAACTGCTTTTAAAACTTACAAGCCAAGTGATTTATTTGACTTTGAGAGCAAGGTGGGAGCAGAGGGTACTGGTTGGTGGGTTCCACCAAGCAGAACCGGAGTTCACTTATATCAATGGGGATTAAAATTGCGAGCTAATAAATGACAGAAAAGCAGTAATAGGTGAGGCAAGTCAAAGTCGTTTCGCACTGTTTGTTGAGGGAGGTTAGTGGGGTTTGTGGAGAAAGCCAAATGGGTCAATGACCTTATAGAGAGAGAGACAGAGAGAGTAGAGTGGGGATAATCAATATCAAAATATGGGTATGTCTTATTTTTTGGATTCACAAACAGGAAGAAGTAAATGAGCATTTGATGTGTTGGGTTGCTTTTAATTGGTTTGCAGAAAAGCTGACGAGAGAGAGATAGAGAGGAGAGGAGGGGAGAGCTTGGAGCTCTTTCAGGTGTTTCAAGGCGAGTCTTTGATGCTAAGGGGTTTTTTTTGTTCTCTGCCTTTGTTGTGTTGTGTGGAACTATTCCTCTGCTACATTCGATCTGGGTGTCTTTTGTGGTATCTCTTCTTTGCCATTTTCTGGGGTTGATCTGGGTTTGGGGGTTTTCATTCTCCACTATATTCAAAATTTCTTCCAACTTTAGCTAATATTTGGATAAGATTTATGTTTTCTTAGTCCTTGTGAATCTTGAGTCTTCAATTTCTCTAGGTTTTCAGCTACGCTTTTCTTCTCTCATAGATTCTCTCTCCTATACCTGAAATGCTGAAAAAGGACCACTGATTTCACTGTATTTCATAAATTGAATCTCAAAATCTGTAGGTGGGTTTCATCCTCTTTCATTCCATTTCTGGGTTTCGACTTTGTTGTCTTTGTCCGAATTAAATTCTTTCTGACCTTTCAAGGTGGCCTATCTTAGGGTTTCTCTGATCTGCTTGAAGATCAACTGAGATTGAGTTCTTTCAACCCAAATTCTTGTTTTCGTGTTTGAATTAAGGAAAGAGCTTTGGGTTTTTTTTCCCTCCTTAAGCTAGAGTTTTGATTTTTGAAACCCAAGGTTTGATTCTGAGAAAGCTTTTTAAGGTCGACTCCTTTTACTTTTTTTACAAATTAGGGTTTGAAACTGAACCTGCTTTTTTGGGGATTTTGGTGTTGGATGGGTTAAAGAAAACCCTTTTGTTCTGGTGAAGCTTGGTTCGGTTTTTCTTTCTGGGTTTTCTCTCTGATTGATCATACAGAGAAGCTTTCATGCATCTTTCACTATGGAAGCCAATATCTCACTGTGCTGCTCTGATATTGGACAAAAAGAGCAGAAGAAAAGATGGGTCTAACCACTCAACAGAAGAAATCAAGAAAAACTCATCGGTTCTCAGAAAGTTGCAAGAGCACAAGCTCAGGGAAGCTCTTGAGGAAGCCTCTGAGGATGGTTCACTTGTTAAATCCCAGGACATGGACTCTGAGTCCATAGCCAATCAAGACGATGGATTGGGGCGGTCGCGGTCACTTGCAAGGCTTCATGCCCAAAAGGAATTCCTCCGGGCCACAGCTCTTGCTGCAGAGCGCACATTTGAATCTGAAGACTCAATTCCAGACCTTCATGAAGCCTTTACGAAGTTCCTTACTATGTACCCTAAGTACCAATCTTCTGAGAAAATTGATCAGCTGAGGTCTGATGATTATGCACACTTATCTGGGTCCGGCCCCAAGGTATGTCTTGACTATTGTGGATTTGGGTTGTTCTCATTCCTTCAAACTGTTCATTATTGGGAGTCTTCTACATTTAGTTTGTCTGAGATAACTGCAAATTTGGGCAATCATGCTCTTTATGGTGGTGCTGAGAAAGGCACTGTGGAACACGATATAAAGACTAGAATAATGGATTATTTGAACATTCCTGAGAATGAGTATGGCCTTGTATTTACTGTGAGCCGAGGATCGGCTTTTAAATTGCTAGCTGAATCATACCCTTTTCATACTAATAAGAAGTTGTTAACCATGTTTGATCATGAGAGCCAGTCGGTGAATTGGATGGCTCAAAGTGCCAAAGATAAAGGTGCTAAAGTTTATAGTGCATGGTTTAAGTGGCCAACCCTCAAACTCTGTTCAACTGACTTGCGAAAGCAAATTTCGAGCAGAAAGAGAAGGAAGAAGGATTCAGCAGTTGGTCTTTTTGTGTTCCCTGTGCAGTCTAGAGTTACTGGTGCGAAGTATTCTTACCAGTGGATGGCACTGGCTCAGCAGAACAATTGGCATGTCTTGCTTGATGCTGGGTCTTTGGGTCCAAAAGACATGGATTCTCTTGGATTGTCTTTATTCCGGCCGGATTTCATTATCACCTCTTTTTACAGGGTGTTTGGGTATGATCCAACTGGATTTGGATGCCTTCTCATTAAGAAATCTGTGATGACAAGCCTTCAAAATCAGACTGGACAAGCTGGCTCTGGGATAGTGAAAATCACCCCCATCTTTCCTCTGTACCTTGGTGATTCCATTGATGGTTTACCTGGATTGGCTGGAATTGAAGATGATGAAGCTGGTGGGAGTGGTGAAGTAACCTCTGAAACTCACCCAGCATCTCAGTTGCCTGCCTTTTCTGGTGCTTTCACTTCTGCTCAGGTGAGAGATGTATTTGACACTGAGATGGATCATGACAACAGCTCTGACAGAGATGGGGCAAGCACTATATTTGAAGAAACTGAGAGTATCTCAGTAGGGGAGGTGATGAAGAGTCCAGTTTTCAGTGAAGATGAGTCATCAGAGAACTCATTATGGATTGATTTGGGTCAGAGTCCATTAGGATCTGACCATACGGGCCAGTTGAATAAACAGAAGGTGGCCTCTCCCTTGCCACCCTTTTGGTTTACTGGCAGGAAGATCAAGAAGCTGCTTTCTCCAAAACCATCCTCAAAGGTTTCTAACAGCCCAATCTATGACAAAGAGGTAAATCTAGGAACTCACGAGGACCGACAGATGCTATCATTTGATGCTGCTGTTTTATCAGTATCTCATGAGTTGGACCATGGTAATGAGATCCCTGAGGAAGAACC
The DNA here is from genome assembly GCA_023539305.1 of Ilex asprella. Taxonomy (NCBI): domain Eukaryota; kingdom Viridiplantae; phylum Streptophyta; class Magnoliopsida; order Aquifoliales; family Aquifoliaceae; genus Ilex; species Ilex asprella. Next base: position 47,319,918 of record CM042185.1, read on the forward strand.
CTTTGAAGAAACGAACACTGATTCACGAGAATGTGGAAAGCAATCTGATCGTCAGTATGTCCAGGAAATTGAAGAAGATCCTGAAGCCAGCAAACGTGTTAGCAAAGGTTCCTGTCTCAACAACCCATCTTCTGTCTCTCAGCATTGTAGGCACGAGAATGGCCCAACCTCTGAAATTTGCGCTGAGGCAAAAGAGAGTGCTATACGAAGAGAGACGGAAGGTGAGTTCAGGTTGTTGGGAAGGAGGGAAGGAAATAGATTTTCTGGTGGCAGATTTTTTGGTATAGAAGAGACTGAACAGCCAGGAAGCAGAGGAAGAAGGGTATCCTTTAGTATGGAAGATAACCGGAAGGCAGGTCCGAGCCATACTATGGAGCCTGGAGAATTATCTGCAACAAGCTTGGATGACGAAGAGTACGTCAGTGATGGAGATTATGTTGATGGGCAAGACTCGGACAGGAGGGAACCTGAGATAATTTGCCGGCATCTAGATCATGTAAACATGTTGGGTCTCAACAAGACCACATCCAGGCTGCGGTTCTTGATCAATTGGCTTGTGACATCGTTACTCCAACTAAGATTACCTAATTCAAATGGAGGTGACTCTGTCCCGCTGGTTCACATCTATGGCCCAAAAATAAAGTATGAAAGGGGTGCAGCCGTGGCATTTAATGTAAGAGACAGAAACAGGGGTCTGGTCAATCCAGAAGTTGTTCAGAAGCTGGCTGAGGCAAATGGTATCTCCCTTGGTGTCGGTATCCTTAGTCATATACGGATACTAGAAAGCCCGAAGCAGCAACTCGGTATGAATCTTGAAGATACTACCTTATGCAGACCAATGGAGAATGGCCGACATGATGGGAAAAGTGGATTCATTAGAGTTGAGGTCGTCACTGCTTCTCTAAGCTTTCTGACAAACTTTGAGGATGTTTATAACCTCTGGGCTTTTGTGGCGAAGTTTCTTAACCCAACCTTTATCAAAGATGGTGAACTTCCAACTGTTGCTGAAGGCGAAGAGGAGTAAGCTAAAAAAACAGGTGTGCTATTTTACCTCCAATTAAAGATGGGTGAATTTTCGTTTGGCATATCCATATTGGAGCCACAGTGAAAAGTTGCTTCTTTAGGGGAGGATTCTTTTGCTATTCCAGATACACTCTGCTGCAAGCAGATGAATTTGTTCATTATGTTTTTAATTGCTTGGTTTTTTTGTTTTCACCTTCTGGGGATCTTGTAGAGTTGGCTTTAGAAATTTGTATCATCTCAGGTAGTCATGATGAACTCAAAGCAGATATAAACTGGCTCAAACTTCCCCACCTTCACAATTTCACTGTAATATTCACCTGCTTTGCTTTCTTCATGCTATTATACAAGTCCGTGGCACGTTCAATTCTTCGCTTTTTTTCCTGGTTGATGCATATCACATTGATGATAATACAGGTTGGATTAAACTGATATGGCAAATCCACTTTCCCATGTTAGGTTAGTTTTGGTGGAGATTCATGGGTCAAGATAAAAATTTCGCATTTATCACGGGAAAGAAAATCGCTTTATAATTTTGTGGGGAAGGTACACTTTGATAAAGAGATGCATCACAGAGAGGAGATGTGCCAATCCATTGTATTGAATGTTATGGGTAGCAAGTGCAGAAAAGTCAGAATCAATACTATGTTCCATTTTTAGGATGGAATTGTCTATGCTTTCTTTCAGCAGTACATATTTGGATGTGTATATAGATGTGGAGAGAGAGAGAGAGGCCTGTAGCTTGCAGTTGAATGCAGGGTGAAAGATGGCGTTTATCATATCATTTAGTTCAAAGCCAAAACAGTGTTTGAAAGTGATCAAAGGACCCTGATATGGATAGTTTCTGTGTGTCCAGTACCAGTAGTTGATATTCAAACTATTGTTAAGTGATTTATCTGTTAATGTCAATGCTGCATAAGATGGTTCATGATCTAATCTTCTTCTTGCTACCCAACTCTCACTTTTTAGCCAATAAAAATGCATTATAATTTTCTATTATTTTATTCAATTAATGATTGTAAATCATTCAATTAAAAAAAAAATTGTTGTGGTAAGACCTGCCGATTTTGATACCCTCTACCCAAGTCTTTTTATCCCCAAACAAATGTCACAATCAGGTGCCTGTTCAAGCACCATGCGTAGTAGCTCTTCTAGATTATTGTATTGACCAATAATTTAGTCCAAGGATGTTGATTCCACTCAACTCCTCAGGTTTTAATCAGAGTCTCATAACAAACATTTTGTCATTTTCTCAGACTTTCAAACACAAAGAAAAGGACGTGAAAAATTATTAAAAAATTACAATTATAGGATAAAATTACGAATTTATGGGATGAGACATTGTACTAAAAAAGTTAACCAACTTTTTGCATCAGCTTATAATTTTTTCCAGCCAACTTAAAACTAAGCTGAGGTCAAGTTATGAAGAAAAAAAATTGGGTTCGCTTCTAAAATATATAATTGAAGAAAAAATTCTCCCTAGTTATACGTTTGAAACGAGGGTAATCGTGATGAACAAAAAAAATTGAAGTCACAAATGACCGTTTCATCAGCTTCATTTCTGCCTTGGTTGAAGTCGGCATGAATAATATATATATATATTCTTTTTTTAGAGTCCCTTGACTTCAACAGCCACGTATTCCTAGTATTATCCAGAGCACATCATTTCTTTTTTATTTATAAAATTATTTTTTTTCCTTTTTTCAGGGTAAGTAAAGATCACATCATTACATTGAAGAAAGAAGAAAAGAAAATCAAGAATCGGCTGATCAAAGGTGGTAATGGGACCTCTTCACTCCGGCTTATCTCAATTATTACTCTTGGGCCACACCCATTGAGGTTTGTCAGAGAGAGATAATGGCAGAAGATTGAATCATTGTGCTACTTTCTTTTTCAGGTTTTTTTTTTTTTCCTGCAGATTCTGCCTTCTAAGTATGCCTGCGTGGATCTTTGTACTACCGAAAAGGAGAACAGATTTCTTTCAATCTCTCTCGTTACTAGATCACTTATCATGTATGAAAATGACAAATTTATGCATATATACTGAATTATACTCTAATTTATCGTATGTATAAATGAAAGGCGTGATTATTTTCATCTAAAAACATGTCAATTAATCAAACAAAAAGAAAGGTGGAGATCTTATGTTGTTTTTAAAGTAATTTAAATAACGATAATCATTTAGAATTCAAAAAAATAATCAGAAAATGCATGTAAACTCTTTAGCAAAAAAATAAAGGAGCTGTATCCCGAGATAAATCCAAAAAAGTTGGTAAAGAGTGGCGATGAAACTGCACCATTCTTTTAAGGACATGATGATAACCCTGCTTTTCCTTAGTAAAAGAGACCAATTCATGTGCAAGATCGAGGAAGAAGAGTATTTATTACTGGGAGTTGGCTAGATATGCAAGACCTTTACAGAAAGGAAAAAAAAAGGCTAAAGATGGAAGCATGTTTGACAAAAACTGTTTGTTAACCTTAATGGGGAAGCTGTTTTCCTAAAGGGCAAATTACAATTTACACCATTAAACTATACACTTAATTCCTATTTGGTCTTTAAAGTTTTGATTTTAACATTCAAATCCTTTAAGTTTTAATTGATTTTCATTTTAGTCCTTACATTCAAAATTACTAATTTATTATGACAGAATGACCTTCCATAACAAACCCGTCACTTGGGTAAAGAGACATATTTGTCTGGTGAATTTTTTTTATGTATAGGTTAGAAAAGCTTTGTTTCATTTGATATTAAGAAAAAAAAAAGATAACAAACCCAAAAAAAAAAAAGGATATAAAGTAAAAATTTGAGAGATATTGTGAAATACAGAGCAATATCGATATATCTGGGAGAAATATTTTTTGCAGGACTTGTGGTTAAGTTCTATGACGTCTTTCTATCGGAACAATTTAATAGATTGGGATAGAATGAAAATTGAAACTAAGTTAAAATTTTAAGAACATGATTGTTGCAATTAGAACTTCAGGGATCAAATAAAAATTGAGTGCATACTTTAAGGGTATAAATTATAAATTACCCTTTTTCTAATGAGAACTATATGTAGTGGTTGGTGACAATGATCCATCAACAAACTCGAACCCATTTGAGAAAGGTGGCAGCTAAACTATTGGATTCTTAGATTTGCTAATCTTGATCATCAACATCAATAGGTACTTTTTATTTTGAATCACAAAGCTCTTGGAATATAATAAACTATTTTCATGATCCTTAGTTTAAGTAAGATAAAGACAACTAAGCTGGCCAAAAACTGCAGTTTTTTTTATAAAGCAATGAGCTACACTGATATGTACTGATAACAAACTTCTGATATCAAATGCAGAAACACACACAAAAAAAATATCAAAATCCATCCATTCCTATCATCCACACAACCTAAACAAAATACCAAACAGGACTAGAAGCCATTCATATTCAATGAACAAGACGCCTTATCGGATAAACGGTATATCAGAATGATACCATTCTTCATATGCTAATGATATTGTGATTCAGAAACAAGCTGAGGATGTAAATTCAGAATTCAATGAAGTTTTTTTTTTTGGGTCAAGAAAAATGGGGAAGGCCGACTAGTAAGTAATAACCTCTAGGGGTGTCCATGAGAGTCCCTCACTGTGAATTTTCCGGTTTGAACCATAATTATTAATCCTGAAACAATTCGTCACTAATGATGAGTCTAGCACGATGATGTAGAAGTGGGGAATTAGTGAGCATTGAGTGATTTAGTCTGAGCTTTTAGGCTCTCGAGAATTGAACTAAGGGATTGGGATTAACACACAAAATGTTTATAGTGGTTCACCGACTCGGGAGTTCGACTAATCCACTCTCAATGGAGTCTCTTGCTACAAGGGAATATATTGGTAGAGGGGGATTTATACAGAATATTGAGTTAAGCTACAATTGTTTGTTGCATTACTGGGGGTTATACCCCTTATTTATAGTTGGCCGCAAGCTTCGCTTGATCCTTGAAATGATCCTTGTAACGGTTGCTTCTATCCCGCAACAGTTGTGGAGAGTGTTGAGACAGTTACGATTCTTATGCCTGAATAATTGACTGTTGCTATTGAGATAATGCTTGGAGGACACCAGTTGTCTTCTATGTGACCCTCCTTGTGAGGTAAATGCAGGGAGCTTGGGGTTTGGACTCGAGCTCTATGGGTAACTGAAACGAAGTGGGCTCCCGATCTAGGAGAGCACGATTCGAATTACTGAATTCAACCTTAGGCATATTCAAGGTAACATCAATCACCATAACACTACGAAAATCAAGCAGCAAATCGCGTTGCTCCCGTATATCGAATTTTACTTGATAATCACGTAGAAGTCAAGGACAATCCTAACCAAGTACAATTTACCAGCTCAGTGGTGAATTCAATGAATTCACTTCCCAAAGAAATGCATATTCCAATCATCAGAAATTTCCAAAGATTGCTCAGATGAAACAGCAACAGGTTGGGTTTGTAAGTGCATATCAAGGAATCTATGGCCTTAATAAGAAAAGCTGTCTCTGATGCTGATTCCTTGCATTTCAAATTTCTGTTTTCCACCTCTATATCTGTGGTTTTGGGAATTTCAAATTCAAAAAGAGAAGGGCAACTCTCGAAGCCATTTAAGTATTTCCCTCCCTACTGGCATGGATATATCAAGCAATCAAGTATAAGTAGTCGAGTATGTATCATACCAACCCGCAAGTGCATGCACAAAACGCAAAGAAAAAGAGATATGTACGAACTATTTAAGACAGACAGGATTCGAACTGACCAATAAAGTCTTGTAACTGTGAGTAAAACATTATAATAATTGGCTCGACCTTGATCTAGTTGCATTTCTCAATCACTATATAAATGATATGCAATATTGAATGTTTAGAATCTTAAACAGAACGTTTGCATTTTGTGCAATCCGTTTTGCTGCTTACAAACTCCAAACCTGTAAAACAGAGGAGATTATGATGGTGAATGCATAATAAAAATTCTGATAGAATAATCAAAGAAGGCAGAAGATGATTTACTTGCTATTAAAATGCTGATAAATATTTCCCAATTTCTGCATCTATCACTAAAGGCACATTAACACCAAGTTTTTTTTTTGGATTTCTAAAATGGGTATTTATAACATCTCTCGTTCTCTCTATTTTTTAGATATGTATCATTTGTATCTACTTCTCTCGCTCCCTCTATAGTGAATGGCATGATTTTCTCACCCGGATGGCATAACTTCTTTCATTCCCTCTGTTTTTGTTTTTATTTTGCTATTCTCAAGCATGGTGCTGTGGTCTTTCAATAAATTAGAAAATTTTAATTTTATGACGCATATGTACATAAACTTAAGCATAACTATCAATATAAACTAATCAACACAAAAGGCAGAAATAAACTCTGCCACTAAGTAATCATATAAGTTATTATGACGGAATACGTGATCAGATAAAAGATACGATTGGGACGTAGACATAAGATTTTTTATGACACAATCAATAATTCGATTCATTTTCAATTAAGTATGACTATAGCTTTTTTAGTTGTTATTACTTCCTTGGTAGCTCAACACATACTCTTTACCTGCTTTTGGATTCATCGCACAAGACTTTACTTCAAGCTACGTTATATACTCATCACCAATACATCGCGGGATTCATCGTGATAGGAGATTTTGCTCATTGAGTTATATTTTTCACTAGAGATTATAATCCATAACAAAATGAGAATAATGTATTGGCAAGAATGTTAGACCATAAAGAAGTTATCATATCTCATTTAAGTTGGGACAACCTCTTTCTAGGGTTCCATGCCTTGGGATTTTTATGTTCATAATGATGTCATACTTGTCTTTGGTACTCCGGAGAAACGAATCTTGATCGAACCTATTTTTGCTCAATGAATACAATCTGTTCATGATAAAACTTCATATGGTTTCTATGTATTTTTATCTTCAACAAATAAACCAGCATTCAACGCGGGTTGAAACATATTATTGCCCGATTGGTTAAATGCTTGTAATGAGAATAATAATTTACTAAAGTTTATATCTCAGTGAGGGTGGTTGTACTTGTAGGGTGGTTGTACTTGTAGGGTCCACTAATTTTCATCCAAACATTTAATCCACCGAATTTTAACACATCATCTAAGATACAATATTTAATCAAATAAATTTAGGAATCATAATTTTATCAAAACATAAACTGAATAGACATGAACAAGTAATTTAAATGTATCCAAAAATCCATTCACTACATAACTCCAACCTTAAGAATTCCATCACCCTTTAACAATACTCTCTCAATGTGTTGGTGTTTTGATTTTTAATCTCATTTTGCACATGTTTTGATTTTTAATTTGTATTCTCAAATATTAAAAATTTTAATTTACACTCTTAATGTTATGATTTAGTAGCAATGTGTACTTGACTCAGATTTCGTTCAATTTTTTGTCGTAAATAGAAGCACATGAAGTGCAAAGTGCTTTAGATACGAGGATAAAGTATGTTCATTATTGCAGATCTTTGTTTATGATCAATTTGATACTGTTTTGTATATCAAAAAATAGAATTTCATTAATCAGATAGAAGCTAATTTTATCGTGTGCAACTCACAAAAAACGCCAATAGTTCGAAAATTTACACATAATCTCATGCCAAAAGTATTTGTAATTCATATACTTCAATTGATGACGAAAAACTAAACGTCTGAGTCATGTTTACATTACTACCAATTTAACATTAAGAGTTCAACTTGAAATTTTTAATATTTGAAAGTATAAATTAAGAATTAAAACTTATCGTTCTATAACACTTTTCTATTTCTTTTTCAATGATATCCAACAATCAAGACAATTTTCAAGAAACTCATCCATTTCATAGAAACTCATTCTTATTCTTACCAAAGAAATAGTGTTTCCTATTGATTTCTCTCTCCCATGGACTCTCTTCATCTCGTTCCTATTCAAAGCCAACCGCCTGGGCTTCTTGTTGGCTCTTCAGTCGCTAAAAGAAAACAAGGACTACAGTGAAGAAGTCAAGAACAAGAGGGGATGTCACTGTAATTTACAACTACCTCGTTACTGTTCACTAAATAAGGTACGGTACCAGTGGATCTTCTTCTTTACGGTTAATTACAAATTTTTCCCTTCAACTATATATCTTATTGCAATCAATTTTCTATAGTTTCAAATACTACAATTTATCCCCTCCAAGTTTCAAACAAACTAAATTAATTAAAAATAATGGTTGAAACATGAAAGTAAGTAATATTACATCCTCCATATTATACATTATTTCTCATATTTTCTTCTTAAGATATCATGGTTGTCTGCACCTTTACCTCCACCTCATACCAAAACACGAGTGCACACATTAGAACGCACACTTTTTCAAGGGTAAATATGTCTTTTCAACAAATAACTTATTTCATTCTTTATGAACAAAAATTAATTGTTGTAGTTAATTGTAAAACGTTTAAACTTAAAAGGGGTTATTTATTGAAATTAAAATTTAAAAGGATAAATAAAAAATTACATAAAGTTGGAGGGAGTATTGTATAATTAAACCTTCACTTTCTTCACACGCTAGTGCTGCTTTGTACAAAACTAAGCCGATGTCAGATTCCCAAAATAGAAAATAGAAAGACGGTTCAGATTTCTTCCAAATTATTTTAAACGGTCTAGATTTTATCAAACTTAAACTAATTGGATCATACGGTAGACAATCCATCACAATAATAACCAAAAAAAGAAATATCCCGCCCAAACATAACCCCTTTCACACGTTTACCGAATGTCAGACGCCATTTCCTCTTCTCTCTTTGTTTGTCATGTTCAAGCGACCTGCAATTTTCTGTCTCTGCAAACTTTCCCTCTCTCTCTCTCTCGCCCAAACATTAAACCCTTCTCATAGGAACTCGAAGGGACTCCATAAAACATCTTTTTTTAGCTATTCTTCATAGCCAATCCTTAAATATTGACTTCAAGGACTAGCCATCACACTAGCTATTTCTCATTACCACCATTTGGCTGGCTACTCCAGGCTAGGGCAAAGACGATTTTTGCGCCAACAACACCCCAGAGGCTTCATTTCGCAGAAGATCGTCTTCATCGTCTTCAGAAGGCAGATACCGTTTGCTTCAGGTACCTGAGATTTGACTTATATTAGAGTTATGCTTGTGTTCGATTTTCGATTTCAAACTTCATTTGGTTTTCGGTTTTCGGTTTTTGATTTTCGATTGAAACGACCTCCTTCGTCAATGGCGAACAGAAATTTACCTTTCAATTTCAGTGTCATTTCTGCACGATTGCTTTCTCTGTTATTCGCTTAGGGTTTTTGATTTTATTGTGTTGTTTTAGCTGGTTTTGACGGCTTTGTTTTTGGTGCTCTAGCAGGAAACTCAACGTCTTCTCAGCGAACCAGGTAAAACTCCCACTCTATCTCACCGGTCTGTTACATGTGATTTCTTTATCAGAGATTGGCCTCTCTTTATCTCAGGTCTGTGTGGAAGAGCAGGACTTGCAAAAAATGGATGCCTTTTAGAACAGGATTAATCCCACATCCTTGTGCACTGCGCTGCAATTTTTTTAGGAACATGATTAATGTGATCGGTTTCTGTTGTTATGATCTATATTGTGGTTCATATTGGTATTGGTGTTGAATGGAGGGTCTATATTAGTGTTGAATGGGCTGCTATTTCCTCCCAATTCTGTGTTGTTTTCAATTGGTTGTTTGGAGTCCTGGATCTCGAAAGTTTCTGTTGTTATGATCTATATTGTGGTTCATATTGGTATTGACATAATAGTTTTGTTGTACATAATTTTTTCTTCCTAAAATACATTAATGGAAACATGTTAAAATTAATGCTCCAATGTCTATTTTTGTTGACTAGAAGTTGTTCTATGAGCTATGTTTGAGAGGTTGGTAAAAACTCTTGATTGCCGGTATTGAGTGATAAAAGAAAGGGGTTCTTTTAGGTGGGATTTATTTTTTATATGCAATTACTGACCACTATCTTGAATTGGAAGAGATTTCCATTTTGTGGTTAAAACTTTGTTTTTGGCAGGGGAAAGTGCTTAACACAATTAAGTGGTACTAAGTGCTGGGTTTCAAATGAGTTTGATAAATTTGCGGTAAAAGAATTTGTTATGAAGGTGGATGGTGTGATAATTGTCATGTTTTTTTAGGTTTTCAGTTTTTCTTTAATTTCTATCCCGTTTCTCCGCATCTCATTAGCTTTTTCTTCCGTTGAATGATTTTTTGATTCCACTGATTTTGGATGAGTGTCTACTTTCTAGGGCAATTGATGTTCTAACAAACAAATTTTCATAGAAAAGGGTAGCTAAAGGAGCTGTATCAAATGGCAAGACGGCCGAATCCCAGACCAAGCTTCTTCAAGGTCATCATCGGTGACTTTGCCACCAAGCTCGTAAGTTTTCCTCTCTCTCTATCTGTTGGGTGTTGTAAAAAATCTACTGACAATACGTATGTATGTTTGTGTGTAGCAACTACCACCTTTCTTCGTGAAGAAATACAAAGAAAGATTTATTGAAAATCCGGTGCTCAAAACTACATGTGGGAAGTCATGGGTTGTGAGCATGGAGAAAACCAATGAGAAATATTGGTTTACGACAGGTTGGCCAGAATTCGTGGAAGCCAACAAATTATTAGTCGGTGATTTTTGTGTTTTTTGGTTGAATGGTGATTCAACGTTTGAAGTTGCAGTATATGGAAGAAACTGTTGTGAAAGGCAGTTAGATGTAATTGGTGTAGGCTGTGAAAGAATGGTCGTTTCTGTCAACAATTCACCCACCATTTCTGAGGAAGACGAAGAGGGTGATGATGTGGGTGAAGCCATGACTATAAGCTATGAAAGAGTTCTGAACAAATACAACAAAAGCTTTTGTGTAAGAACGACCTACTTTTTTTCACCTGCATTAAATTATATTGCCATGCATCTCCATGTGTCTTACTGAGTTACAGCTTGTTTGATTGTCATTTGTCACAGTCTCTTCCTGTGCGTTTTGCTAAAGGGATTGGAATTGTGCGTGAGAAAAATATGATGCTGAGGGATCCGGAGGAAAGGTTGTGGCCTGTTAAGCTAGTGGTGAGGCATACTAGCGGTCGCAGGGTCGATATAATGCACGGCTGGTCTGACTTCCTACTAGGACACAAGTTGGCTATTGGTGACACATGTTTCTTCAAGTTCATTCCAAGTGCTAGTAATGTATTGCATGTACAGATTTGCCACAGAGATAAGGAATAGATTGGTGGAGGATCAGAAAAGCTAATGGGGATGATGATCACAAACTTTTGTTTTTGTTTTTTTTTTTCTTTCTTTGCAACAGATCTATACTCGGTATTTATCAGGTTGACAGCCCTGTGCACATTGCACAACTCATTGTATGCTGAACTTAAAATTAAGGAAAGGCCTATTGTTTTAGGAATGACATTGTTGACTCAGTGTAGTAGTAAAGTGAATGCTTTTATTTTATGTTAATTTGTATGGGTTGATATAACCACGTGGACAGAACTAAGACGTGCAGTTCAGGAAAAAATATTGGCCATTGGGTGTTACATTATTTCATCATTATCACGTGGTGTAATAATTTATTAATAAATTAATAAATTAGTAAATAAACTCTATTAAAACTTATAACTACTCAACCATATCAGACATAACTATCTTTTGATAAGAACTATTTTTATGATAAAAAGTGGGTCTTATTTTTTTCTTTTCTTATTAGACGGTTATACTCGATATTTATTTGCATTTCACGTGGTGCGCCAAAATGATTTATTTATAACCTTACCCTTCTATGTTAGCACGTGTGGTGCATGTGATAAAAAAATAGATAGTCAACTCAACGGAAGTTAGGTGTTGAACCTAATTGTTATCGTTATATTTCTTTCACAGCTAAATGTAAGAATTTATATTTCAGAGTGTAAAGTGGGAATGTGACAATCTTTCAAGGTACAAAGTGAAAATTTTTCTTAAATTTGATTTGAATTTTAGCAAATAGAAACTAGGGAAAAATTCATCCACATCCCCTGTAATTAGGTCTAAATTTAATGACATTATCTCATAATTCTGAAACTTCACTATCATCCCCTGTCAGTGTTTGTTGGTTTACGGCGTTAACGACGATTTTTAATTTACAAAAATACCCTTGAATATTTTAAAGGGTAAATTTTATCCACACTCCTTGTAAATAGACATAATTTCAACGACATCCTGTGTAAATAGACATAACTTCAATGACACCTTTTGTAAGTAGACCTATCTTTAACGATAAACCCTCCTGATTCTGAAATTTCAATTCACTCCCTTTTAATTCTATTATATTAACCTTTAGATTCATCAATTTAATATTTAATTTTATCAAATTAATGTCCTTTATTTAATTTAAACTAAATTAACATTACATCTCATCAAATCAACACAAATTGATATTTAATTTTATCAAATTAGCATTTAGATATATTAATTTAATATTTTATTTATTTTTTAATTCAAAATTAAATTATTATTTAATTTATCAAATCAACATCAAGTTGACATTTAATTTTATTAAATTAAAAT
>CM042185.1:47360484-47382988 GCA_023539305.1 Ilex asprella
AATAATTAAATATATGATAGAAATGAGTGATGTGATATTTTTAGAGAGGAAATATATAAATTAATAAACATGTGATAAAAATGAGTGATGCAATTTGACGTTTGAGTCTGACAAATGAATAATATGTGAGGTAAGTGATTTGTGATGATTTTGAGAGGTAAAATATGACTATGATAAAATTCAAACACATTCCTATTTTATTATATAGGTATATATATATATATATATATCAAAGTAACGCGATCATGGAAACTTTACATCATAACCTTTAATAGATACTTTTTGTGTCGACCATTAGATCATGATCTAACGGTCATTAGACAAAGCTACTCAAAATTAATTATCAAAACCTACCAAATTTAGTTCTTCTCTAAATAAGAAATATCTATAACATATTTATTGTGATCTAGTCCTGTTAGGAAAGTCTTAAAGATTAATAATATAAAAAATTCTGACTCCTTTTAAATATTAATGAATTGACCTGATAACGAGATGATTTTTATTTTTATTCATCTAATTTATTATACCCGTTTGGGTTACAAAAACTAAATTCACTCATTTATCACCCACATCCTTTAAGACCTCATTTAAATCCTCCTTAACTTTGTGTTGATCGGTATCGATTAATGTTCTCTTGTCGCATTTTAACCTGCCTAACGTGAAATACTATGTGTGATGGTAATATGGGTGATTTCTCCCTTCAATACTACAACCTAGTAATTTTGCTTTGCACAAAAAACAAAATTATTTAACTAATATTACAATTAATAATTTAAATTGTATAGTTATAAAAATTTAATAATAGTTGAGATTAACTTAATTTTCATTCAATTTTATTTAACAGTGCAAAATTAATTTTAAAATTTTCTTTTGCTTAATTTATCATCTTTTCTATCCTTTAATATCAGACAACTCAATTAATATTTTTCCTAATATCTGATAATCCCGTTGATTTATATTCACTCGTATATTATTTATTATTTATTTTATTCATTTTAATTTTAAATAAATTATTTAATAATTTTTTTATCTAAAATATAAATTTTGATTAATATTTAATTTTCAATATTGCAGCATATGTTCCCTTTCTTTCTGAGTTTTTTTTTTTTTGTTTGTTTGAAATTTATTTCTGAGTAATGGTTGCTCCCTTGATACCTGTGTCTCCTCGCCTTTTCCTTTAACCTTTCCCGTATTAGTGACTGGCCCAACAAAGAAAAAACTCTCTCTCTCTCTCTCTCTCTCTCATATAGCTTTTAAGCCCTGCTGGTTTTTTGTGAGTTTAAGAACAGTAGAGAAGAATGGTGAAACGTTGCAAAATCTCCTCCACTGATGCTTGTCCCGAGTTCTTCAAGATATTCACGCCTGATTTGTGCTCTCAACGACTGGTAATGTTTTTCTTTTTCCTCTCACTTTACAATCATTATTTACTTTTTTTTCCCGTGAAAGTTCAGTTCTTTTTTCCTCTTGTTTGTTGTTTATGACTTTTCGTGATCATTGAAGAAGAAAATCTAACTAGGGAGTTTTATTTATTTTTTTTCTTCCAGCGAGTTTCTATTTATTTGATTTCGGACTAATCCAACTACTAATTACACATTGTTTATTGTAAATCTATTTTCCTCTGCAATTATCAACACATAATGACATATAACTATGAGTTGACAATAGAAAGTATGTGTGTGGGTACCTAATATGGTTCTTTGTGTTTTGGCTTGCCTGTGACTTGGATGACTTAATCCGATTTCTCATCTATGTTTTCACATGCCTCAAGCTCAAAATAATGGTTTTGACCACCTTTGGTGGTTCTCTTGGACATTCCTCCATCCTATTTTTCATTCATTTTCTTCCTTGTTAGATCATCTACGGAAATAGGACACTTTGTTTGTAACTGGGTTGGTATTGGTGGGTGATTTACCACAAAGAAAAATGGAAAGACAGTATTATAGGGGATTTGAATCCGATTTTTTTAGTTCAGTACATACTCCATCTTAGCTTCGTGACCGCTATGTGAACTCATTTTGTTGGAAGATGTCCCCTACCCTGTTTTGTTAGTGCACTTTGTGAGCTTGGAAGATGTCCCCAACCCTGTTTTATTAATATACCTTGTGAGATTGTACTATATAATATAACAAGTGAAAAATACAACCCTTTAGTTTTTCTTTAGATCTGGCTTACTAAGTGTGAAGCCTTCACTGTGCTATTACAAGTGCTTTGCTGTTATCGATATAGTTTTGATTTGTAATATTTGATATTTAGAGGTTTCAATGGGTCTGTCCTTGATATTTTTCTTTTAGGAATTGGGAAAAAAAAAAGTTTAAGCCAATGTCTCAATTGAAGTTGAAGTAAACACATAATAATCGTGAGTATGTCTTCAGAAGAGTGGCTAAGAAATCCAAATTTGAGTCTGCATTGATGTGAACATGTGAAAATGCTCACAGGGCTTGTTGTGTTTTTCTTTTCCCGAGTCTGTAATTTTTCCCTCTAATAAACTACTAGTCTTAAAGGTTTACTCTTCCTCTGCATACCTAATAATGGAAATTGTATTAAATTAAAACTTTTCCTTGTAATTAAAGACGAAAAAAGAACACAAAAAAAACAAGATGTTTTTTTGTTGTTGTTTTGTTTTTGGGTTTGAAGTACAAATCCGGCACAGTAGTTAATTGATTAAATCCGGCACAGTAGTTAATTGATTGATAGTTTTTTGGAGTTACATACTCCGTCCAATGATTTCATACTTGGAAGAACCCACTAGTAATTATCTAATGCCTGTTGTTACTCTGTGTACGTGATGATTGTAGTTGTATTTCACTAAAACTTCCTAATTTATAAAGAGTAGAAATAAAGAAAACATGATACCTGTAAGAATCTGTTCCGTACAAGATTTTGTCCCGAATTTGACCTGTAGAGCCTAAGCATCAGATAGTAGATAGATGACGGTTTTGAAGCATATATCCAATGATGTCATACTACTGCTGATATGAATAATCTTTTATTTTATTCTATTACGACCAAGTGTATTTAATGATTGAGGTAGTATCTCTGTTGCGTCTAACCTTTCTAGTATTTGTTTCTTGATAGCGAATCCCACCCGCATTCCTCAAGAACTTTAATGGAGATTTACCTCAAAAGGCTATGCTCAAAAGTCCCTGCAAACGATCATGGTGGGTTCATGTGAATAGCGTCAATCAGAATTTCTTTTTTCAAGAGGGTTGGGAGGAATTTGTGCAATATCATTCCTTGGAATTTGGAGATATTCTAGTTTTTTCCTATGTTGGCACTTCAAAGTTCTATGTCAGTTTATACGGAAAAAATAGTTGTAAAAAACTGGCTTCCCTTACAAGGAATGATGTCAAGTCACTACCACTTATCAAAGGGAATCAGGCCATAGGACCTGGTGAGTTTGTGTTAAATCAACAGTTTTTTGCATGCCTGATAAACTTCCACATACTGATAAAAAAGCTGATAGGCCCAGGCATCAGTAAGCAGGTTACTCAATCGACTTCATGTTCGAGGGTTAAGATGGCAATTGAAGAGAATGATGGAGATCTTGAGGCAGCCAACAAATCCATCTCCACAAATCCTTCCTTCAAACTTGTTTTGGGGCGAGCTTACATCAGCAAGGGGATTGTAGTAAGTTGGTCAACCTATTACTTATACGGAGTTATGTGACTCTGTCACTCTGATAACATGAGCATACTTTTATCCCTTCGAGATATCATTTTTAAAGGTATTTTAATTCAAACCCCCCATGATCAGTTTAGTTACGGAAAAGGAGAACATCTAGCAGTATTTTCGGGTGTAGCATCTTTGCCATATAAAAATTCCTACATGCTAAGCCGTAAGCTAGAGTTACACTTTTGATGCAAGTTTGGAACAAGGATCTGGGACTAGTATCACAGGCAGAAACCATTTTACACTCCAAACATCATTGAGAATTGTAGTGTGGTACTTGCATCAATTGGTAAATATATGTGATTTAGTTATTATGTTGGGACCTTGAAAGAAATGGTGCTTGAACACATATACGCCTCCAAACTGGTTTCTGTATGGAGACGATGGATACTATGCTCAACGTTTAATATTACAGTACTGGATAATCAAGCTCCATGATGGCAATAGAATATTTTTCCTGCTAATAATAATTCCTAATTTGGCAGAGTATACCAACGAGCTTTTGCAAGAACTACATGAGAAAAGTGAGACCAAGTGCTACGCTTCAGCTTTCTAAAAAAACGTGGCCTGTGAAATTGAATGGCCGCCATGGAACACTCCGGTTTTGTCAAGGTTGGCTGAGATTTGTAAAAGATAACAATCTCCAAGAAGGAGATGTCTGCTGTTTTGAGCTGATTGGAAGAAACAATTATGTGATGAAAGTTTCTATTTCTAGACCACGAGCCTATCTCAAGTAAGCTTCCAATTGCATCACTTATCAGTTTTGCCCAAGTAGCATGATTATTTAGTATGTTATAGCACTTTTATTGGAGTTAATCTTAGTAAATATGTTCTTAAGCTTGGCTCGTTGCTTGGATCATGAGCGAATCTCCTGAGACAACCTAAAAATTGAATCAGTGGAGAGAAGATTTCAAATAAGCAAATTATAGTCAAGCAGAGTGTTTAATAAGAGAAAATGTTTATCCTGCTGATACTATTAAATTGTACTAAGGTTGTAGAAAGTGTTTGAAACTTCCTTTTTATTTTTCTTTTTTAATGATAAAAAATCAATAAGCATTCCTGTTGGCTGAAGTTACTTTGTTAAGCCCATTCTCCTTGAGTTGCTCAATCAAGCTGCTAGACAGGCTGCCATTTTTGTTGTTTTGTGGTTCTGTTCTTTGTTTTCTTGCTATCTTTTGGATGGATTTATTAAACTTCTTTTTACCTCCGTTTCCTTTTTTCCTGAAACCAAATATTTTTTGTGAAATAACCATCCCAAATTAGTCCCATCACTAGTCCTTATCAACCACTATAGTAGTCCCATGTGTGCTACCTACCGCATCTATTTATTGTTCACATGTATCCAGGCATAGCCAGTTCTTCTGTCTCTAAAACTGGAACCTCGCTAATCTAGACACCTTTCCATGGACTCTGTATAGGTTTCGTTCTCAAATATCATTTTTAGGGTTTGATTTATATGTTTCTTTTAATTGTCCTTTTCTCATGTCTTTAAAGTCTCTACACTCAGACTAGACAAACAAAGAGAAACGAATATCGTGAGACGTAGAGGTCGTCCACAGAAGGTCTGTTCCTTTGATGATTGTCCTGAATTCTTCAAATTCCTTTTGCCCGACCAAAGCTCTCAAGATATGGTACTCTCTCTCCCCCCCCCCTCTCTCTATATATATTTGATGATTGTCCTGTATGTTATTTATATGCAAGTGTCCTTGTGTCTATACATTGATAAATCTGTGTTTTGTTTTTGTAAATCCTATTGGCGTTGGTATTGGGGTTGAGTAAAAAGTGAGATACGTTTGGCTTTTATTGGCTGAGCTATTGCTGCAGAACCGTAACTCAATCATGGATTATTCAGTTCATCTTTGAGAGACCAGTTCAGGAGTACATAGTAATTTACTATTCAATATACTCAACCCATAAAAAAGCTTTAGATATTTTGTCTGGCTGCCAGTAAACCAGAGAGGGGAGTAAAAAAGAGTTGTGTCAAACATTTTGGGCGCAATATATTTCTGTAAACTTGACAATTGTACCTGTTAACAGTTAACAACAGTAAGCTTTTACACATACATATGGAACTGCAAAAGGGTTTTGGTTTTGATCATTTTGCATCCTGAAGTAGTTCTTTTTATGAGGATTGTTACGACAAAATGCATACAACCTATTTTTTGGGGTAAAGAAACTTTAAATTGATGACTGTGCAAAGTATACCAATCCATTAGGAGTACCAACCAAAGTAAGTGCAGTAGGAGCACCTGCTTAGCTGCCCTTTCTTTATGCACAGGAGGACACATGGTACTTTCTGCTCTTAAATTAGATATAGGAATTTTTAGATACTAAAAAGGTAAAATTGAGTTCCTAGTGTCATGGTCTTTATTCTTGATCCCCCCCCCCCCCCGCGCGTGCGCATATCTATTTAAAATGAAACAACTAATTGCTACTCTGCAAAGATAAAAAGTCTGTCAAAATGATAGTCTAATTCTATAATTGTGCAGCGCATACCACCAGCTTTTCTTGAGCATTTTAATGGACCCATACCAGATAAGGCAATCCTTAAAGACCTTGGGGGGAAGTATAGGCATGTGGATATGGAAGACGCTGAAAATGGAGTGTTTATTAAGAATGGTTGGCAGCATGTTGGGGGTGGTCATTCTTTAAAGCTTGGAGACTCCTTATTCTGTAGATACAATGGGAATTCTTCATTCACTGTTAGGGCATTTGGTACAAATGGATGCAAAAAAGAAGCAACTTTAGCTCTTGGGAATGTGGTCAAAGGTGTAAACATTGAAGGAAACACTGAAGAAGAACGGACTTCTCCCAAGCCTTCTAATATTGGCCAGCACAAGTACTGCAAACAGGAGATTGAAGAAATGACCGAAGAAGAACGGACTTCTCCCAAGCCTTCTAATATTTGCAAGCGTAAATACTGCAAACAGGAGATTGAAGAAAAAACTGAAGAAGAACGGACTTCTCCCAAGCCTTCTAATATTGGCAAGTGCAAGTACTGCAAACAGGAGATTGAAGAAAAGAAGATTTGTCTAAAGTGCTCTCATATTTGCAAGCAGATGTGTGCAAAAGTTGATATTGAGGAGGAGACTGAAGAAGAGCAGACTTGTCCCAAGCGCTCATATGAGATCAAGCGAAAATATCCAAACGGGGGAATGGAAAGATGTAAGTTATCAAAATGTCAGATGTTTTTGAAAGTTAGTTTTATATACCGATGGTCCAAATTCTGTGTTCCCTTTTTATTATATGTCACATGTACACCTACAGGTTCGCAAGAAGTATATCCACTAAAATCACCAAGAATTGCTTCAAATTTTGTTAAAAATCAGAAGGAAATTGAAGACGCAGGGCTTGTCCCGCCGAAAAATCCATATTTTATTGCAGCTCTCAGTCCCTCAAGGCCATCCCGTCTGGTGAGTTATGGGTTGTGCACCCAATGATTAGTCTTGTACTGGGCATGGAATACTTGATATAGTTTCAGATTTAACCTGTGTATAGAAAGGAATAAACTATCAAATGGATACATTCACCCCTAGTTTGATGTTTTGACTGTGGAAGGCCTTTTAGCCCTCAACCATGGCTGCAAAAGCAGATGATGATAAAATCTTGAACAGAGGGTTCGTGGAAGAGTTTAATCCTTGAAATCTGGTTAATGAGAGGACACTATGGAATAAAGTGAAGATAACGGCCATTAGACTTGTTTAAAGGAAGATGGCAGAAGATGTCCTGTTACAGCTTTTGGTGTTATCATTGGCGATTAGCATCAGTGACTTGTTTAAAGGAAGATGGCAGAAGATGTCCTGTTACAGTTGTTGGTGTTATCATTGGTGATTAGCTTCAGCTTCTTTATATTGCTCTTAAGAAGCTTTGCTTGGTGTAGAAACCTGAAGCTTGCTGCTTTGCTTGACTAAACTGGTGTTAGAGCTTGAAAGTTGAAACTGGAAAGAAGAAGGGGGGGGGGGGGGGGGCAGGGGATGTATGGACAAGATGCCCCTCCTCTAGTAACTCAGTCAGACGCATGTTAGACAAGATGGCGAAAGGGAAGGGAAAGAGGCTAATGCTTTCGTTTTGGCAGACGAAGTGGCCTGAATTGGATTGAGAGCACTAGGAACTCTTGGGATAAGAATGAAGGTGATTGACTAGAGAGCGGCATCTAAGTAGTTTCACATGCACATAAACCACAACCATGGTCTTTAAATAGAGGCTTCGTCGGTCACTTAGTAG
Organism: Ilex asprella; assembly: GCA_023539305.1. Taxonomy (NCBI): domain Eukaryota; kingdom Viridiplantae; phylum Streptophyta; class Magnoliopsida; order Aquifoliales; family Aquifoliaceae; genus Ilex; species Ilex asprella. The sequence continues at coordinate 47,368,378 of CM042185.1, forward strand.
ATCCTATTGTGGTGGATGGATTGGTACTATTTACGAAGATATCTCTGGCATCTCTGTTATGCTTTGTTGTGGTGGATGGAGTGGTACTATTTACAAAGATATCTGTGTCATCTCTGTTAGGTTTTCAGTTGATTGTAGATATTATAGGTCATTGTCTATTAAGAGATAATGCTTTAAAATTGGAGTGGAGCAAATCAAGAAATGACATACTCATGGACACTGGAATTGAGGCCTTAAGTAGAAGAATTTTTTGAGACGTTACGAAGAAGGAACTTTGAGGATTGATTACAAACAATGTAGTGTATGCAGAATTGTTAGGTTGTATCTATCCAAGAAATCTTATAATTGCTTCATTGAAACCAAGTATGGTTCACTAGGAGGACCAGTAATTTTCATAGTATCGCCATACTCTGGTTGTAGGTTTTAATTTAGTTTACCAGGACAATATGCTTCTAATAGTTATTTTCGTAGTTGACAAGATTTTGACAATTCCTGTTTATGTTGAAGAATAAATTTGGCTCTTGCATCTAATTGTTTGAAGTTCAAGTGAAATTGCATGCATAAGATAGTTCTCATCAATGACACACTAATTTACTGATCATTATCTTTCTTCCTTCAATTTCAAAATGGTAATAAAGCTTAAAAATGAAATAGTTTTGAAGTGTAAAAGCATAAAATGTATTCATTTAAATGTTCCTGAAGTTTTCTGCTCACACTTTGACGGTTTTGCTATTAAATGAATGAAATTAGTATCTTAAAAGTTTATTGCCATGCCTTTGCTGCAAGTTCTGGAACTTCTTAAGTTGAAAAAGGAATTACAGGAATTTAATCCAAATCTGGATTTGTTGACTTTGTCAGTGCCCAAATTAGGAATTTTATATTCTTGTTAACTTTCTATTTTGTCTCAACATGTCTTTCTTGCTCCTTTTTTTGCACTTTTTCCTTTTTCATTTTAACCTAACCAAACCAAACCAAAAAGAAGAAACCTGTGAATGTGGAGGGAGTGATAAATTTTATTGTGATTTCTATCTATGCAAAATGGATCTTTCATGACCTGCAAGCTTTTAGGTTTTGGAAAGGGGCCCTTCGTCCATTACGTAAGTTTCATTTCTCTAAATATTGCACTTCGAATGGCACAGCTCTTGACGTGAGTTCCGACAGATGTGTTGACACCCATTGGTAGATTGTCCTTTACCAATAAAGAATGAAGTGGCTCCTGATCTATTTGAGTATGATATCAGGTTCTGACATCTAAATGGAAGCTATGCAATAACTGGTAAAGGTATGCGCACAGGATTTATTTTTTGTCATAATGTTAGGCAGTTACTTCTCCAAAACACACACACAAACACAGGGAGAGAGGGAGGGAGGGAGGGAGGGGGAGAGAGAGAGAGAGAATTGATTTTTTGGTGTCTGTTTGTTATGCACTCTTATTTGAATTATATGCTGTCATACTGTGCTGTTGGAATCTCAAAAATAAGAATATCAACTTAAGAATTATCGACCTCAAGTCCTGAATAGCTTGACCAAATGTTTAGTAAAGTATTTGTTATCATGTTAGAAACTTTACCTTTAATGATGAATGAAATTGAAAAGTATCTTTCCACCGTTGCCATGATGTATCAAAGCAAAACGTCTATTTTTTGAGTCGATCAATGCCATTTTAGTTTGGCTCTCTTCTTTTTCTGTTATGAAGAGTTGTTGTCAACATGCATCTACGGTCTACCTCTGTGCCCTTCTTGTGAAATCTATCGTGCTATGAGTTTTAAACTGCATCCATCAACTTATTCTAGTTTTTTTTTCTTCACTTTTTGATGTCCATGTTGATCAAGTAATTATTAGTTTTAGTTCTTATCAAAGTAAATCAGCATGTCATTACATTTTTCATGGTTGCAGTACATTCCTAAACAACTGGTGAACCAACTTCATTTCGAAAGGTGGCGAGAAATGGTGTTCTGCAATCAGAATGGGAAAAAGTGGCCTGTGAAAGTCTATTTTGAAAAAGATGGTCGGGTACTCTTCACCAAGGGAGTGTTGGATTTTTGGAAGGAGAACAATCTGTGTCTTGATGATAAGTGTTTACTTGAGTTTGGTGTTGTCAGAGGCAAAGTACTAAAAGAAATTCAGGTTCAATTTTTGTGAAGATCATGATTGGTGGCGCACCAGGAGGCAGTCTTTGATTTGAAGGCACGACGAGGAATCTTTCTGTGTCCCTCTGGGTTTTTTTGTTCAGTTTACTGTTATGGTTCATGCTCTGATCTAAAGAGACGGTGAATTTAACCCTCTATTAGACTTTTGGATTACTATAGTCTTTCTAGTAGATATGTCAATAGGTACAGATCTGGAACATATGTAGTTACTCCTCTTGAAATATATTATGAGAAGCATGTTTTTTAGCCTAATGGAGCATGTGAATCTAGCAAAACCATATCTGGGTGTCTAAACCAGTATGCATGACTAGCACCTTTTGGTGATTGCACCCTCCTATGTGGGCTAGATGATAAAACAGCTTAGTGACCATCCACACTTGGAAATGAGGGCTGTAAATCGAGTTTAACTTGTCCAGTTTGAATATGTTTACACTTGGTTTGATTATAATCAAATACAGAACCAAAAACCTAAGGGTAAATTCTTAAAAGATTCATTTGACAAGAGAGTGAAATAGACTATACGACTTGAAGCTGTTGAGGATTAAATTTGATGTCTCCATCTTTCAAATAAAGGTTTTCAATAATAAAATTAGCATTATTTTAGGTCTAATTGAATCAAGTCACATGTTGCACACATATACCTGAAATCGTATTCTGAATAGGTAACATGTTTGGCATACGTTGGAACATGACATGCCACAAAATATACAATCAACTTTTGATCGGAGTTGGGCGATTCTCGTGAGTAATTAAAGTAACATTTTTATTCCCATATAACTCAAGTGATAACAAGGACGAGTTATAAATTTAAACGTCCTGAATTTGAATTTTGACAATTGTTTGAGTCAAGTAATGTGGGATATATTCCTCGTGAATATCTTATTTCTAGTATAGATTGTCTGCATTTGACCAAATTGGAGAAAAGATTAGCCGAAATGCACATATTCAATATGAACTAGGAGATTAGTAAGCCCCGTTAAATTCATTGAATTTTTAAAAGTTAAAATCATATCAAATCAAATGGTATAGACAAGAGAGTACAGAATGGTAGTGCATATAGTATTGATAAACGAGTGCAAGCAAAATGAGAAGTCAGAAATTTCAACCATATATGTGAACTCTGAAGCACATTCATGCAAGACGAAGAAAAGTTGTCATTGTAATGAGTAAATAATTCTCTGTAGATTTTAATTTAAATAATTTTAAAAAAATAAAAAAAAATTAGATAAACAAATTTTTCAAAGAAGTTTAACATTACCCTTAGTAGTAATTATTCAATGTCACATTAATATTACCCCATCATTGTCATATGATATTACTTTTTATAAAAAAATTAATAAATAAACAAGTGAATCTTGCATAATAATCTTACATAATATTGCAAGAATCTTTGGAATAAAAAAGTCAGTTGAAAGCTCCTTCACTTGTTTGTAAATTACTTTTTTTTTTCTGACATCATAAAACTAAAGATCATGGGCTGAGGTAATCCCTTGTATTGTACTCTGTGATATAAAGGACTACAAATTAGATTCTTTTTTATTTTATAAATTAGTAATTCACTACGTGCGTTGTACATAAATAATTTTTCGTATATAAGAATTAATAAAATATTAATTATATATGTATTTGAATTAAATATCATCTCAAAGTTACTAAACTTAATTTTTCATTGCTCATATTCTATTATGTGATTATGAAATTTTATATGTTTTCATAATTCTTTGTTCTAACTATAAAAAAAAGGTTAAACAAGAAATGGTTAAAGTTGTATTTTAGAATTTTGTGATTAAGATTGATTTTTTAATAATGTTTGAGAAATTATTTTTTTTGAATTTATTTGATTAGGATTCCACTTATAATTCCTTCAATAAAATAAAAGTAATTATTAATATACTAATCATATTAGAATCTAATTGTAATTAAGAATTAGTTGGGTGAATTGGGATAAGATTTAATATACTACTACAATATATATTATCAAGCATATTAAAATTCTAAAAAAAATCAAGTTTGACTTAAAAATACACTACTATATATATTTTCACATAAAATCTTGATACAACCTAGAAAGTTTATTGTGACCGAAGAATTATACTGATATAATATAAATTAATTTTAAAAAACTGTATATACAATTATTTTAGATAAAAGGGTTAAACTTTTCTATAAAAAAAATATATGTATGCATAATATTATCTTTATATATGAGATGAATAATATTAGATTGATGGATTTTTTAAAAGTTTTTTGAACACTTTATTAAAAATATAATGACACATATTTTTTTAATTGTAATATAATCAATCAAATTTTTTTATAGAAACTGATATTTGTACATAGTGAATAAATAAATTTAGAGATAATTTGAATATTTAAATACATAAGAATATAATGATAGTTTAGATATTTAATTGTAAAAGGATAGTGTGACTTTTGCAATTTTTTATAAGAGTAAAATAGAAATTTAATTTTTTTTCATGTTAAGGTATATTTATTAATAGTATAACTTAATTTACTTGTTATCAGCAAGGATTCCAACAAAAAACAATAGCAACGAGGATTAGAAGGTAACAAATCTTTTAATCTTCTTAGGTTACCAATTTAAATTACCTTAAAATATTAACATACATGAAAAATATTAATTTTGTCCATTTTTATCCTCCAACATTACAACTATACCATGCTTATCCTCCATATTTAATATCTCAATCAATCAATATATATACTAGCCATAACCCGTGTCTTCGGGCACGATAGAACAAAAAATTCAAGTCCTAAAAAATCGATATCACTATATTAAATAATAATATTTTTTTCCTTCATTTATTTGATTAAATCATTCAAAAATTATATTTACCCATTATTTTCTTAAAGATATTGACAAAATTTTCTTTAAATATGTAATTCGATAATTTTTTTAACAGATCTAAACTATCGTGTATGGATAATATCTAAAATAAAAATTATGTTAAATTACAAATTAATCAAATATTAAATAGTTGAGTATGTGACAGAAATGAGTGATGCAATAGTTTTGGGAGGGAGAACGTATAGAAGATAAAATTCAACTTCCTATGTGTTTTATTATATAGATTTGTATAGATATAAGAGAAAGTTTTATTCAGATCCCCTGTAGTTAGGTATAAATTCAATGACATCAACTTTCGATTTTAAACGATCACTCTCTGTTAGTGATTGTCGGGTTACACCGGTAATGGCGATAGTTGATTTATAGAAATATCCTCGAGTATTTTATAGAGTAAATTTTATCCACACCCCTTATAAATAAACCTAACTTTAACAACATCCCTTGTAAATAGATCTAACTTTAACAACACCCTCTCTTGATTCTGAAATTTCAATGTACTCCTTTTTAGTTCTATTATATTAGACTTTATTTTGATCAATTTAATATTAAATTTTATCAAATTAATTTTCTTTATTTAATTTAAACTAAATTAACATTTTATCTCATCAAATCAACACAAGATTGATATTTAATTTGATTAAATTAGCATTTAGTCATATTAATTTAATATTTCATTTCATCAAATTAATATTATTTCTTTAATTTAATATTAAGTTATTATTTAATTCTATCAAATTGACATTCAATTTTATTAAATTAAACTATTTAATTTATTAAACAGAATATTAAATTCATTAATTTAAAATTTAAATTTATCAAATTAATGTTATTTCTTTAATTTAACACCAAATGAACATTCAATTTTATTAAAACAACATTCAATTTTATTCAATTAACATTAAATTCAATCAAATTAATACTAAATTAATATTTAATTTTATCAAATTAAAACTAAATTAATATTTAAATTTATCAAAATTAAGATCAAATTTATTCAATTAATATTAAATTTTATCAAATAATTTTAAATTTTATATATGAAGTATGATGTGTAAGGAGCGGTCAAGCGACGATGTAAAAGACATATGATAACAGAGGAATTAGAAATGAATGAGATTTTGACATTGACTTTACCAATTGTAATTTTTATTATAGAAAAATCATTTTTAACTATAAAAATTATTATGATAAAAAAATATAAAAACAATAAAAACTTGATTATGTAACCAGATGAGTAATAATATGATGACTAATATTATAACAAAGTTATAATACAATGTTTTAAAATAAAAAATTCATTGAGATAATATAATGATTGAAGTTACGTTTGTTGGTTGACTAGCGTATATTTAATGAGGAAAGAATTGATGACATTTTAGTCTATTTACATAATAAAGAGTAATTTTAGTATTTTCATAAAATATTTAGTTAAATCATTATTTTATCTACTGATAGAGACAAAAGTTATTGTTATAGGGGGTGTCATTGAATTTAAACTCAATTGCATAGTATTTAGATGAAACTTTTCCTAGATATAACATGTAGATATAATATGTCTTCGATCTTTGTACTATATATATGTACAGTAAATATGTGTGTGCGATATAAACAGTAAATATGGAGAGCAGTTGCATTATGATAGAATTTTGGGAAGACATGTGTCTCAATTTGAAAAGAGAATCATGAAAGATGAGAGTGTGAGAGACGGTCAATATCTCAGTATAGAAAATGATCCCTTAATATAGGAAATAAAATTAGAGAAATAATTATCGGAGTTGTAATATGTATTTTAGGAAGAGGGAGACAGAGTTGAGGAATGAGAGATTGCTTAATTGTCGGATCTGATTGAGTTGGGGAATTAAATTTAGGAATGCTAGTTTTGGAAATTAAAAATTTTGAGCTGCAAAAAATTTTCAAGAGCTAATATGGTAAATTAGATCAAAACGATCTGAAACGTCAATAGCTTGAGACAGTTTGAAATATCGTCGGCCGTTGGATGATGTCTTTTTTGATCTCGAAACGATCTAAGTCGCTCTTTGCCTCTTGAATTCAAAATCGTTTTACTTTATTTTATATATATATATACTACTTAAAAATGCACATTGAGTGGAAAAACTGTTGTTTTTCGAATTTCTCCTTAATTAATGAGTTAATATCAATATTGTCCTTCCTTAATACCTAATGTAGCCAATTTGATCGAGTACATCATCTAATAATAAATTCCAGGAGTGAAAGTGGGCAACCAAAAAATCGCACAGAACCACTCAATGAGCAATTGGACAGTTATAAAATTTTTGGCTTGAACTAAACAAGAATTTATATATGTGACAAACATCGATACAACACTATTTACTTCCCCATTGTTAGGTCTACCAAATCCATCTAAGTTCTCTTTTTATCTCGTTAGATCTCTATTTTTGAGTATTTTCCCGTTTTCTAGTTTTCCTTTGATGCTTATTGAGCCATTTTTTGTAAGTACTTTTTGGTGGTTATTGAAGTTGGGAGCTCTATTTTGACATCTTTACATACGGAATATTTGGAAAGCAAATTTGTAGGTTAGAGACTACAAATAAACTTTCTTTAGCTTTTTCTTATGCATTCCAAACGCTTTATGTTCTCTCACTTCTTGAGAGAATTATGGGTAGCTATCCTTTTTATTATTGATTAATTCACTATGTTGTTTTATGCAATTCCTATAATGGAGTTACTATTTAACCTTTTTTGTTCTACCAAAAAATATTTTTTGTTGGGAATTCATTTGAGACTATCAAACTAGAATTCTTGCAATTTTTTTTTGAAGAGCTTGGAAATACGGTGTACACCATGGTTAACAGTACTAACACCATTATTGTAGGTGATTCACAAAATTTACCATTGGGTTGAAGGCATTATCAGTTGATTGGAGGCTGAACAATTCAATTCTTAATGAGATGGAATTTTTTATCATACCATGACTAATAGCAAAACGATCATTACTTATTTTGCTACAATTTGATACTGTTCTCTAAAGTTGCTTCAATTTGTGTGTTTTGTGCATTACTAATTTTCAATTTTATGCTTGAACATTTTATGAAATCTTATGTTCTTTGATTTGTCATTAATTAATTATCACATACATGAATTCATCAATACCATCATTAGTAAACTTAGCTACTTCAATTTGATAACTTAAAAATCATGAGAAAAACAACGCTATCTTTTTGTATGATTCTTCTCTTCCTCTAAATGTCCAACCAAACGTCTTTTCAAGTACGAGACTTGTCTCTCTTTTTATTATGAACTAATTTAACATTTTCTTACATAAATTCTCTTCTAAACAATTAAACTCTTATTCGAAACTCAACTTTTCCTTATAAATTCTTTTTTAGACATATTCGTACTCCTTTCTCTTTCCATTAAGAATTAGCATTCTTTTGCTCATATGTACGATAAATTTTTAAATAAAAAAATAAAATATTTTTTTTTGACTTTTATTTCCATTTTTGGTTAAATTCACGTGCATCTCATGAATTTACTACATAATTTTCATATTTAAAATTATTCATGTGCATTAACTAGTAAAAAGCCTTCATGAAAAATTTGATCCCGAGACACATTGCGTAAATGTATGTGGCTTTCAATAAATGAGCCGATCATCAAATGCCAGCTGTCACCTTTGTTTTCTCCAATCAGCTTCCTCAATTGTCGTGTCTTGGAAAAATTATATTTCTGTATTCAATTTCACTTTATACCTTCAATTATTGAATATTTTATATTATTCCTCAACTATTTAAATTATTTTACATTACACGCAACAAAAATATTTAATATATTTTAAAACTAAAATTATCAACGAATCAGGATTAAGTGAAAAAAAATCACATATTTTAGTAATGGTGTAATGTAAAATTAACCATATAGTTCAAGGTATAATGTAAAAACATAATAGTTTGAGGGATGATTTAAACAAAGTCATAGTTTAGGGGCCAAAGTATAATTTTCCCTGTTACTACTTTTTTTTTTTTTTTATCTGCTGTTACTGCTTCTCAAATATCATAAGAGTGTACAGTCTCATCTTTCTTACCAATGCTTCTCTGATCAGGTATGTGCTTTTGGGTTTCTCCAAACTCCAGTTCATTCTATTATATCTATCTTTCTGTTATTGTTATTCATTAATTTTTTTCATTCTCAAAGTTTGCAAATAACAATTTTTCTGAAAGAAATGTGATGCTCAGTTGCAGATGCAAATGGAATTTCCAAAGGGATTCTGGGGTTGTCTCTGTTACGTCCTCTTCGTTCCTGTTTTCGTCCTACTCTTCCTACTGGGAGTTGTCAAATGTGCGCTCTCTCTCTTTATCTGTGTGTGTGTGTGTGTGTGTGTGTGTGTGTGTGTGTGTGATATGTGGATTTATATGGAACCCTATGCAGGTGCTATATTCAGCCCATGGGTATTTCTGGTGATCGCATTTGGGGACACGGGAGTTGTGATAGGGCTATGCCCCATTCATCTTGTTTGGAGTACCTACTGTGTTATAAGGTCAATTTTCCTTTTAATATTTGCCTTCCTCTCCATATTTGAGTGCATAGATTAAATGGTAATTGAATAATAATTGTGCACACACACACCCATAATTAATATATGTATATTACTTCATGTAACTGACTTGAAGTTTTGCTAAATGGGTCTTAGAACAAGGAAATTTGGTCCATATATGAAATGTCTCCTGATTTTACTAGTTCCGGTATCGGTGGCGTTGTGGAGTGTTGTTGGAGTTGTTGGAAGTGCTATTATGGGCATTGGGTATGCCTTTGTTTGGCCTGTCGTGGAGACATTCAGGGCGATTAGCAAGGAAGGCGTTCCACTCCACCAGAAGTTAATTAATTGCTTAAAGGTAATGTTAGTTCTCATCTACGGCTCTGTGGTTTTAACAAGTTATATTTGAGGGCATGAATTGGGAAAGAACTTACTGCACTTGATGCTAAATCTGCAGGATGGAACCTGGAGCTGTGTTTTGGGTGCATGTACTGTTGTACGCGATTTTGCAGATTTTTCATTCCACTCTTACTTCTCTGTTATGGATGGGCTGATGGAGGCCAAGAAGGAGGAGCCTATTGAACTCAAGTATTCATCTCTCCAACCTTGATCCAAATTTTCTAAATCAATTTTTTACTGTTGAATTTGTATACGTGAATTCATGTTTTTATATTCATCCACTCTGGTTTATTTGTACTACTTTACTCAGTTAGATGTATAGTCCTCAAGTGTTTTGATGATGACTTCATTGAACAGTTTATGCCTTTAACTGATCCGTAAAAGAATAGAAACCGAATATCAGAGACAAAATTTTAAGTTCATTAATGCGAGTAAGGAAAGTGACTTTCAGTAAATGCTCTAAAAGCTCATTTAAAATATATCCAAAGAAATTGATTGCTGCATTGTCAAGTCACAAGGATGCATGTTTTCTCCATTGAACGTGCAGAAAAGATTCAACACAACTTGATTATGATGCTAGCAACGAATAAAGAACATTGTTGTTATCTGTTCTCTGGAACTCGTTACAAGGTCATGTGCTGTTGATGTTAAAAGGTAATAAAGAATCATCCATATTCTGAATGTAATTTGTACCTTTCATCTTTACATTTTAATCTCGCATATTATACTGATGTGCCACAGTTGGTTTGTCCAGGTTTGATGTTTCTTTTAAGTGTTAAGTAATTGCTGTGAAAATCGTAACCGACTCATCTTTGTGCATTAAAGCATTCTCAGAAATGATGAATTAGATTTTCCATGTGTTTTCTGCAGGGTTACACAGATACCAGGATGCATTTTGGCAGCAATCTTGGGGATTCTGGTTGATGTGCCAGTTATTACTCTGATTGTTTTTTATAAAGCTCCTATATTACTCTTTAAAGGATGGCACCGGTTACTAGAAGATCTTGTAGGGAGGGAAGGCCCATTCTTGGAAACTGTTTGTGTTCCCTTTGCTGGACTATGGATTTTACTGTGGCCTATTGTGGTTTTTCTGGCTATTTTGGCTGGAATAGGTTCAAGCTTCCTTTATGGATGTTATGCTGCCGTTGTTGCATATCAGGTACAATATGAACTGTTAGATTTTTTTCGCTGGCTACTATTTGAATTTTCTGCTGCCAAAGTAGTAGCTTTTCTTAGGTGTTCTGCCTTGATCTCTATGTCCGGTGTGCATGCACGCGTGCTGGCATATTATGGTGATTATGCTTACAGGTTTTTCTGTGGTTCTGCATTTAAGGAAAGTTCTACAAAGAAAGGATTACTGTATGTAGTTGCCTCTGCATCTCTGTTTGATGAGTGCACCAATGATTTACTCTACCTGCGTGAGGGTTCCTGCTTCCCCAGGTAAGTTGTACAACATGTTCAGGTCGCATAAGGATTTCCTTCATGATACATAAAATTTTCCATCACATTATAAAAAAAGTCTTTAGTTGTTTACCTGCTCAATGTGATCATGTATGAACCTCAATCATGCATATTTGCCCATTCATGTGCGCTGTTATCTTGTGGTTTAAAAATGAGCTGTGCATCATTGAATTGTGTGATAGCCTCTGATTATGTGGGCAGCCAGACCAAGATACCGTGAGCAGATTCATTCCAATTCATTGCTTCCTGTAGTGGGACTGTATAACCACCTGGAGATTGTTGGTGGTGACGAACCTTTGATAAGCGCACCTTCTGCAAAAATGAAGTCTCTGATAGCTGTAGTGGTAAGATTGAATTAATCTGAGCTTCCCCTGTCAAATCCTGTTTGAAAAAACGTAACATTTTACAAGCAGATATTATATGTTGGCTGGATGTTATTGTTTATTGTTTTGTTGTCAAGGTAAGTGTTGGCATATATTTGAAGATTTCTTTACTTTTTTTTTTTAATGTTTGAGAGTTAAAGTTGATCTGAGATTTTAATCATGGTGCTTGCTTAAAAATAGGGAACAATATCAACAAAAAAATATATGATGCGAACCAAATATTAGCACTACTCTTTATGTGGTGGTGTTGGTCATTCTGTTCAGACTTCTGTACTTATCTGTTTTATTTTGTTATGATTGTTCTCCAAACCTAAACATGCTTGATTTCCTTTCTCCTCGGTCTACTCTAGGAAAGAGAAGTACTCTTATTGTAAAGCTTTGTTTCTGATTATACTATTTCTCATTAAGCCTCTTCATTTTTGAGACTTCCTCTGTTCTTCCACACCTTCATTCAGCCAGTTTATTGTAAAGCAAGCTCTCTTGTCACAGACTGATGTGGTGGTCAATCTCCCATTCTATGTTTTTTTTTTGGTTAAACATGCACAAAATACACACACAAGAAATCCAACTTACACGAGCAAAGTGCAACTGAATGGGAGAAATCCAATCTCCCATTCTATGTTGTGCGATTTCTGACCAAGAATGTGTTATCAAGGAAGACTTAAACAATAAAACGAGCTGCTATAATTTCGACAATGACACACATATCTAAACTCATTGATTTGGGTTTTTTTAGCGCCATCTCTGTGCAAAAACAGGCATATACTCCTTGGTAGCACAGAGTGATTTTACCAGCTTAATAAGCCGGCATTCTAGAGGGCTTCTGCAGTTTCAAGTACTTCATATAAATGTTGACTATTTGTTCTCATGCTTGTTTAGATATGGGATGCCTTTTTCAAAACATGTGAGGATATTGGCAAAGAGCTTCTTAAAGCTGGTGCCATCAGATTTGCAGATATTGATGCATGGAAACAGTCGAAGAATAAGATAATTAACATTGGAATTCCTGCTTGGGCATTTCTTGAGTGCTTTCTTTGCTCTATCAAGAGTGGTTCCCCTGGATTCATCCTGTGTAAGTATAATTTAATGATTCCAAGATTGTATTTGGTTGTGTTTTTTTTTGCACTACATGGACATTGGTGGTACTGATCAGTCCCATGGTTGGCTGAAAAACATTGGGACTTGTGATGACCAAAACAGATTCATATGACCAAGATAAATGATTGTTCTGATTCGATAGTCTATTTTGTTTCTGTCTTTATTCCTTTCTTCAACTTTACAATGTTTCAAACACTGCACCCAAGAAGTATTTTGGTCAAAGCAATTTATCTGTTTTGTGTATTTGTTTTATGTTTTACTGATCTAAGCAGGTTTTTACCATGTATTGAAGTTTAGTTAATGAGATTAAGTCATTGCTTCAGATGGAGCTTGCATCCTGTAATTTTGCATATTCACTGGCAATCATATCATCTAGTTTCTAATTTCTGTGGATTATGGTGATTATGTTGGCATAGCAAGAGAGGAAACTATATCGAAACAATTATTTTTTTTCCATGCCAGGTGATAACATTGAAATTACCAGTGTTAATAGACCAGAGGGAAGAGCTTTTGAATGGCTTTATGACCCCATGTGTATCATGAAGGAGCAAATTAGGAGTCTGGATTTACAGGAAACTGAAGAGTTGTATTTCCATAAGCTCTGTCTGTACAGTGGTGATACAAGAAGAATAGAATCCTGGCAGAACGGTGGCATTCCTCCTCGAGATGAGATTAGAAGAGCTCAGTTAGAGGGTATGAGTAGAAGGTACTTCGAATTCATTTTTACCTTGTCTGTAGTCACTTGCTTTGTGCTCATTTTCTTAGGACAAATACTCTGTACATCATTACTAGTTGTATCATTGTGGATTATGCTGCAGTCCATATTTCCAGAATCACTTAATGGCTATTCGCTGTTGTCTTTGAATGGCTCAGCTCGTTCTTTGAGCCTTCCTCCTCCTTTCCCTGTCACCCCAATCTCCTCTCCAAAACAAATCTTTCTGCCTGACAAAGTTTCATAATGTGACTAGGTTACAGGGCTTTTGTTTGATGCTCTCAAGGCTGCCAACATCCCGACGAAGGTTCCATGAAGTAGTAAAAGTTATGGAGCATCAAGCAAAGAATAGTGAAGAGCCAGGGGTGGAACTGATAGTATAGAAGCACTCCTCTAGGTTCTCTCTTTCCCTATCGCTAGATGCTGCTGCTGTGTTGGGTTGATTTTTGCTTCGTTTGATAGCAAAAATGTGGCGTTCTAATTGTATGTTTTAGCTTACTACTTTCAGTTGCCAATTATTTTCTTTGGTTGTATTCACCCATGTGGATTTTATAAACAATAGTGTAGCAAGATTTTTTTTTTATTTTTTTTCTGAATTTAGTCTTTAATTTTGTGGATGAGTCCTGTTGTAAGGATCCAATTACTTTTCTATTCACTAGTTGATATACACGCGTGTTGTGCGTTAATCATTTTGAATATGAAATAACATATATAAAAACTGTAGACCATTTTCCTCTATATTTACTATTTGAGTAAACATTTGATTTTTCTTCCATGATTGAAATTTGACACATGCCAAATAGAAAATCTTATAGAAAATATTTGTGGTCAATTTTAGAATATGGTATGCCTCCTGTAAATTACATGAAAGGAAAACTCAGGAGAAATGCAACTCCTTATGTTTCTTAACTCTCAAACTAGGCAATATTTCATCTTTATAAAAATTTATATTGAACGAAAAGAATAGACTGCTTAGAAATTTTAAAATGCATTACAATTTAGAATCAAGCTATTTTTTATTTTTTT
>CM042185.1:47397988-47420749 GCA_023539305.1 Ilex asprella
TATAGGGTTGTGAGACCCACTATTAATCAGTGGGTCATGCATGAGTTAATGGTAGGTGATTTGCTTTTGAGCGAAATCAAAAAAAAAATGTATTGAAGGTGATTTGAATATCCTTTGATGCAAGTTCTATGATGGTTCTCAATGTGATACCTTGTATTCGTGTTATGTAGGCATGTTATGTCCGTAAAGGGCTCATATATAACAGGAACGTATGGTGGGACAATATTTTAGAAGCTTGTGACAACCCAGATTTTGTTTTCAGAGACTGGTTTAAATTGATTGAAGATAGCAAGCGATCTGCAAGAAATGATTTGAACCTGATGAATGAACAGATGTTAGGATTGGGATGGGCTTGTAAACATATTCTATTGAACACACAGGAGCAAGCTAGGTATAGTTTTGTCGATGACTGAGGATCTGCAAGTGTTTATTTCTAGGCTCTGGTTTGTCATTCAAAACACAGGAAAATGAAAGGAAAAAAAAAGACTGAAAGGTTAAAACGGAATCAATTTATGAAAAAAATTTGTTTTTTTCCTTTATTTTGCTTCCATTTGTTCTTTTCCTTTTACGTTCATTAATTCAATGAATATTTTAATTTTAAAAATCCCCGATGATATAATAACTTGTTTGCATCCATTTGCTCTTTTCCTTTTACGTTCGTTAATTCAATGAATATTTTAATTTTAAAAATCCCTGATGATATAATGAATAACTTGTTTGCAAGGTTATACATAATTTAAGAAGCCATTGATCTTAATTTTTTGTTTATTAGACGTTTGATTACTGTAATAAATAGAGTTTCATTCACATGAACTCTCCCATGTTACCTATGCAGCCATCTTTTGTACTTCTCTTTCTTTAACTTCTCATGACCTCTTTTCCTTTCAAGTTTTCAAAGCCAGTGACCAGAGGCAATGATGAAGTGAAGTCCCTTGCTTATTTGTTATATTTTTATTGGATAGTGACACTACGTGATAATAATGACATAATGTCATCGTTAGACACTATTTTATGGGGATGGAGGGTGACAGGCCACGATCAGATGCAAATCATGTAATCCACCCCTAGTATTAGTTATAACATACACCAATCTTAGCAGTTGCATTAGAAGATGGACTACTCTGCCATCCAAAATAAGAATATTCATACAAAGATGTCCAATCAGACAACAAATTTGCCAGCCTTGGAAACAAACTGAGGCAAAAGAAAAACAAATGCAATACATATCATCAGTGCCTTCACTTCAACAAAGATTTCTACTGCACATCTATAATTTCACATACAGAAGAATATTTTCGACTAAATCAGATTCATTTTCATAATGTATCACAATTAGCGTTGCTTATATCAAATCCCCAAGATCGCAGTTGCACAAACAGATAACAAATAGCGCTGCTGATAAGATGCCATTGCTTGGCAGCATGATAGGACACAAACACAAGGCATTGCAAAAGTAACGTGTGCAGATATGTGCTAGCAATGTAAGTAGGTAAAAACACCACATAGGAATGATACCTCAGCTTCTTGAAATCTGGATGCTGCGATTACTCGTGGAAGGTAGGAAAACAAACCAAGACTAATGCTGATCATTGAACACCTCTCATCTTCCTCATTTACAAGACCTTTTTATGTACAGTGCAAATGATGATGGTTAAACAGGGATCAGCCCCAGTTACAAGCCTTTTGCTGATTTACTTTTCAGTGAGAGAATGAACTCGCCTCAGTGCTATATAATGAGTACTCACTCATACTGAAGTTGGGTCTCTCATCGTCCCACTTCAGAATCTCCCTCGCATATTTAAACGTGTCATCAACACTCTTGGGCTCCAAACCCTTCACCAGTGAAACAAACAGCTTTTGCCCAGTGAGAGCAGAGTAGAGCCTCTTGAATTTAACAGCAATATAATGGAAAGCCACCTGACCCAGGGAGGGGCTACTGTTGATGTTGTTGCTGCTGCTGTTACTGCTGTTGGAGCGATGACGGCTCATCACTGGATGGAAATCATCAAACCATTCACACTGAGTCAGAGGAATTCGTTCCATCTTTTCCTCAAACAAATCAAATTTGTTCAGTATTAGAAGGAAGTCCATCTGATCAAAGGTTGGATGTGTAACAATGCTCTCAAAGAATTTCCTGCTCAGTAACATCTTGTTTACCAAATCCCCATTGTCATCACTAGCAAATTGGTCATAGTCACTCAGGGCAACACAGAAAACAACAAGTCTAACATCTTCAAACATCTCTAGCCACTTGCAGTTTTCCCCAAAGCCTCTGGCTTGTACCCTAACCAGTTGAAATCTGAGTAACAACAGAAAAGAGAAGATAATGTCAAGAACAATTCAATCATCACATCCAAAAACTGGCATACAACCACCATTGTCAGATTATCCAGCAGTTACCAGAATTTCCAGAGTATAAACAGAACAATTCAGTGGTAAAGTTTGTATTGGAATACATGAGCAAGATAAAGTATCTATTGCAACCAAATTAGGGTTCTGATTTCAATTTGATTATTGGTTTCAAATGAAATGGGTTTTTTTAGATTTACAAGGCATGTGCTTATAAAAATGGACCTTCAAATACAATATGTAAAACAAATTCCTCAATACTATTTCCTGCAAAGTAAAAAATTTGGAATCCACGCCTCATAATTATAATCATATAACACAAAAGCGAAAGTAAATGATAACCTCCTAGAGCTTCTTGTCTACCTAGAAGCCACAAAAATGCACCAATATTTGTTGGTTATACATTCATTTCCCTATTATCAGCTTGAGTAGTTTTGGGGGGAAAACAGATGGCCCCCCATGCACTATTTAAGCTAATGGGTCCCACTTTACATGGTAAAATGATAGGATCATCAAATGAGCTCAAGCTTAACGTCCTGCCGAAAAGTCCAACATAATGAAATATTAAAATTCTCATGAATTTAAACATTCTATTCATTGAACAAACTCAATCCGTCCAGTTATGGTTGTACTTCCTATTTCAAGAACTGGAGAAGTTTCAGTTTTAAAAAAAAAGGATAAGTATATCTTCCTTTAAAAAAAATCCCATGGCATTATATAAGCCATGTTTATTTTATAAATTTCTCCAAAAGAATGTTATTTAAGTATTCTGACTTAAAGTTGAGACCCCATCAATGAACCCTACAAGATCATCCTCAATAATATTATATGCTTTTTATGGAAAAAGGTTCATTGTTATTTTTCCAAGCATTGAAAAGATTCACAAATTAGGTTCCATCCCCCAACAAAATATTATAATTGCCTTGCATTTCACTACATGGAAAGAAAAGGTGAGGAGCCCACTAGCAAAACCACGCATTTCCAATGTAATATTTTGGTAATGTTGGATTAAGTAACTTATAGTCACTCTGTGAGTATACATGTTTCTCTTTTCTAAGCACCAAGACTTGCACTGCATTACTTGATTAACATGATGGCACTAAGCAAATCATCCCATATAGCAAGTGCACAAAAGCATATTCACTAGAAACACAAACATAAACAAGAGCCTACAAAATGGAAGTCGATTGGCAACAATGATAATGGGAATGGCTTGAAGTAAAGGAACTCTTTACAAACATTGCATTAAGCTTGAGTATACCTGAGCAGAGAATCCTGCGGATCAGCAGTGTCATTTTTATCATCAGGCGATGGCTCAGGGAATGAGAAGTCCACACAAGCAAGCCCATTTGATAAGGTAACACCTTCAGCATATAGTATGTCCACATCTGAAGGTTCATAATCTGTTCTCAATATATCAAAGACCTGGAGACAAAATAACGTAGAACATTAAACATAGACCGCAAAAATAATAATAATAATAACTGTAATCCTTGCACATTATCCAAGACAACAATAGCACAAAATTGCAATATCATTAAGCAATCCATAGGGCAGCAGGTTGAAATTGTATGACAAATTAATGAAAGGGATGGTAAATCAAGCCCAGCCACAAAGTGACCTCGATAATTAACCTAACAAGATAGCAACTGCCTCAAACATGTCTAGCTCCCAAATGGGTTAATTTCTCCATCCCATATTGAAACATCCTCTTATAAATCAGGGCTCCGTGCTGTTGGAACATGTACTGGGGTAAACAGAAAAATCTTAAGAAATTCTCATTACTCTCTACAGACCCAGAAAACACATTGTGCCGGCCTTTTGGAAAATTCCTTTAAGCCATCTGTTCTTCTCACCAAGAAAATCCACATGATCCAAACTAAGTGGACCACGCGGACAATAACTGATCAAAGCAAATTTTTGTATTAACTTTTCCATCTTGCTTGTTTGCAATAAAAATCATGAACAAACTCTAAACCATGATCAATTACAACACAACATTGATTGAATAAATCACAACACTAGTGCCACTGAAGTAGACCACATCACATCCTACAAGTGAAAGGAGAAAAGTGATAAAGAAAACAATGATTTGCTCATCTCAAACCATGCTCCTGCTATTTTAGATCTCAACAGAATTTCTAATTATTTTCAAAATAACCCCCCATTATAGCAATATTTGACAAATTGATAACCCCTGTTGCACATATAAAGAAGATAACTTTCCATATGGAGCGGAGGCGAGTCCAGAGTACTACAAAGAACTATGGTTGAACACTCCATTGTTCATTCCAATGGGCACATGCACAAAATGCACCATACTTCACCTGAGCTAAGCCAAAGGCAAACATCAGTTACACCCTAGTTGGAGCAAGCTTCACATGCACCCTACTTCAGCCAATCCAAAGACTAATAGGCTCTGCTCATTAGACCTCTCAGTTATTGGCTACAACTTCAACATAGAAAAGAAAGGACGTTCAGACATAACTAATAACACTCATTCAACAGAATCTGTTTCCTCCTCCAAAATTCACAGTTGGTAATGTTTTTATGTCGTAAATTAGTAGAACAAACAAAAACTCAGCAGCCGAAATTTATTCACCAACTCTTCAAACTACTGGCAAGAGACATGAGATCGTAATCTGAAATATAACACCAGATGCATTTTTCAAAGATGGGTCCACATGAGAATATAAACCTTTCGGAATGGAACTCATCTACTCCATTTGAACTTACCAAAATTGGGTAAGAGCAAATCTAGGGTTGTAAGAGGTCATTGTGGCAAACAAAGATATTGCAATGATTACAAATGAGTAGAAGGTGACAGCCAGGAGCACAGAAGTTTCTACAAAGTTCAGGAATTATCAAAATGCTAAAACTAATGAACAAGAAGCTTCACATGTGGCCAAGAAAAGGTTTATGAATGGATGATAGTTGCCCTTACTTTAAAAAAAGGTAGAAAACTAGAAAATAACTTCTATTTTGAGTCAAAAGAGTGGTGGTATTACTGTAACATCTTGAATCCCCCTCAAATCCTAGCTGTTTCTTACCCCTCATGCTCATAAGTTTATCAGCAAGTCAACAATGACACGATTCCCCGGACAAGATGTTACAAAGTAGTGGTTTGTTGGCAGTTTGATCGGCTTTCTCACTATCACTTTAAGAAAAATTACAGATACATCTTAAGACGATCAGCTCCAAAAATCATTCATTAACCTTTTGTCTTTCCATTTTATTTCTCTTTCTTACTGTCCTAATGCACCTAACTTTTCCAGCCACAAGACACTATGTGTTAACATCAATGACATTAGTAACAAGGAATAGTTCAGATGCATTAATACAAGAAAAAATGTTCATGTAGCCAAACCTAGCACAATAACACAAGGCATGAATTTACCCGCTCTAGGAAATAGCTAGCAACACTAGGGAGCATTTCCAATTCACTTCTACGCTTGTATGTGGCCTGAATGGCTACATTTTTCCACAATTCTTCAACTAATGGTGCATATTCCCGAGTAGCAGCTGGGAAAACAGCTTCCAAATTTCCTGCCACCATAGTTTTCAGAAGCCAGTCGGAGAATGCTTTCAGCCTTGGGCAAATAGAATATATAGTTTTTGCATCATCCCCGTCAGTGTTCCCTGCTTTTGATTTCAACCAGAAAATACTTTTCAGAGTAAAACAGGGCATTGCCTAAGAAATTATGTTTATATGATCATGTAGACTTAAGCCTTTGAACATGCTTGCAACAATATAGCTAGGCCAAAACAGTTACTGTCCATCAAGCAAATAAAGCGTACTTCACAAAGCAAAACAATAGTTAAAGAGTAAATTCTAATACTAAAACCTATACTCCCGTTATCAAGCCAACCACATTGCCAATATTCTGTTAAATGCTAGTACTACACTGTTTACATGACTTCTCCTATCATAATCTCCAGAAACACAAGTCATTACAAATTACTAGTGGTAGAAATTATAGAAGTATCTCATATAAAACAAATAGAACGACACAAAATAACAAGTTCTCTTTTAAAATAAAAAATTGCCTCATCTGCAGCCTCTCCACGTATGCTCCACAAAGGTATAGAATTCATTTAACACTTAACACTACGCAAATGAACAAATTATACAAAATCTTTGTAACTTTCATTACAAAAGAATAAAACATCAACAAATGAATGCATGCATTGAATTTTAAACTTTCAACCAAGAAATCCATGATCAATCAGGCCTGAGGCAGGAAGAAAAACCTGAAGACACTTGTTTCTTAGCATTTGTGCATAATGTCACACTGAGACTTATGTTCAAGCTCCATTCAGAAGCAAACTTGACCAAGTAGTCTTCATTCAAACAACATAATGGCTCAACACAAGGAAAAATAAAAGAAAATAAGAGGATTCTCTTTGTCCAAGGATAAATCAGATTTTAAGTAGATCATAGATTGATCAAATATTGTGAAATATGCCAAAAAAAATCCATTTGACAGATTTGTTGCGCTTGATACTGATCAACTTTTATCTTTTTCTAATCAAATCATCTAAATCTGTTAACAAACTCTATCAGATTTATAGCATTCGATTAGCTTCAGAATAGCACATAACTCAGAATGATCAGGTGGGAGAAAAAAAAAACCAATTATTCCAAATAACAGCTCATAGTCAAGACCAACAATTAGATCGTACACCTCGAAAGTACGCATCTAAAAATCTGGGCAACAAGATATTTATTTGAAGAATCTTTTTTAAAAGTGATATTCAATGAATGGTATCTGATCTAGATTTACATTGCTAGTGAATGATCAGGTGGGAGAAAAAAAAAACAATTATTCCAAATAACAGCTTATAGTCAAGACCAACAATTAGATCGTACACCTCGAAAGTACCCATCTAAAACTGTGGGCAGCAAGACATGTATTTGAAGAATCTTTTTAAAAATTGATATTCAATGCATGGTATCTGATCTAGATTGACATTGCTAGTGAATGACTACTTGATACATCATATGCAAGTTCTTCCTCAGAAATCAAGAAATACGAGCACCTAATGCATGAGCATAGATTTTGAAGTGAAAAATGAACAAATAGGAAAGAACAAAACAAATTTGTACCTATTTGACCATATTCATCCAGAGACTGAGCTTTCCTCAATTCATTCAAACTTTCATCTTCAAAACGCTCACGGCCCTCAAGTAGTATACCAAGATAGCCATACACATTGCTCTGGATTAATAATTTGATGCTCTCACGTTCATCCTCCGAGAAAGGTACATCTTTGTAAAGAATCTTGGCCTAGTACAAAATTTTACATAGATGAGTACAACTGTTTCTCAGGTATCACCAAAGCTCTAGAGGAAAAAGCCCAATGTTTTCTTGATTAGTAAAATGTCATTAAACCACTAAAACACGGGCAAAAGCAAAAGTACACTCAGAATATACAGTAAAAGGCCACAATTTGAAAGTGTCAGACTATTTGAAACATAATTGATACCAGCATTGCCTCGTAAAACCTAAGAAAATGGTAATGGATTTGAACAAATTTGCTACATGGGTAAGCCTATCATTAAAATTATAAAAAAAGAGAGGGAAAAAAAAGAATAGGAAACCTTTTGCATCCAAGGAAGACAAATGAGAAAGTGTGCATCCAGTAAGACGATATTAAATATATTCTACAAGTGTGTGTAACTCCAAGATTGAACCAACCATTAGATGTTTCCTGCTGTTTACTTGCACCAACAGATCACAATGGAACTAAAAATAAAACAATAGTAAATTTTATGTAAATAACTAAACAAAGAATATGTATTTATAGACTAGAAAACAAAAAGTTTTGAAATCCAAAAATTTTATTAAGACTCTGGCTGTTTCACAAGATCACCTACTTTCATAGAGAAAAATCATGTCACTGAAAGAAAATGAAGACATTAGTTACAGAACATGCCATGTTTATCAGGGCAAGCCACATAATGGTACAGAATATTGACTTAATTGTAGATAGCCTGCAATTAACCATGAGGGTAATCTTTTGGTTTCTTTCTTTTCTTCTTTGTTTTATTTTGTTAAGCATGTTAACAGTCCTTAGTACAATGTTCTACAATTGCTGCAACTGTGGTTTTTTGGGGTTATGCTTCAAACACAAGGAGAAAAGGAGTTTTTGAACCCAAACCCCCCCCCCAAAAAAAAAAAAAAACACACTATGCACACACAATTCACCTTTATTTTCATCCCTGACCTTGATTCTCCTAACTGCCCCAACAGGTCCATTGCTGTGTTATAAATATATGTTCTAAGGATAATAGACTAAACCAATTTTTAACCACCGAGCAATTGTTGAAGTGGTATATTCCAAAACCACCCAACAGGAAGGTGGACAGAGTCGAATCCCAGTTAGGACAAAGAGTTGAGTCGTACTTATCCAGAAACAGGAAAGGATGGTCTTCAATGCCAAATACTGCTATCAGCAAGATCACTACAGAATTGTGCAGAAAAGCACACTACTCACACAAAAGCTAAAGGGCACAAGAAACATAATATGTTCATCAGAGTATCATGTCCATGGAATCAAAAAAAATGATTCAGCTACTTGTACAATCAGGTAACTAATAACTTAAACAAATGCAGTTTGAGGATGACAGTTTAATGATTCAATTCCCCCAATTACTAAATTACCTGCTTAAATATGGTACTCGTCCCTGATCCACTATATCCAATTAGAAGAAGTTTCTGAAGTGTTCTCTGCTCAAGGTAGTCTGGCACCATTCTACTAAGCACATTATTCATTTGTTCTCCACAAGTATAAGACGATTTCGAAGGAACTGGAAGAGACAATAGAGCACAAACCAGCTTTGTTCCGGCCTAAAAATAAACATAACAAAACACCATATTTGAGAGAGGAGAGAGCTGACAGAGAAGCAGACTAGGAAAGGTAGGGGACAAAAGATACAGAAGATCGTGAACATGTGATTTTTATCCAAACCTTTCCCCAGATATAGCCTTTGGTATTTTTCTGCCCCTCTTCTTGGTATGAACCATCCTCATTCACCCAAAAATGTGGGTTCCCAGCACATTGGACTCCAGCCAACTGCAATATTCAACACAATAATGTCACTGGCTGATGTAGATGGATCCATTTCAAAGTAATCAGCATGTTTTGAAATATCAACCTGTAACATCCGTAGTTCTACTTTAGTGATCTCACGACCATTAATATAAACTTGTGTGTTCCCATTGCTAGCATCCGCCTTGATGGGACCCCCGACGTTCAAATGGGGGCTTATAATTTGTGAAGGCTTCTGTGCTTCCTGTTAAAATCAGCATTGCTATCAAGTTCCATAATGATGTAAAAATTAAGAAAAACAGTACCAGAACAAAATGTTTTCAGGAGACCAGATTCACCTTTCCCCAAAGGCCAGATACTTTATCATACCAATAGTTTCCTGGTTTCAGCTTTTTTGGTGGATTTGGGCAGCTCTGCAATACAACCAGCTCCTCGTTACACAGTGGCTTTCCATTTATGCAGACATAGTCTGATGGCAATTGATTCACTTCACACAGTTTCTCAGTCTTCAGTATCTGTCGAACCTCCAAATCATTAAGCAGTCGCTTGAGCATTCTAGAGCATTTTCCCAAATTCCCTCTCTTTGATTCGTCAATAGGGCATCCAATGCAAGTAACACACTTTCGCCCCTCTGGCATAGACCCCATTGCTCTCAGCACACAATTACTACAATATTTTGCATCACAAACAATACAAATCTCCTTTTCAGTTAACCTATTACCTCTGAAGCATCGATAACATGCTCCTTTCCTCACCTTGACCTGAGGTTTTCTACTCTCTCGTACAATCTCAGGTTCAGGGCGACTAAATTCTTGACTAATATCCTCGTCCTCAGACTCCGGGTCACGAAATTTAACAACTGGATTTCTCCTTACATCAGAAGCAGGTTCATTATTGCCATCCCCTATCCTTAGAGAAGATACCCTAGAAGACGGATAATCCAAGCTCAAAACCGACTCAGTTGAGGCCCAATCCGGTTGGTTCAAATCACTACCGTCTATGCTCTCCTTACAACCATTTGAAACCCTCAATGCACTTGAACATCCAGATAACTCCCTAGATCTCTCAAAGCGATCCAAAAATCCCAATGTCCCCGAGCTTTCCACCCCACCTACCAACTCATAGGAATGATCATGACTGATGGAGGAACACCCCAACCCAGTCGAATTAATCACTTCAGAAAATTCACCAGATCCATATTGGCCTTCTGGAAACTCCTCTAAAGTACCTGAATTGCTCAACTCACCTGATAACAAACAGTTGGCATTGCTTGCACATCTCTCCTCCAATGCAATCACAGAACTTGGAGAAACGGTGGTTTCAGACCCTAGACCAAGTTCTTTTGACACGGAATCATAACCATCCCCATCTCGCGATTCAAATTGAATAACGGATGTAGGTGAAACAGTTGATTCAGAGCCTAACGTTAACTCTTTCGAAAACTTTTTTGTAATATCAGAAGCTATTATCGGTTGGACAATCGGCAACGACAACTTCTCCGATAAAGATACTTGGGAAACCACAGCTGCCACCGGAATCCTCTCGACATTGATGGGAACGGCTTTCGGAAGGTCATGTGTTATGGGTGGGCCATGGTACTCCAGAGCAAAAGAGTACTCGACTCCATCGTCGGCCATTATCGCCATTTCAGGCGACATCTTCTTAGGAAAAATCAGAAAAAAAATTCTCAAGTTTTCAAGTTTCTTATCCTAAATATGTAAAAAAATCCAACCCTAGTGGCAAAAAGTAAAACATGTGCATAAAAATTTCAGCTTTACACGTCAATCACTGAAATCAAGCTAAGACAAAAAAAGAAAGAAAGAAAGGACAAAGACGCGTTTTGAAGAAGACGATTGAGCTTAGAGGGAGAACCCTAACCCTAACCCTAATTTGAGGTGAGCGTGCATACAGAGTGAAGTGAGAATACAGAAATAAATGGGAAAGTGAGAGTAAAAGAAAAGGATGGAATTGAATTCTCTTACCGAGCGAAGAAGCAATCCGAAAGACAAGACAAAGGGCTGAGAGAGGGGAGTGCGTGGGTGTGAGGTGTTTGGGACGGAGGAAAATGTTTTGGGAAAGTGGCGGGGGAGTGGGAAAAAGACGCCAAAGAGGAAACCTGTAGTGGTGGGCACCGTTTCGGATTAGCATCTTTGATTTCCAACTTTTTTCTATTTTTCATTTTGTTGGAAGCTAGTGGCTGTCTGGTTCGTGTGTGTGTGTGAGAGAGAGTTAGGCTGTTTGTCTGTCATTTACCTCGTGAGTGGCATCGAAGCTCGTGTTTATTTGACCGTGGTCCTGCGTTTTGAGTTTCGAATCTGCCTATAGAATGTATATAAAAAGGGAATCTCCATCTCACTAGTGATTCTTCAATATTTAGTTATTTTGACGAATTTCATTTTAAAAATTAGTTTCAATTCAATTAGCTATTCTCCTCGCTAAAATTTAGGAGGCTTTCATTCCCGTCAAATCTAGAAAGGTCGTCTTACTCATCATTCTTACTGTTGATTAACTCCATATATTTTATTATCGTCACTGTCGAAACCCAACTACGCCGCCCCTCTGTGTTACTGTCGTTGCTATCGATAATTTCCCTTTCTCTCTGTTTTGTTGTCGTTATTGTCAAAACCCAGCTCCCCTCCCATCTATTTTGCTATCGAAATCCAGCTTCCCCTTCCCTTTGTTTGTTGCCTTGCTGCCGAAACCCAACTCCCCTCACCTATGCTTTGTTGTCGAAACCCACTCCCATTAGTATTTATTTTTGTTATTAATTGATATTGATTTTTGGTTAAGTAGGTATTAATTTTTCGTTAAAATTGCTATTAATTTATGGTTAAATTTATACAATGTATGATTGAATTGATATGATCAATTATTTTTTGTTATTTGAAGTGGATGAATGTTAAATAACTAGTTAAAATAGAGAGCATTGTTGGAATAAATTTGAAAAAAAAAAGACTAACTAAAATAAAAAAAATATAATATTTAAATATATTTTGGCTAACTATTTTGCTCTAAGTGGTCATCCTACTTGCATAAATAGGTTAATTGTAAATTACATTTTGAAAAATATTTCGAATCTTAATTTGCACTCTTAAACATAAAAATTTGTATTAATAGGCACCTGATTTAACAGCCTTCAGTTTGCCGTCTAAAACTAAATGGATAAATTATATCAAATTCCTTCATACTTGTCACTTAATCATTTGGCCCCCTTCACACTTAAAATATTACTCTTACACCTCTTGATATTTGTGTACATGTAATACATAACTCTTTGTCATTGATATATGTTCATATAACCATTAAAAAATATTATTTAATCTTAATAAAAAATTATAATTTCATAGTATTCTCTATTTTGTGGGCCTGCTATACTATAAAATTCAAAATCTAGCTCACCATTTGAATGTCTAATATAATGCAATTAATTATATAATGTTCTTTATATTCAATGCAATGCATCACTTAAACAGAAATTATCTTAATAGTCGATTAAAGGAACATTTTTAGTCATATTTAGTAGAGGTGGCAATCTTAACCCATTACTCATTAACCCGCCCAACTTGTCCATAAATAAATGGGTTGGGTACTTATATTAATTAATATGAGTTCTAAATGGATTGGGTAATATAATTTATTTTAATTAAGTGGGTTATTATGAATTACAAATGAATGCCCATTGAGTTGAGTATTTATCTTTTTATTAAATAACACAAGTAATAAAATTAAATAAATATATTAATATACCAAAAAATACACACACTATTACACCAAAAAATACATGCATATGCACTAATGCACCAAAACATGCACATACTAGCACACTAAAAACACACACTAATACACCACCAACGACCCACGCCGACCCATGGGTCAACTCAACACATGGCCCACGGGGCGACCCATGCCATAATCCATGGGTCAAACCATGACCCATGTTTTGACCCATAACCTATGGGTCAACCCACGTATCACTCATTATGTGTTCATTGTTTTTTATTAAATGTATTTTAGTTTTTATGCTAGTATATGTGTGTATATTTTTGGTGTATTTGTGTGTATTTTAGAGTATTAGTGTGTATATTTTTAATGTATTAATTTGTGTGTGTTTTAGTGTATTTGTGTGTGTATATATTTTTATTTTATAGTACTACTAATGTGTGTGTTTTGGTGTACTAATGTGTCTATTAAGAATTTTAATTATTTTATGGGTTAATTGGTTTAACCTAACCCGTTATAAACTCAACTCATTATAGTCCATTTACAAAGTGAGTGAAAAATGGATTGGATTTATTTTAGCCTAATCCAATTTAACCTAACTCATAACCAACTCAACCCACTCATTTGCCACCCCTAATATTTAGATTCTCAAGGGATATAGGTGCAATATTTCAAATGTAAAAGACTTAGGTACTTAAATGACAAGTATGAGGGAGTCTAAGTATAATTTATATGTTTAATTTTAGATGACGAACGAACAACTGTTAGCTTGAAATGCGCATTGATGCAATTTTCTATATTTGAAGGTATAAATTGAGATTTTTTATTTTTTAGGGTGCAAATTAAAATTTAAATGATCTTTTAAGGTACAATTTGAAATTAACCCTATATAAATTATAAGAATGAGCCAAATCATTTAGGTCTAACGATTTATATTATAATTTTCTTTTACTCCCTTGTTGTATGCCTCTAATAGACTAATACACATTATCTCCCTCACATTTAAAAATATCCACATAAATCTTACTTAGTTTGTGGACTAAATTGCATTGGTAACACTGTTAACTGAAAATATAAAACAACCTTACTATCCTCTCCTTCTTCTTCCTGGCAATTCCACCCCTCCTCAGACGTATTTAATCTCCAAGTCCTTGTGTAAAAACCATCACCAACACCTTGAACAAAGGCACATCACAACATAAACCCAAAACATCTGCACTAGAAATCAAGATGAATCCTTAAATCCAACCTATAATATGGTAAAAAAAATCAGTAAACATTTCGAGCAAAAATTTTCAACATATATTTTTAGGATTTCAATAAAAAAGTTTCATGAAAATCAACATTAGAGAAAATTCACATCAAATGCTTGTTGAAATTCCAACAGATCCACTAAAGATTTTCATTGCAAAATTTTAGTGTAGAAATAGGAGAGAGAAAGAAGGGGTGCAAGAACAAGGGAAGAAGTTTGAAAATAGAATTTATTTTACGATTGATGAAAATAAGAAGTTTGTGTTAATGGGTTTTCCGGTTTTGGTTTGATTGTAGTGATTATCGAGAAGAAAAAAGGAAAATCATAATATAAAGAGGTGGTTGTCGATAGTGGATTCATCGAAGAAAGTAGAGGGGGAGAAGAAAGAATAGATTGGGCTCGTAGTGAGCTAGGTCTAGAGAGAGAGAAGGGGGAGGGTACAGATATGTGCATTTGGTGTATACCATAAGAAAATAAAGTAAAATTTACCATTTAATTTTTTAAGCATAGTAATTTAGCTTGTATATTAAAAAAAAATAACCTACTTTGTGCAGGACATCCTAGTACTTCCATATGTTTCCAAATTTGGATAAATTGGATAAGAAGATTTGAGGATTAACCTGCTTAAATTGCACTCTTATGAAAAGTCAGATATCTTGCATTGGTAGTCACATAGTGAGAGCTTCGGATAGAGCACTACTCTGTGAAATATCTAGAATTTGGTTTTTTTGAGTTTCGTGAATCTCCCAAGCACAACTATTAAAGAAAATCATATATATACACTTTTGGTGCTATAAAGTATGGACACTATAGGGTGATGTATCTATGTTTGACACATATCGGACACAATATTCTCAGATACGTAACTGATACTCATCTATCTATGTCATAATTAAATAATAAAATTTTAATTGTCAAACACGTGTTCAACACTTCTTTAGTGGTGTATTTAACACTTATTTAGACCGTGTATGTTACTAAACAATACAAGTGATTAATAAAGTTTAACAATTTAACTAGTAAGCACCTTATACTATGACAGAACATATAATTACTAAGACTAGACATATTAAAATTGTATTGAAAATATAATAACAAAAGCAAAGATACATAAAAGATTTAGAAAATAACAATTAAGAAAATGGAAAATCCCAACATATTTGTGTCTTATTTTTTTTTAAAATATCGTGTCTATGTGTTCGTATCATATCATATCGTATTTGTGTCTCGTGTCCTGTGTCCGCCCTTCTTAGCTTTGGTGGGGTGGGAGGGTGAACTCTTTCAAATGTTTGATTAATTTTATGTCTACTTAAGGAATTTTCAGTCCTTAAGTTTCTTTCCCCTAAATCCATTTAGTGGCACAGATCGCTTTACAATTTCAGATTATCACGGCTATGTGCACATTCATGATTAAGTGCATGAATGTTAATGATTGTCCTAAACAAGTCAGAGTTGGGCATTTTAGGTTGCAAAAACTGATATTATCATCGGGCTTTCATGGTACTGTTTGAGAGGATAACGTTGGACTCAATAGATCAAGCATGTTAATGACATTTTGTTTCGTGAAAGATTTAGAAACTATAAGATTTTGTCCCATGAAAATAAGATCAAAAAATCTAATAATATACTCGCTGAATTTCTTTCAACAATAGGGATGCGCCCAAAAATAGAATGTTGTTTGTTTTTTCATGAATGAAACATGTTACTTTAATAGAATGAAAAATAAATGGGGTATTGTTTTGGGGCACATAGCTGACATTTAAAGAAATTTAGGGTACAATGAGAAATATTTAATCTTTAAGGGGACCCTGTAAAAAAAAGTTATTCTTACAAAGGTAAAAACAACCTTCCAGTCACATCTGAAAGAACCAAATCAACAATAATGGCCAACTATAGTCACAGGTTTGATTGTTAGGCTAAGACAGAAGAGTACAGCTTCAGCCAACAGACCACCTGCTTCCAGGTGTTTAGGCCTCACCCAGTTTGGTAGATTCAAAGACTTTTTTGGCCTTAGGTTTCCATTATTGGCACTTACAAGTCACAACCACATGTCCCACATTAGCCAAGCTAAAAAACATGTCTTTGCATTTAACTCAGATGGAGAGGTATCGGATTATTGTCTCGAGGTTTTAAGTTTAAAATCTTGTGAGAAACGTCTTGCTTCATGCAACTCACTATGAACATCCCAGATTGATGATCTTGCTTCTACTCCAAAGTGTACGTGTTTGGGGCATCTTCCTTTTAAAGAAGCCTCAAAGAATTTTGATTTCAATGTGCCGCAACTTTAAATTTGTAGGTGGTTATGAACATCCCGAGTTTCTATTTTTTGCTTCGGTTTCATTGCATCGCAACTTCAATTTGGCACTAACAATAATTCAATAGGGTTTCCTTCAGGTACCAGATCAATCTATTAGGTACCCTCTTAACAACTAACATGATATGTGCAGTTCCCAGATAGATTTTGAAGGAGTGGCTACTGTGCTTCTCTCTAAATCATAGGATCTCATCTAGTGTCCACAAAGTTAATGAAGTGTCCAAGCATATACCTAACGGCAATGGGTGCTTTAAAACCAAGAAGAAGACAGCCCAACTAGTTTGGTCACCAACCCCAAATAGGTTCTGCAAGATTTTCCATTATTTTTTATTCCTATTCTCAATTTTCTAATCAACCAAACAGAACCTAATCATCCATCCACTATGTCTATGTCTATGTCTTCCCCCTTTGACTACTGTGCTATTTTGCTGAGCTCAGGGGATTATCCACTGTCCGAATCACAACATTTCAACGAAAAAGCTAACCTCAATGTCAAATACACACCAAGATTCTGGTGTATTTATTCAACTCCAGAAGACTTTTGGTGATACAAAAACTTGCCACTTGTTTGAGATACCTTTGTCGACTTTTTTGGCTAAGATCAAGTGTATTTTTGTTTCACACAACGGATTGTTTTAGAAGGGGACTTACACTATTTCTCAAGGACACAACAAAATCTTGCATCTACCCAATCATACATTAGAACTCTCATGATAATATTATGGTATCGATTTTTTTTTTTTGTATTATGTTAGAAAATATTTCTTAATCGTTGATCTTTATTTGAGTTATTTTAAATCATTGATCATTGACATTAGAGTTGATAATTTTAATCATTACTCATTAATCTCATCTAACTCTTTTATAAATAAATAAGTTGAGTATCTATATTAATTAATGTGGATTCTAAATGATTTAAGTAATAAGATTCATTTTAATTAAGCGGGGTGAGATGGATTACAAACAAGTACTCAATGGGTTGAATATTTATTGTTTATAAAATAACACAAGTAATAAAATTAAATAAATATGTTAATATACTAAAAAATATATACACACTAATATACCAAAAAAATACACACACATACAAGTACACCAAAAACACACACTAGTACATTTAACCCAACCCATGACACAAGTAATAAAATAAATGTGTTTGTGTGTTTTTTTTTGTTAGTATATGTGTATATTTTTGTTGTATTAGTGTGTGTTTTGGTATATTAGTATGTATATATTTTGTGTATTAATATGTGTTCATATTAAAAGTTTTAATTATTTTACAGGTTAAACTCTTAACTCAATCTATTATAATTTAAACCATTATAACCCGTTTATTAAATGGATTAAAAATAGATTGAATTTGTTTTACATCTAACCCTCTTGAACCAACTCATAAGTTATAACCAATCTAATTCACTCATTTGTCATCTCTAATTGATACAATAAAGCAAAGTAAAAAATAAAATAATGAATTTCTTTTATGTATCATTCCGTCATTGATTGAAAAAAAAAGAGGTATAATAAAAAATTGGCTATAGAAGTCTAATCCATATCTCTGAATTATAAAGAAGCTTATTAATTTGTAAGAACCTCAGTTTTTTTTGGAGGGCAGCTTCTAGACCCTTTTGCATTGTCATTTTCTTGTTTGGACAATAGGAAAATGATCATAACAAAGAAAGTTTGACTTCTAAATTGGAAACTTTCAACATCATAAATCAAATGAATAACATTTTAGAGAAAGCTTACGACTTTTCTAAAATTTGTGTGGGTGTATTACACATTACCCGGTAGATTCGAAGGGCATGTTTGGTTTGGGTACAAATAAAAAATAAAATTGGATAATTGGTTTTCATCAACTTCTTAGCTATGGTATTAATAACAGTACTATTTTGATCATATTATTTGTATAACAAGTTTAGATCAATGTTGGGATAAACTATAAATCTATAATTATAATAGTAAGTTTATGGTTAGATTAGATAATAGTATATTGTATTAAATTGATAATAATAAAACAAATATTGAGAGCAAAAGTTTATATAATGTGTAACTTTTATATGAAAGTTTGGATCTAAGTTTGCAAGGATAATAAAATCATTATGTTTTTAATACTAAACTTGTTAAACATAGTAGTACCTACCACATGATATTCATTAATACATAATATTAGGTGTTAAATGACAATAATGAAACATGCCGGAATTAATAAAAAGTTAATACCAGATCGCTATAACCTAATCCAAACTTAGTATTATATCATCACCATATTAAACTAATTAATTCAATCCTATCTCTTAATACGTAAATGAAACATGCCTGAAGTGTTGTCCACACTCAAAAAAAAATTGTTACAACACTAGTTTGTCAGACACACGAGTTAGTTGTTTTTAAATTTTTTTTTTTGTCAAATTAATAAATAACAATAATCCACTAAGAATGTGCAATAATAAATAATAAAAAATTTGGACTTAATAAAATACAATTTTTGAATTAAAAATAAAACTTCATCTAACATTTAACTCACAATTAATACAATAAACTTCATCAAATTAAATTTCCAAATTAAGTTCTCATAGGATTGCTCATAATTTTTTGGGTAAGTACACCATGTGGTGTGTAGTGAAATACTTACCTAAGTATGGTACTAAAAACTCCAACATAGTAGAGATTAGTTACAATTCAGTACAAATAAAGTAACGGGTCAAAAAAATAGGGATCCTTTCTAAAAATTTCTCGTGCCCATCCTCTAATATTTGAGGATTGAGCCAAAATTATCTCATTTTGTTGTAACATCAATCAAAATGAATTATAATTTCCCTCCATTAAATAGTAATTTCACCCTATATTTCTCTACATTTCACAACAACACATGAGAAAAACAATCATAGAATAGTAATTAATATTTACAAGCTATTGGCATTTGAACCACAAAATTCACCAATGAAATGCAAATTTAACCTTCTCTCTCAACCCTAATACTTTTTCCTTTGGCTCGTTTTACTACCTTGAGAAGAGAAGCTATGAACGGACGGGAATATCTGCGGCGTGTTAAAACCTTCTGCATGGTTCTGCTGCGTTTGCATTGTGGTCAATTTCGATGACACCGTCCAAATCTTCACCGACTTGTCCAAGCTTCCACTGTAAACAACCCACCGGCGATCATCGACCATCGACTCTTGATCTTCTTCCACGGCCAAGCACTTCACCGGCCCGGTATGACCACCAAGTACAGACAAACACGTGTGATCACTCTCTTCTTTCTTCCACACGCATATATTCGTATCAGCCGACCCACTAAACACCAAATTCCCAGCTGCAGCTAAGCACAAAACCGCAAGTTTATGTCCTCTCAGAACTCCGCCATGAGAGAGAAGTTTCTCTCGTTCCCAGAAGTTCACAAGCCCGTCCGATGAGCCGCAGTACAGTACCGTCGCCGACGTGTTAACCGCTAACGCCGTGACTGCACATTCTTGCTTCAATAATGTCTGTGAAAAGAAGTGTTTTGTTCCTTTACCTTGTAACTCTCTCCGCCATACTTTAACGGTTCCATCGGCTGAGCCGGTGAAGACTAACCCATCAAAGCCTGCAACGACTGAATTTACAGCATCGTCATGGACATTAATGGATTCCAAGCATTTTGAGTTTGATACCCTCCAAACCTTAATTGTCTTGTCCCAAGAAGCTGAGTACAAAAGGGTTTGGTCCTCGTTCAAGCTAAGACAAGAAATGGCGTCGAAGTGTTTGATCCAGACAGCATTCTGGTTCCTTCTCACTTCAACATAATTGCTCGGATTGAATGAACTTTTTATATAAGCTTTCAATGTTGGTAAAGTTCCAATTCGCTTGTGAACGCTTGGATTCCTCGCAGAGACCTTCCATACACGGATTTTACCATCTTGATGACCGGTGAAAATTTTTTCGCCGGCGATAACAATCGCTTTAACCAGACCACTGTTCGATTTGAACCCTGAAAATTCTTTCTGGTTCTTCCAGACCCTGATGTTTTTGCTATCCGATCCGGTGTATAACAAGTCCCCGGAGGCTGCTAATGAATATATATGGCCCTCTTCACGGACGAGCGAGCCCATAAGGCCGGTGTAAGAATAGTTCTCATTGGGCGGTGCAACGTGACAGGACCATGGAGACTTTGCTAATGGCGATGGTTGGTCCCAAGAGGGCTGTTGAATCGGAGACGACGCCGTCTGATCCCATGCAGGTGCTGGAAAAGGAGACGATTGGTCCCATGGAGGCTCGTTATTGTAAGGAGAATTATTGTCTGTGTTCATGGTCGGAGCTTGATCGTGATTAGAAGAGTTGGCTTCAGAGGTGTTACTGATACGAAACGATAATTCCTCTTCATCTGGGTTGGTCTGCAAAACGTTGCCAAACTTTTTTCGCCGGATATTGGATGATTCTCCGACAATTTTGCCTCTTTTTGAGCTTCTCATTCTGTCTTCTCAATGAATTATCAGACAGATAAACACTATATGGTTGTAAACGAACAATTATTTAAAATTTCAAACAAATATTTTGTTCAAAAAAATGAAGAATAAAGAGAAAAATTGTGTCCTAAGAAAACCGAAAGAGAGGTTCAAAAAAGAAAGGCAAAAAAGGAAGGAGAGGAGGAGGAGAGAGAAAGAGGAAAAGGTGCACCAAAGAATCGAAAATTCGGGGATGATGATGAAAAATGTCTATTTTTATGTATAAATAAATATAAAGAGAGGATTTAGAAGAAAAATGTATACATTCGGAACAAGGTGTGGTGATGAAGCACTCTGATGGGTGAAAATTCGCAGGGCTGCGACGTAATGGTTACGAATTTGAGACGTACGATTTGTCAAAGGG
The DNA here is from genome assembly GCA_023539305.1 of Ilex asprella. Taxonomy (NCBI): domain Eukaryota; kingdom Viridiplantae; phylum Streptophyta; class Magnoliopsida; order Aquifoliales; family Aquifoliaceae; genus Ilex; species Ilex asprella. Next base: position 47,419,522 of record CM042185.1, read on the forward strand.
GGGCAGTGAGTTAGTAACGAACAAGTATGGTAGTTATTTTTTGCGGGAAATGTGGCCACTGGACAATCATATCTAGCCATGAATAAATGAAATTGCTAGTAGCCAAGTAAGCACATCATCATCGTCACAAAATATTGTGTGTAACTTAGGTTGTCAATTATATCTGCTAATGGAGGTTCGTGTAAGATTTTAATGGGTTTAATGTCAAAAAATATTCTACGTATATTTATTTCGTTTATTAATCTATGTTTAACGAATTGTGTCATATCAAGTACGTGTCGTATATGAATTGTGTATAACTGATATATAAACGAATTGTGTTGTTTTTTTTTATTGATTTTACTCATACCTGATTCGTTTATTAATCGTGTCGTGTTGGTTTCATTTGTTTACAAAATGATTGACTTAAATAAGATTCAAATCCTCTAACGATGACATTATGCTATTATTTTCACATAGTATTACCATCTAGTAATAAACCTGCAAGAAAATTAGGTAAACCTTTTTTTTTTACCTACAATAATTTTTTTGCTATTTAAAAAAGGGTGGGAACAAAGGAGACCACCCCGATAGACTCTCACAGGTAGAATCATAAGACCCATGAATGCGTCCGTTACTCCTCTTGAGAATGAACTTAACTAAGCTAGCATAGCAGTTCCCAATGTGGACTCCAAAACTCAAATTTTCAACCTCAAAATGAGAACTTCGACCAATACCCCACTAGACCACCTCACTTAATAGAATAGTTTTTTTTGGTTATATGGATATAGTAGTTAAGTTACAATAGTAAGTAGTGATTCACTTGCTTGCTTGCATGCATGTCATATTATTATTAGAATGAATTCAAAAATTTTTTTTTTTTTGAACTGGGATTGAATTCAAACTTATTATATATATATTTGTATTCCAAAAATATATATTCAGATATATCAAAGTTAAATCTTCTTGTGATAATTATATAAAACAACAAAAAAGTTCAATGGTTATATGAAATTCAGATATAATTTATTAAAATTTAGTTTTAAGTAAATTATTTGTATAGAGACGAATATTGTGATTTATTTTATTATTTTCACCAGATTCGAATATATATTGTCAAAAATAAAATTGATTGAATTGAATTTTCAAATAGAATTAAAATTTAGATCAAATAAAATCTCATCTGTATATTAGTATATATGCCATATTTTTTCACAAATCGCTTGTTATGATGCCTACTTTTTTTTTT
>CM042185.1:47430749-47466094 GCA_023539305.1 Ilex asprella
TAGGGTGGCGATAACGATAGTGGTAGGGGTGGTGATAATGGTGGGGGTGGTGGTAGTGGTGGGGACGACAATGGTTGTGGTGGGGGCGATAAGGATAGTTGTGGTGATAGTGAGGCGATATTTCCAAACACTATTTTTTTTTTAAATACGTATGAGAAATTATAAGTCTTATAAGCACTTTTAAAAAGTCACACCAAGCACACACTTAGGGACATATTTTACCTATTAAATTTTAGGTGTTAATATTAGTTGTCGGATTAACTTTAAATTAAAATTTAAAGAGATATCAATCGCGAAAAAGTAAAAGTCATTTTGTTTATCTTTTGATATTTGAATTATATTGTACTTTATATATATAATAGTTATTGTTTATGCCTGAAGGCACAGTGTAATAAAAAATAATAAATAATAAACATATTTATATTCATATCCAAAATCAAGTCACAAATATAAATAAGAGATTAAAGAATTTAAGTATCGATTTGTAGGGAGGGTGAGAGGTGGTGGACGGCAGTGGTGGTGGTAGGAGACGGTGATAGTTGTAGTGGGTGGCAATGACCGTGGTGGCGACAGTGACAGCGGTGATGGTGGGGGATGCGGGGTGGGGGTGATGGTGACGACGGCGGCGGTGGTGGTGGTGGTGGTGGCAGCGACAACGACATGGGTGGTGAGGGCGATGACGATGGCGGTGGTGGTGGTGGTGGTGATGGTAGTGGTAGTGGTGGTGGGAGGGCGGTGGTGACGGTGGAGATGGTGGCGGTGGTGGCGGCGACGATGACGACAATGGTAGTGATGGTGGTGGTAGTGATGGGGGGTGGTCGTGGTAGAGGTAGTGGTAGAACGGTATCAAATACTATTATTTTTTTTAAGTACTTATGATAAATAATTTGTAGAAATACTTTTTAAAAATCACTCCAAACACATCTTTAAGGTCCTATTTTTTCTATTCAATTTAGTGTGTTAATATTAGTCGTTAGATTAACTTTAAAGTAAAAATTTAAAGCGATCTTAACTGCGAATAGCAAAAGTCATTTGGTTTATCTTTTAAGATTTGAATTGTAAGCTACTTTATTATATAAATATACTAGGGATAACCCGTGGCTGAAGGCACGGTGCAACTATAAAAAATCGAACATTAAGTTTGAAAGCGAAATAATCAAGCACTGAATTTGGACACGTGTCTAAAGGCACTGTACATAGGTCTTAAACATGAAATAATGAAACAATGAATATAAACATGCAAAAAATCCGGATACTCTGTAAGAAATTTTTAATTTTTTGGCAAAATATCCTCTTAAAATATGATGTCACAAATATATCAACATGTTTACAAAACTTATATATTTCATAATCATAATCAAATCATGACATATGCAAAGTGAAATCCAACTACGTACCAATTACCACAACACCATTCTTCCTACACAAATGACTATATCCATACTTGAAATAAACTCATGACAATAACTATATCCATACTTGAAATAACAGACTACTTTAATCACAAAACAAAATGACATAAACTACTTATAAATCAATTATTATCTCAATTTGCAAGAGGAATTGAATTACATTTTGGGTCACTAAAAAATTTTCTTGATTCAAAAACCATGTAATGAGAGAAATTGAAATCAATGTAAGAAATTTTCAATTTTTCCACAGAGTATCATTTGAAAATATGATACCACAAATGTATCAACCTGTCTGCATACCGCAAAATAAAAAATCATAATATTAACCATCATCATGCCTAAACATGACTATTTTCCAATTGCTTTAGGCATCAAAACAATAATAACAATTGTTCTACATGTAAATAACCATTGTGCCTAAACATAAATAAGATTAAAGAATGACATTTGCAAAATGAGTCATTATTTAATCTGGTTTATCAATATAGGTCATTTATCTGCACGTCATTGTGAATACTTTTTCTCCATCACAGCCTTAAATGTCATCGTATCAATCCAAATCCGCATTTTCCAGCTGGGAGAATGTACAACAATCTAGCATGTACAAAAAATAGTTAAATTTAGTATACGATATGAGTTGCATTTAGTCTATAAAAAAATAAACTATAAAAAATAGATTTAGTTATCTTATTTAAACAACTTCATCGAAAAAGATGAGTTGCATTTAATCTTTTTAACTCCCGCACTTCTTCATCCCAATTCTATAGATAAAATAACAAAAATAAAATGATAGATTAATAAAATAACATTTTAAAAATATTTGCAATCAACATAAATAAACTTGTAAATGATCTATACCATTTCGAAGTTGTAGAATACGAAACATTATAACAAAACCTCAGGGTACACAATATTTGTCGTGTAGTTCGACCCATCTTTAGGGAGAAGGATGTGTAAACGATTAGAAGATGTGCATCTAGATAGTGCTACATATAGATGTCCATGACTAAAGACTGGTGTTCGCAAATCAACTCCAACAAACTTCACAGATTGTCCTTGAGACTTATTAATTGTCATAACATATGTTAACCGAATAGGAAATTGACGTCTAGTCATTTGAAAGGGCAATTCAGAAGTTGTCGGTGCCAAAAATATTCTTAGAATGAAGACCAAGTCACCAGATTTATCTCCATTTAATATTCTAGCTTCAACTACACGCACACCACATCTGACAACCATTAATCGCGTCTCATTACAAAGACCATCTTTTGGTGCAATGTTCCTCAATAACATTATTCGACAACCCACTTTTCAGCTTTAACATGAAAGGCAGAAAACCTGAAGAATTCAAAGAGTTCAAATACTCATTAGGAAACCGATTTGTGATGGTTCGATCAATTTCATCAGCGTCTGACATTTTGTCTGCAGCTAAATACGTAACTGTCTCTCCGGGACAAATTTGCAATGATGTGGCATTTATAGCACTGACATCATCATTGCGGGCAGAAAGTATCACGTGTTCAGTTAGAAATTCTAGGGTCATTGTACCAACCACTTCTAATCGTGGAAAAACACTGCAAGTCAATTCGCGGAGATTATTACATTTGTGTATTGTTGATGGAAGGTCTAGAATTTCTCGTGGGTTGGTGCCAACCTAAAAAAAAAATAGGGAATAATCAAAATCAGTATAGGAAATATATATATTTACAAATTTGGATATCAATGAAATGTTACCTCCATTAAGAAATTTACAAAATTTGTATTTTCAACATCTATTCTATTCAAATGCATGTTTAAATCCAGTGTCAAAGCATGTATATCCCTTCATAACATAGACCGTCTCAATGAAGCACCCACAAATTGCTCGCGAACTTCCCTTGGTATAACTGGCAAGATTTGCCTAAAGTCTCCACCAAGAACGACAGTTATACCCCCAAATGACTTTTTGTTGTCACAAATATCCTGTAGTGTGCGATCTACTGCCTCAACACAAAATCTATGCTGCATAGGAACTTCGTCCCATATTATGAGTTTAGTTTTTCTGAACAACTCTGCGTGCATAGATTGCTTGGTAAATCCACAAACAGAATTCTCAAGCACTTCCAAAGGAATTTTAAATGTTGAATGTGCGGTGCGGCCTCCAACTAATAATAATGATGCAATACCAGAAGAAGCTACAACAACAACAACATGTCCAAGACTACGCAATTTAGTTGCAACTGTATTGTACAAAAATGTCTTTCCCGTTCCAGCACCCCCATTCAAGAAGAATGTAGTTCCCTTATTGTCAAATACAGACGAAGTAATTGCAGCATAAGCATTGCGTTGTGCATCATTAAGGAGGTCAATATCAATTTCTGAAATTGTTTGTTGCACTTCATTCTGGAGTTTTTGATGTTCAAATAACAATCTATTACCAACAATTACATTCCAGTTCCCAATTGGTTGCAGCATAAGAGGAAAATCAATTAAACTCTTGCCTGACTCATGGAGAAGTTGATTCATCAGATATAATCCATAATCTTCTATCTGATCTTGAGTTGGACTGACGATGCCAAAGATCGTGTGAATCTTGTGTGCAAGGTCGTCACATATCTGTTTTGAAAATTGATTCCATAATGCAAGTGGATGAAGTGGCGAGCATTCTGTAATAATTATACTATACAATCTCCTCAATTGATACCCCGTATTCATAATTGAAGCCTCGTGAAGGCATTGTATCCATTCTTCATCATTTTCTAAAAGTCCCCTCGCAACACATGCTAATTTAAACGCCTGATACTCAATATTGTTGACCATGCGTAAGGAATCAAATGATATTGTTCCTTTAACAACAGTGAGTAAAAGACGGAGATAAAATCGTTCACCTGAATTAGGGCTAGCAAAGTACATTCTACCAATTGCATATCCCCTTTGTCTTAGAGTCCACATCTTCGTTGCCTTATTCCAAACAAATTTTTGGGAAAATTCTTGATAAGTTAATGCGTGTGCAGATTCACTAGAACCGCAACACTTAAAAAAACCAGTCAGAGTTGTATCCTCTTGTCCTGCTTTAGAAAGGATTGTATCAAACGATTGTGCAGGATTATAGACTACACGGTGCATACCAGGCAAATGAAGTGCCAATCGTACAACCATTGGAATCTTTTCATGCATCGGATTACCAAATAATCGCCAAGCAGCTTCTGGTGGTCCAATATACCTTGCATCAAGATATTGTTGAATTTCATTTATTCCTCCCAACACTATGGTTGTGCGATCATGACCTTTATAAATATACTTATGAATATATTTCACACATCTCAAACCTGCACACACTTCTGCATTAATGTGACAATTAAACATTCTTGATAGATAGAGATTGTATGGTACAACATCCCTATTATCAACTTCTTGGCCCCTCACAATATACATTTGACCGTTATTGCGACGACGATATCCATCTTCGTCCATGCTTGTTAAATCCACAAAAGCTCGAGGATATCTCTTAGTGCATATACTATTTTTCATATATGATGCTTGCAGATTTCGTGCATCACATGGTCCTTGTACCATACAACTCTTGATCGTTTCAAAAAGAGATAGATCATTGTCATAACTTGAAAATTCAGCACAAACCGCTTTGTCAACCTGGGCACATGTCTGAATTTTGTCTGCACCATGAAGAAATAGAAGAAGATGCATGTGTGGTAGCCCCCGTTGTTGAAATTCAATTGTGAATACATGTGCTATTTTTTTTCCAAATACTTCTTTTGTTTCTATCTCCTTCATCAAAGCACGTCTCTTTAACTCAACAATACGTGCAACCAAATCAGGACGATCAAGAGAGTTTTGATATGGTAACAAAGCTGAAGTAATTTTTGGCCAATTTGGATTTGCAGTCATGGTGAGGAAAATATCTGGATGTTGGTTATATCGCTTGATAACTATTGAATCTTGAAAGATCTCAAACATATGTCTTACACTACCAGTGAAAGAAGATGACAAAATCATTCGTTGACCAATTTGTTCAGGCCCCAACTCTTCAGCATTAACATCTGTCAAACCTTGGTAAAGTTCAGCACGAAGTTTTCCCTGGTTAATCTTGTAGTACGTCAACCGGTTTTGTTCAGTTGAGGCCCAAGCATCAACTACAAACTCTTGGAATAGCTTTCCTCCTCTCAAAATTGTTGAATACTCGGTAGGGCGTTCAAACAAACGATAGCTATAAAATTGCAGCTGAGTGAGTCTAGTAGTTGAAAGCTGACCACGTAAGACATCCCATTGTTTAAACTCAGGTTCCCATCCAAGCTCACTATGAGGGAATAATAAAACATAATGCAATGGTAAATATGCCGGGTGACATTCATTAATTTGCATCAACCCATTATTCCATCTCAGATGCACAATAATGTCTCTCATTCCACTTGACTCGATTCCATCGCCCGGTAAAATTACGGCAATCTCATATGCTACTGGAAGATTATATCGTCGTTGATCTGTTTTTGTGTTGTAATGAAGATGAGCAGGTGAATCTTGGCCGGCCAATTCTGCTTGATTTAAGATGGCATACGCTTGCTGGAATTTAGCTGGAAATGGATTAGTGTGCAACAAACAATCTTGAATTGTTATGAATACATCCCTTCTCAAATGAGGATTTCTATGACACCGAGCATTTAAAGCTGAGTTAGGGTTATTTATATACAATTGACAATATGTTGCTTCATGTCCAAGTTGTGGTATAAGTGATCCTGTTCGATGACGTAATTCACCGTGAATGGTAAATGATGTAGGGCCCCGTCCAGTTGTTAATCTCGAGTCTAGTGTTGCACCAAGACTTGTAAAAGCATTAGCTGCATTATACTCCCGTATATGTTGTCGAAATGATTTTGATTGATCATCATTGTCATCATACAAAACTCAAAATGATGGAGGGAGTGCAAGAAGTGGAGGTAACCAAATCTTTCCTTGTAGACAACATGTTCTGAAAAGAGGATTTGATACAGATGATGATTTTAATCTTTCATCAAGTCAATGCATGGCTGAACAAAAACGACATGGTACTTTCATGCTCCCATGGAAATGACGAACTTCTAATCTATATACTCGAGGATTATCTTTTGTACTCCTACACACACCTTCTTCTGGTGCATCAACACTACACATATCAAAATTTTTAATCAGATTTGGTTTTTAGAAGTTGACGTACACATACAAATTTTGCTTGCAACATGGTGCAAGCAATAATGACAACAAAACTTACATAATAATAAGAGAAAGAAAGTCAAACTTATAACAAACACCTGAAGGGTAATTCTGGTTGCATCATGGTGCCTTCATTCAGAGTAGGATTCTCTTGGAGATTAGTGGCCATAGTCGTGGTGACTTCGTTCAAAATTGGTACTCCTTGAAGGTTGGTAATCACAGACGACAAACATGAAACATTACGTGTTATTGTATGTTTTGCTTGAAATTGATGAATATCTAAGGACACAGACGTCACTGGGTAAATGTGAGATCTTTTACTTGTTTCCCCCTTTAAGAATGCACATGAGCGGCGACTCGGTGTTAATCTAGATTGTATGGATGTACATAGTTCTACTCTTTCCCATTCACGACGTGCTCGTTGTGCTAATTGACGTTTAGAGCACTCAGTTTCTTTTTTTTTTTCAACATCACGTCTTTCTCGTTTGCGCCTTGCGCGTTGAGCTAAGGTAGCTTTTGATATAACATTATCATTGGATGCCTAAAATGTGAATTAAAAATATTGCTTTGTAAATATTGGATATTAGAGGAGTATGACTATTAACTACAAGGTAAATACAATTTAATACTATTTGAAACTTAAATTTACAATAAAGTTTAAAAAATTAACTCACAATGTAATACTATTTGACATGAAGTACTTACCGTTCCCTTGTTATAAGAGGTTGTTATTGCTTTTTCTTTAGACTTTGCTTTTGCAGTTACAATTGATCTTTCCTTTGCCTTTTAGATAGTAAGCGTAGATAAGTAAAATTATTATATAGAAAACAAAAAGTTTAATATATAAACAAATTAATGTGTCTTGAAATTACCTCTTGAATTAGGATGCTATTGAGTTCGTGCTCATCGCGGATCACAATACCAACATTATTTTTTTTGAGCAACTGAACCCATACATGAAGATGCAATTAATAGGTAAATGAACACAAATTATATGACAAAAATTTATTAAAAATATTAGCGAAATGATGATCATCTTACAGTTTCTTCTAAGTCTTCATCAATCTGTAAGAAGATGCATGAAAATAAAGTGAAATAAATATGTGAATATTTTGCGGCGAAAAAAAATAATAATTACAACGTTGCATACATCTGTAATTAAAAATATTGTATGCTATAGAGTAGGTTTAAACTTACACGACAAAAAATGGTGAGATCTTTCATTTTTCAATCTTGTGAGTTTGCAATGGTGGTTAGTACATTATAGTGGATACAAATATAAGAAACAGAGAGAAATAATTAAACATGCAATTGAAAGGGGACCATACTTTGAACTAATTAAAGCTAATTGAACAATAGCCAAAAAAAAGCTAGTATTAAACTGTTGGATTACTGAGCACCTAATCAAAAAGGATTTGTAAAACATATATTAAAAACTAATGTAAGTGGGGTCTAATTCAAATTCAACATGCAATCTAATAATCTATATAATAAAACGTGATAGGATATCATTCCAATGTTGTGAAAAGAAAAGGGATTGCCCATAATATTATTTTAAATTGGGGTCTAATTAATAATAATTAGAATATCATTACAGTACTTAAAAACAAAATTCTGTAACACGTGTGAAGACTACACCAATTTGTATTTCTTGAACATGTGATGGTTTCATGAACTTTGAAATGGTCCTTGAACATGTGTGACGAATAATTACAGGGATAGTCTCAGGTACATGTTGTATCCCACAATCTTCTAAAAATTGGAAGTTAAAAGGCTACTTCTCTTTCAATGATAGAGAACCAATCATTTGTGATTACTATAGAAATTCATAATAATAGAGAGATTAGAGATTGAAAAAATTAAAAAAAAAATCTGGAAATGGACCCCTTAATTCTGGAAATGGACCCCCTATAAAAACATAAATGAATCATTTAAAAAGGCAATCTCAAAATATTAGAAATAAACTTACCATGCACTGAGGACTGAGAAGAGAATAGAAAAGTGTCGATCGAGATAAGTTGCAACAACCGATGGAGGAACTTGTTGGAAATTGCTTGAAAGTAAAATAAATTCAATGCGTGAAATAAAATATTGTTCAAAGTAAATAAGAATGTACTAATGCATATTAATATGGTAGTGGTTAGCTAGAATTACTAATGCATATTAATATCCAAAACTAAGTTGGAATCCTAAAATTACTGATGCATATTAAACACTTACACACACAGATGAGAAATCAAAACCAATAAACAAACTTTGAACTGGGTTATCTCTAAATATTCAAATAAAAACTTGCAATAATTGGAGGAACTACTGCATAATAGCAATGAACGAATTTGAGGTAGCAAGTACCACCCTTAACCACTTTATTTCCACAAAACCAACGCGGTAATAAAAAGTATAGGAAAAAAATTATGCAATTCAACTCCTGAAAGGCCCTTTACTCATTTTGCACAAACAACAAAAGGACAACGAACATATAACTCAAATTGAGGAAATCAAAAAATTAAAAAATATTTGTTAAATACACATATTCATTTAGTTGTAAAATTGCTAAAAACACATAAATATTGACATATTTAGTGCATGTGTAGATCATTGACATAGGTGGTGATAGCTTTTTTTTCAAATACTTTGTGTAGATCATTTTAGTGCATGTGTAGATCATTTAGTGTATGTGCAATTAATTTTTCATCCATCTGAAAGCCTAAACTGTCCTCATAATTTGTGTCTGACAAAATAATCAAACACTTAACATAGAAAAAAACAAACACTGAATATTAATCATGAACACAAAATAATCAAGTATTAAACTTGGACCACTAAGTTGAAAGCCTAATGCATCCTTTATTACATCCCCATTTTACATAAATGATTAACAAAATATTACCTATATGAAAAATAAAAATTCTAATAATAAATCACGACAACCACTGCTTTTAAAAAAAATGGACAACTTGAACCTGAAAAATAAAAATTCCCGCCTCAATGATATTATCATTCTAAAAATTTCACGCCTCAATGAATCTGAAAAAGATGTAAATACCCAATTTCGACATAGAGAACAAAGTCGTTTAGATTTCTATCCATAATAACACGAAACATGAAACTGATTTTTCATGAAAACAACATGAAACATGAAACTGATTTTTTATGAAACATGAAATGGATGTTAATAAGTGATCAGTTACTGACATCCATAATACTCGCCTCATCCCATTATGCAAGTTCATGAATAATTTCATTAACGTAAATAATCATAAAACACATTCATTATAAGCACATTGCCCAAATACTTGATTTTTAAGAAAATCAAAATAACAGGCAAAACAATATAGCACATACTACCAGTGTATTCAACAAATTGAAACAAAATTGAACTCATAACACCATTATTCAAACTCATAAATTCTCTCAACCTTCTCACCACATTGCAATATTCCTCAAATCTTGACCCATCAAGAACCCATGATCATCATTACATGCAATAGCAGATACATACACAAACTTTGATCAAGAAAAGAGTCATGATCAGCAAAGAAAAGCAAAGGAATACACATCCTCAAAAAAGGCATGATCAGCAAAGAAAAGCAAAAACCACATCAAAAAGTGAAAGAATATCAACCCAAATCAAAGAAATACAACACCATCGTATACATACACATCCAAGCATCAAACAAAGACAACGAAAAGAACAAAATCGAAGATTCTACCCACCTCACCTATGCAATTGCTTCATCGCTGTATGAAGGGCGTTCAATACATGGGCTTCTGTTCGACGGTCCTACGTTCTTCAGGCAAGATTTACGATTGAAGAATGGAGTTGAATACATGGGCTTCTGATTTAGGGTTGCACGCTTAGGAATCAAACATTACTCATTACTCAAAACATTCAATTTTGATCAAAAATCAAGAAAAATTCCAAGAACCAACCTCGAACATTGTGGTCTACTGAACACAACCTCAACCTTTGACAGGGAATTAATGTCGAATAGATTGTGGGCAGAAGAACAAAACCAACCCAAATAGAAGCAAGAGATGGGTTGGCAACAAAAGCAAGATGTGTAGAGGCTCACTGCGACAGAGGATGGCTGTGATATTGCTATCCTCTCTCTTCCAAATCAAATTGCTGGAAGTGACTCGCCGTCTGACTCGCTGCATGTGTGCTGCCATAGAGGCATTGCTTGTGCAAGAATTAGGGGAAGTGACCGCCTGATAGCAGGAACCCGTTGGGTTGGGTTAGGTTAGGTTAGGTTGGATGGGTTGGGTTGAGTTAGTTTTTTTTGGGGGGGGGGAAATATAGTGTGGATAAAATTCAAGTTTCATCCTATTTTATTATATAGATATGTGTGTGTGTGTGTATAATTAGAATTAGGAACTAATTACTGTAGTAAAATCTAAATCTACTAAATATATTGTTAAATGCAATCCAATATATAAAACAAAATGTTAAAATGAAAACTGTAATTAGACACTTAAAGTGATGCAGAATAACAATGAATAATATAATAAAAAAATTCAGAAATCTAGATATAATCCAAGCCATGTGTAATTACAGTTTTCTTAAGACATATTGGCTCACTCTCGGTGCTTAAAGTTGATAACCATGTGTCTCACAGGATAGAACGAATTTTATTCTTAAAGATGCAACACTTCAATCTTCAAAACTCTAGCGAACTCAATTATGTGTTTATATTCTAATCGAACAAGAAATGACTATGCAACTATATGTAGAGAGAGAGAGAGAAAAGAATAAGAAGTAGAAGAAGAAGAAAAAACATTGAATACAAAATTCAAATTTGGGATAATTGAGAGAAGTATAATTTTTTATTTTTTTTAGAGAAGTAGAATGAGATATCAATTCTAGTAAGAAATAAGAATTGTTCAATTGTATGATTTAAGAGTGCAATACATCACTTATTTATAAACTCACTAGTGACTTTTCATAAATAATGCAACTATATGTAATGGTGCATTTTAGTTCAAAAAGTATCAATAATGACTTTATGAAAATGTACAACCATTTGAAATGATACATTTTAACCAAAGGATCTCAAATGTGACTTTTATGAAAAGTTGTAACTATTTGTAATGGTGTATTTTAACCAAAATGTGTTAATGATGGATTTATAAAATGATGTAACCATTTTAATTGATGTCTTTAAGTAAAAGTTATCAATTTTGAATTAGTAGCATTTTATGTCATATTTACTTCACATCTTTCTAATTTCTTTAAAAAGTCACAAAGATTTAAAAAAAAAAACCTAAAAAAAAAAATTATTTTGAAAATACTTTAACAAATTCTCATTTAATACTTAATAGTTTTCAACAAATAAATATATCACGTTTATCTCCTTACAAAGGAGAACCCATTTAAACTTAGTCTCACTAGTTTTGAGTTATGAGTCTCATTTTTATTTAAGTCTTAAGTTGCTCAAAATATTTATTTGAAAACCATTATTTCCAAGCAAATATACATCAGTCAATATATATACCAATAACCAAATATAATTTTGATTTTAATGAAATCTTAATATTAAAAAAAATAATTCAAAAATATTATCAAATAGTAAAATTTTGAACCGCGATTGGGAAGTGAAAATAAATATTCTATACGACAATAATTTAACATAACAATCAACGTATTACATTTTACATCTTATAGTAGTTGAGCAGACCTTGCATTCATAATGTATTTTTTTTTCAACGGTCAAGAATGTTTCAGTTAATTTACATGCACCTCAACTAACCTCCTCTTAGATCCAATTAAAAACAAACCATCTAAGCCTAGATTAAGGTATTTATGAGGGATAAATCCTTCGTGGTGTAACCCCATGCTGTTGTTAATATTTAAACTCAGAATATTTGAATTTATAATTCGTCCCGTTATCACTTGAACTATCCTTCTATAAATTTCATACACAAGGAGAGGAATGTCGAAGGCAAGGCCGACTAATATTCCATCACCATTGCATTAAGACAAAAATAAAAATAAAAATAAAAATAATGCCATATATGTGCACCAAAATTCTTGTGCTAATTTAATAATGTACACTAATTTTGGTATAAGAAATTTGATAAAAAAAAATGGTGGCTTTATATAATTTTGCTTGAAAAATAAATGCAAGGTGAAATGTGGGGCCAGCGACTGATGCTGGTCGTCCATTGAGAACACGCTTCATTGATTAATGGCGGTGATGTGAGTTGTGCAATTTAATCTGCCGCTCGGCCCCACACTCGGCCACTGTCGAGCACCGCACTCGATAATATCCAACAATGCCTTGCCTCCCTAGTATGCTTCTACCTTCGGTTCGGTGAATCGGTGCCAATCTCCATTCTCAATCAATCCCTTCGACGAGCCAAAACCCCGCGAACAATCCACTCAGAAAACCGATTCAAATACCCAATCTCTCTCTCTCTCTCTCTCTCTCTCTCTCTCTTTTCTATTCAGCAATGGTTATACAACAATCGAGCTCACAATCCATTACCTGAAACTTCGTATAGCAATGGTTTTAACCGACTTGGTTAGACGGAAGCTAGCTGTTTTGTTACGGCCATGGCTGCGACAAGAACCGGAATTGGAGCTGAAGCTAGGGTTTCTTCGCTCCAACGGAATCGCGAAGGACCTAATCTTCGACACTTCCTCCCTCAACCAGTCACTGGACGAGTCCACTCGGTTCTCTTTCAAAGAAATCAAGGTCGAACAGTTGGCGCTAAACGTATCCACTTGGTCGTTCCCTGCTTTCACTATCTCAGTTCACGGCCTCCATGTCACTCTATCACTTAGGTACATGACAATTCTCGATATGTATGGTTATTCATATATGTAAGTATTTTTGTGCGTGCCATTATTGTTTTCGTGTTTGTATTTTGAAGGGAAGTGAAGCGGGACGGTGGGGTGGGACGGAGGCGGAAATCGAATGATAATTCTATGGAGGATAAGAAGAAGGTTCTATCTGAAATTGATCCACAGGTATTCGCGTGACATTGTTTTGTTTTAGAGAAGGAAGAGAATGGGTTTGTGTCGTGTTGTGAGCAATGTGTTGGTGACTTAATATCACAATATAGGCTGATGCATATAAGCCTGGGGTGGAGTCGCGGAATGTTCATGGTGTCAAGCTTCAACTTTCAGTTGTGGGCTATTTCATTGGTATTGAGTTTATTGTAGTAGCCTCAGTTTGCCACAAGGAATTTAGAACTATCAACTAACAAGAAAGAGAGAACATCAAGAGAGAATGAATTAGAACTTATTGATAGACTAATTCTAAGAGTTCATAGTTTTAGTATCAACCGGTCTAAGAAAATAAGATTCTTGTGTGTAATGCAACAATTCTGAAGGAAAGCATGACTTTTGATTTCAAATGCACTGGTTCTGAAAGTAAACTTGATTCTAGGATTAACTCCACTAGCTCTTGTAGAAAAACTAATAAAGAAAACAAGAATTCTAAGAGAAATCACGGTTCTAGCGTCAACAGTACTAATCTGAAAGAAAACATGGTTTCACTGTCAACGACACTAATTCTTGAATAAAACATGATTTTGATGTTTAAGTGTATTAATTTTGAGAGAAAACATGATTATGATGTTAACTGCACTATATCTTAAAGGAAAAAGAAGACTCATATGTCAAAATGCTTAAACTTGACACAAAAGAAAGGAAAAATGTGAATGAATGTATGTTTGCTTCATTATGCTACATAAAAATCATTGTGTCCAAATTAATCTGAGTATTGATACCTTAGTTTTCTACTGAGATATGTCTTGTGCTGTAATAGCTGATACCTTAATGAATGTAAAGGTGAGACTACAGATTCTTCAACTTTAGTCAATCTTGTTTATGTTGACCAACCTTTTCTGTTGGTGCATAAAATCCATGTAATTCAGTTCATATGGTGATAAACACGTGTGTCTAATCAGTAGAGAGATTCTCAAGTGTAGTTCAATCAGCACTTTCTTTTTCATTATCAACTTGCTTGGCCATGCATTATCATATTTTGTTTTTTCTATGGTCTGTAAAGCTTTGCCATGGTCACAGATACTTCGATGGATTTCAGGGTTGTGCTTTACATGCAACTATGGAAAAGATCGTGGACACCATTTCTTCAAGAAACTGGACCACTTCTATCCTTAATGTTATACTTAAACATTGTCGGTTGCAAATTCATGATGTTCATCTGCTGGTGCAGTCTTCCATCGCAGATGAACCCTTTTCATGTTTTTCGAAGATAATGGAGATTAATGCAGAATCTCAATTTATCGAGCATGGATGCATACTTAAAGGAGTCATCAGTTCATGTTTTGTTCCTTGGAGTGAGAGCTCTTTAGTTTTTGATATTAGAGGTTTTGAAACTGGATTGAACTGTAAAGATTGCATCATCCACATTGTTCCTTTAACAGACCTGGTGACTTCCGTTGAATTGAAAGATCTTCAGCTTAAAAGCCTCGGTGTCTGTGTTCCAAAATTAAAGCTCTTATTTTCTCCGTCAGATCTTTATATCATACGAGCATCTAATGCACTATCATCCAAAAAAGCCAACTCTCCAAGAAATGGTAGGCTACTATGGGAAATAGCTGCGAGCAGAATTAGTTCCCTGATCTCTACTCCGAGATTGGCGTTGGGAAAAGTAGTTGACAGTGTCTGCCTGTGGTTACGTTATGTCCGTGCTTATGAGAATTTACTTGCACTAGTTGGATATCCCATGGATAACATGATAAAAAAATCTGCCATCATGATGTCCAGGGACAAAATTTTTTCAAGATCTGTAAGGCACTACTGGGAAGCAATTTCTGAATTTGAGGAAAAGCTGCCTGCAGAGGCCATTGCACAGGCACGGCGAATAATTCGCTGCAGAGTGGCGTCGAATGCTCAATGGACTAAAGATAGTGGTAACAATCCACTCGTCAATAATCAATTCAAATTCTTCTGGAAGATGCTTCACTTTCTGATCTTTATCTGGAGTATTGTTTGCATCGTATTCAAGTCAATTATTCACTTTTTCTTTTTGCAAAGCTCTTTGGCTGACCATCCAAAATGTAATTCCGGAGTTGTGTCTGAAAATTCCTGCCCAAAGCATTGTTTCTTTCTAAATGTGGGAGAATTTTTTATCACCGTTAATCCAGCAAATGCACTTCAGTCTCCTGTTGGTAGGAAACCAGTCTCAGGTATTGGGATCTCCTATCCAGATTTGCTTTCATTTCGCCTTTCAGTAGATGGGATTTTGGTAAGATACACCGAATATATATGTGAACGGTCTTTTTCGTTCTATTGCGGATCCTTGAAGGTTGTGTCTTTTCTTAAAGACTCCAAGAAGAAAGTTCATGATTCGCAGACCTCTTTATGGGGTGAGCCCGCCCAAATTATATACTCTACAAGTAGTGGAACCAGTTTTGCTAGCGGTACTGTAGGGACTTCTGTCCCAATTTTGGAACGTCTTATAGAAGAAATGTTGTTTGATTGGAAAGAATTTTGCAACAAAATTGAAGGAAGTGAGATCCAGGATTCGGAATGTCCGTGCCTTATGTTTGCGATTAAATACTCTTTGACAGATCAAAGCCTCAAGGATCTGAGCACGGGGTTTTTGAAATGCAGTTTGGCAGTAGGAAAATTGAACTTCTTCTTGGGATATTCGTCAATAGTATCAATATCTGCACTTCTTAGACAGATAAAACATGCTCTTTTCTGGACGGACAGCACCAGGGGGAAAAAAGTAGTTGCACATACTTCAATTACCATTGAGGATCCACCAGTGCTGGGTGGGAATGGCCAACACAAGTCATATTTCATTGGTACCGAGATGGTAATGCCTGGGATGCTGCCAGAGATGCATATTCAAGTTGGAGCACTCTTTGTGGGCCCTCACATCCAAATATCCCTGAGAAAGGAGGGGTTTCATGCTGGGAATGCAGATCTGAAGCAGAAAGATAGGCAGGAATTGCACCTTTCATTTGATGTTCACAATGTTGAATTTGTTGTTTCACCAACTTCGAGATCTGACTTTGAAGCATTAGCTGGGTACACAGCAGTAAATAATACAGAAACAGAGTGCCTTTGGCTGAAGGAGCCTCAGAAGATTGACATTCCTTTACCTGATAGTAAATTTTACAATGGTCGAAGTCAGATTTCACTCAATGCTTACCTGAAAGTTCAGGGTTTGAATGCTTTCCTTGGTGAAATATCGGCAAATCAACAGTACGAGATTATTGTACTGAATCCGACAACTGTAAAGTTATCACTCTTAAGGTCACATTCTGGCCTTCTGATTTCCTTTCTCTTCTCTTATTATTTTGCACCTTTTGTAACAAAAGCTAGTAGGAAGTCATTGTTCTTCTTTACTGCTGATTATTATAAATCACATTGTTCTACAAGTGTATTGGTTCAAATGTTAATGTTCACCTCTGTTGATCTTTGTCGATTTGTTCTGTAATTTACTAGTTCAAGTTTACTAGTTCAGTTTGTTAATGTGTGCATTCTATAATTTACTGGTTTGAGTTTCCGGGGTTGCTTAGAGAGAGGTGGGGGGACAAACACACACACTATGGCTCTTCTTGTCGTAATAGTGAAATCAGATTGTTTCTATGGCAGGGAGGATATTCATTCATTTGGTGCAACAGTTGTTGCTATCTCTGCTGCTTTGCATTCGATGGCTACTGGAATCACTATATTACTATTTTTGGATGAGTTGTTTGTTTTGGTTGAGGTAATTCTCCTATTTTTGTTGCCTTATATTTTCAATAGCATTGTTTTGAATGATGAGGAGCTCGACTGTTTTGCAAGCCAGTCGAGTTGCTCTTCCTTTACCAAATTGCTGAGTCAAACCTTCAAAGCCATTTTGCTTGTCATATGCAAGTGGATCAGTGATCCATTAACCGACACATTGCAAAACTATGAACTACACTATAGCACCTGTTGTAGTTTTAAGTTTAGCTTGAGCTATCCTCAAGTGTAACTGATAGCTGGAAAACCTTGAACTACTTGACTGACTCCTGGAGAAGATATTTGTCTCCCTTATTTTTTTTTTCTTGTCTTAGCATAATATTTATGGGGTGAATATTATAAGTGTTGATGGTCCTACATGAAGTGCCAGATTGTTAACTAATGGTTTGTGGCTAGGGTCACCCAATTATCTTGGTTTTTCTTGGCCTGAATTTTGAATCTGGAAGTTTGCATTGAAGTGTGTCTCCATGAGTGGAACTTATTTGTTGTGAGTAACAAACCAGTTGGAATTTTTGGCATAGCTCTGCACAAGAAGATCTGACAGAGTATTATTGCTTATCATTGATTCTGTGAGTCAGGGCTCTGTTACTGCTGTTGTGACCTGTTATTGTGCTGTGTCTTTGATTTGACTAGAATAATTTACATCCAACAACTTAGTGGTTCATTATCTCAACTACATAATATGATTGCAAGATGTGAATTTTTATGCCGACTGTTGTGTATAGAATTTTAAGTCCTCATGAGTCATGATATATAAGCTAGTAAGCTAGTTGTTTCATTCAAATAAAATTGTTAGAATATATAGGAGTGTGGTAGACTTGTAATAAATATATATCTTAAGGGGTATATTAGTCCTTTGTTTTTACAAATATATATACATGGATGAGTGTGGGCTGAGGTTCTCTGCCTTCAGTGTTCTCTCTTCAAATCCTAATTCTATCATATATCAGAACGACCCCGATATTCTCTTCTCTAATCTTCCTTCTTTCTTTCTTTCATCTTTCTTTTCCTGCATCGGTGTGTGAGGATCTTCGGATTCTGAGATCTGTCACATTTTTGGATCTGTTGAAGAATTATTATTGATGGCTGGGTGTTAAGTTCTTCCTGGGCTTGTTACTGTTTGTCGCCGGCGAGGTGGGTCATTGAAGGTCTGCTTGTCATTGTGCACAGTGGATATTGTGATCGAGTCTTGTGGATTTCTGGTTGGGTCCCATTGATTGTTGTTGGCTGGGAGTGAGTTGCAGCATTGTGGGTTGAAATCATTCTTTTGTATTGTGGTCACCGGCTGCAAATTTTGGTGGTCATGATTTGAACCGGTGAAGAAGACGGTGGTGTTTGGCTATAGGGATAGGATTAACTATTCTTTCTTGGCGTCTTCCTTGGTGGATATCTAATCCTAATTTTGTTTAATTTAGTAAAGCCCAATAAGGTTGGCCCAATTCTGTTTGAGGAGTTCAGTCCAGGACCAGTCCGAACTAACCCTGTCCACTTGTTTTATGTGTGCACTTCTTTGAGATCCTTGTACATGTTTATGAGATCAGAGGTGGTGGGGTGTTATTTTCTTAATTTATGAATGCATCAAACTTAAATTCATGCATTCTATTGCTTGAAACTTCTCTTTGTGGCAGGCAGTTTTTGGATTATATTCTGCTGTTACACATGGGTTTACGACGTTTGATTTAGCCGGTGTTGTAAATTGTCAAGAATTAATCAGGCAAGAGGTGGTGTTTGTTGATAAGGAAAGTGAGGGGTCATTGCTGGGTGGAACACAAGGGGCATCCTCGATCTATATGAGCACTATATTTGTTGCTAACAACATTTCTGAGCTGAAGTCGTTGGATATAGTCCTTCATAACTCCAGGAAAACCTCTAATATTGAGGATTATGTGAAAACGGTTGATGGCTCGAGAAGCAAAAAATTGGCCATGCATGATCTACCTGATTATGGAATTTGCATTTTGGTTCAACAATCATTTATGAACTTCTCTTTTAAAGATGGGAAAGTGGAAGTTCTTATTGATGTTTCTGAAGTTCGGTCTGTTGTTTTTAGATTTGTGAGTGAGCTGGCGAAAAGCTCCGGTGAATTTGCACCCGATCAATTTCGACTTGGAAATCTGCTGCTGCATTCTCTCAATTGCTTGTATGAGGTGTCTATTCCTCATTGCACATTTTCCTTGTGGTTAGGATTGCTTCAGGAACCTTCTGGAAGTGTGAGCAATGGGGTTGATGCTTCTACTTCTGGTGGTAAAGTTTCGCACGTGGTAGAGGATTCCCCACTGACAGTTGATACCGAAAGATCTGGGGCTCAATCTTTCCGTTCTGGTCAGAAATTGGGATTTACATCAAGTATACTAGCTCCACCCTCAAGTCATTGGTTACATGTCAACATTGCCGTGAGTGAAGTTTATCTAGCAGGTTGCCCTGAAAAGAATATTCTAGTTGGAGCACATAATTTGAATAAGCTTGATGCATCACTTTCTGTTGGGCGACAATTTCAGGCAATCTCGTGCCAAACTCAGGTGCTAACTTTTTAAATTAGAGAAAATTTGACATTATCCTTGTCACTGCAGTTTAACGATTGCTTTTATATTAGCCTTGTAGACCACTTCTCATGCATTTGATTACTTGTGGCTCCAAATTTTAGTTCTACAGTATTCTTACTGTGATAAAAAAAGAAAAATAAGAATCCTCAATTATATCATGAGATTGACATCTATGCTATGCTATTGGACAGGGTGGGGTTATATTCCTTGAAACCACAGCATTGGCAATATTTGTACATTGTTTTACTGCGTATTGTCAATGCATCAATAATCTTCTTTTTGTTGCACCATCATCTGGGCAAGGCACACTGGCCGTACATGGCAAGGATCTCGCTAAACTGGGTAACTATCCCACTCAAGGAACAACAAAAAATATACTTCAAGAAGTAAAGTGGGAGCAGTTGGTAGCATTGACCATTGATATTTCTCACCTTTCTTTTGTACTTGTGACTAGAGATGAATCTGGTAACAACTCTCCTTTTTTGTTGTTGTATGTTATAGAATCCTGCCAAATGTCATTGAGCGTTCAACTCTCGTGCAGGCAAGTTTCAGGAACTTCTGTTTGAGGCTGATATTCATTTGAGCCTTGAAGTGGCAAACATGAGAAGAAAATTCTCATTTGATATTTTGAAACTGTCGATTCTTTCACAAGTCCTCCGTGAAACCATGGAACAACGAACCAAGGAAATTCAAACCCCTCACGTTTCTTCTGTCATGACTAGTGGTTTGTCTGGTCAGTCTACAGATGGAAATTCCACTATAGAATTTGAGCATAGGGATAGGATTCATTCAGTTGATAGTGCAAGTTGCTCAAGCACTTCTGTCTCCCAAAAGGAATCTCATGCGGATAATTTGAAAACTCAAGTCTTGCATTTAAGTCCTCAAAACTACATCTTAAAAGAGTTGAGCACTTTTGTGGCAGTTGAGCAGCCCATGGCAAGGGATGTGATTAGTCCCGTGCACATAAATCAGGCTTGGGTTGGCAGTGGTTCTATCTCAGGTTTTGATATAACAGTCTCTCTGCCCGAAATACAGGTCAGCCATGTTACAGTGTCTTGTCACTCTTTCTGAATATATTAGTGCCATGGTCTATATAACATCTCTCATTTAACTAATAACTATCTAATTGTTACTCGTGTATGCATTCTCATCTTTTTCTATACTATATTCAATGTCAAGAGAACGAGAAATTTTACTTAAATATAGAAAGTAAAAGTGTGCATAGAGTCATATGGGGGAATGATATATCCTTGTATGGTAAAGATGAAAAAATAAAGAAAGATCTGCAGAATCCGGATGGAACTCCCCACCTGGGTTTCATAGAAGTTCACAGAAGGTAAAAATGCCCCCCCCCCCTCTTCCCAAACCCACCCAAAACCAACAAAAAACAAGATACTAGAAAACACAGACTGCATGGATATTGTATTTGGCTTTTATTTCCTTCTTTGAAGTTAATGAAGCCTAAGTCAGAGTTGTCCAAGACTACTGGTTATGTATCTATCATTTTTAGCAGCATTTAGCATCTTTACCTCTTACCGGGCTTTCCAATGCTACTTTGGCCATCACTGACTATGTTTAATTGTTTTTATTGTGTCAGATGGTACTTTTTGCTGTTGAGTCTTTGTCTGGGGTTTTCAGCAAAGAGACAACTAACAATGTGGAACAAAGGCAGTGGTCCAGTAACCACGAATCTGGGAGAAGTTTGCAAGAAATAGTTGCTGATGGTATTTCTATTTTTTTGCAACTTCGTGCTGTAGAATACTTCTTCTGAATTGGGGAATATTTAACTTAACGGGGTTTTGTTAGTGGTATAGGAGCTATTGTTGCAATCCAAGATGTACATCAACACATGTATATTGCTGTTGAAGGTGCTGATAGCAAGTACAGTTTAGTTGGTACAACTCATTATTCCCTTGTGGGGGAGAGGGCTCTTTTCAGGGTATGGGATCTCCAAATTTTATTGCTTGTTGTGTTATTGTTATATACTTATTTCCCACATTGAAGGCTAGTTTTCTTAACATAAATTACAATGACATGGGAAATTCTCTAATTTTTTTACTCAAATTCACAGCTGCCCTGTGGTAATACTTGCGGGCTTCCTTTCATATTGAACAATAATATTGTCGTGACTTTTTGATGGCTTAAACTATCATCTGGACAAGGAAACTTAATGCTTACTGTTTTCTTCTTTTTCTCTTAGACTTCCTGTAATGATTAATTATGCAATCCATAATGAGGCCAACTATTCCACTTTTGAGATTATTTGGCTCCCTAGGTTTTTTAAAATGAAGTTTGCCCTTGTTAAGTTTTTTGGCTTATGTCTTGACCAAACAAAACAAAAAACCAAGCTTATGTCTCAATTATTTGGGGTTGGCTATATGAGTCCGTCTTCGACATTCATTTCGATCATACGTTCATTTAAGTGAAATATTTTTATATATTTTTATATTTTATTCAATGTTAATTTACGTCTACCTCTACTTCTAGTACCATTAAGAGAGATTATCTCATTTTTTCGAACTGGTGCCTCTGTCGGCCTTCGTTGAACATGACCAAACCCTCTTCATTTATTTTTTCTTAACTCGATTGGAGTTACTCCTACCATTTCTCTAATACGGTCATTTCTTATTTTATCCTTTCTTGTTTTTCCACACATCCACTTTAACATTTTCAGTTCTGCTGCACTCATTTTATCACTATGTTCGTTGTATCCTAGTTGCCCAATATTCTGTTTCATACAACATTGCTGTCCTTATAGCTGTTCTATAAAACTTACCTTTCAATTTTATTGGTATCCTCCTATCACATAATATGCCAGAGGTTTATGTCTTGACCAATAAAGTTATTTTCTCCCTTATATTATTTTTGTCTTCTCTTATTAATTTGCCAACCCCTTGATATTGAGCTTTTCATTCCCTCCTGGATGATTGTGCTCCTATGCTTTCTTTTCAGTGCGGGGGACATGTATCAGAAAGTTATGTGGATTGGGTTTTGAGTTTTGCTTTCTCTAGCTTTTCTTTCACAATATCTTGTCCTCAATATTTTAATTGTGCTGTCAATTCTCATCTATTGTAGAATTCATCTCTTACGGAAATGATAGAGGAATTTGCATTGGCTTCCCATTTAGTGTGACATTTATGGAAGTTTCAATAATGAGTCTTTATATTAATTTTGAATGACATGAATGATCAATAATTCATTTTACCATTCCTTGTTTGTTTTTTCTTTATCGTAAGACTTGCTATTATATATTATAATCTCCTATCAAACTTATACTTAGGTGAAGTATCACAATCCAAGACTATGGAAGTCACCCGTTCAATGGTTCTCTTTGATTTCATTGCATGCGAAAAGTGATTCAGGGGAGTCACTGCGGTTAAATTTTTGCCCAGGCTCGGGTTTTGTTGACATTTCCAGATGCAACGATAGTGGGTTTGCACTTTGGAGAATGCTTCCTTACAAACCTCAATCTTATGAGGGTGATACTCAGCTGGAATCTTATAGTCCTATAGCTAAAAAGTCATTTCACCTTGTGAACAAGAAGAATGACTGTGGTATAGCTTTTGTTGATGGGGTTTTTGAATTCGTCAGCAAACCTGGAAATCCATTTAAGTGGAAAGTGTTCCCTAATCCATCATTAGCTTATGATAACTTGTTACCAGATAGCTACGCAGCTGGGGCATCTAGAACTAATCTGCTGGATCTTCCTATGAACGAGGACAGAAACTCTGCGCAAATTGGAAAGCTCTCCTGCATTAATGTTACAATTGACAAGGTTACTCTGACCATTGTACATGAACTTGCAGATACAGGGGAAAAGCTCCCACTCCTCCAGGGATCTATCTGTACTACTGATTTTGTTGTACAGATTCTGTGCACTAAAGCAAGGATTATGAGCAGATTAGAGATGTTGCTATATTATTTTGATGCCCAGAGAAACTTATGGTGAGTGTTTTTATTTACAAGCGCAAGTTATACTATTTTTTTGCATTCCTTTGCAATATTTGGGACAGCATTTGTGCTCCCAGCTCGTAAACATATGTTAATAGTTGGGTGTATTGTTTTCATGTTGCAGGAGAGAATTTGTTCACCCAGT
The DNA here is from genome assembly GCA_023539305.1 of Ilex asprella. Lineage (NCBI taxonomy): Eukaryota > Viridiplantae > Streptophyta > Magnoliopsida > Aquifoliales > Aquifoliaceae > Ilex > Ilex asprella. Next base: position 47,454,699 of record CM042185.1, read on the forward strand.
TGAAATATGCATTTTCTATCGCTTTAGGTTCAATCTCCAGGTTTCAGAAAATGTTTCGCATGGATTGCCTGTTCATTTTTATTGTAATATCAAAGAGGTCAGGATCATTATATTTGAATTTTTTCAATTAGTATCCATTACGGAGTTGAACTTTTTTAGCCATTCTCATTTTACTGTTGACAGTTGAGCATATCAATAACCGAGCTTTCATTGGACATACTTCTCTTTGTGATTGGAAAGCTGAATTTGGCTGGGCCCTACGCAATAAGAAACTCCGTCGTTCTGGCTAACTGCTGCAAGGTTTTGTACTTATCTATATATTTATATGTTTGAGGCATCTGTCTTTGTCTCTTTTTCTGTTTGAGGTATGTATTCGTTCTGATTGTCATTTTCCATGTTTCCTGTTACTGTCAGAGTAAACAATTAAACTTAACTTCATATCCTTTTATGTTCAATTTTCTAGTGAGAAAACAAAAGCAAAAAGGCTGAAAGGGTTAAGATTAAATATTTAATCAGAATTGTAAACGAATTATCCTCCCTAGTTGTGACCAAAGAATTGTGGCCTTTAGTAGGGTGTCTAATTGAAACTTTATTTGCGAAGGACCACGCATACTTGGTTCTACAAAAGAGATATTGCTAGAAGATAAATGTGATTTCTTCCTATTTGGATACATCTCATATGGTTTACATCTGTTTGGTTTGGTTTGTATGATGTAAATTAAAGATTGTGGCTTGGGCTGTGTAAATCAGGGGTGGTGTCAGAGGAGTCCATCTTGCACGTGCCCAGAATCTGAAAGTAACAAAATTGAAATCGGGCATATGATCACGCTTTCGAATATTTGTCATCATGTGACCAAGCAATATTGGATGTTGAGGACTTGTTTCCTTTTTAGCATGTGGAAAGTGTAATTGGTGATAAATCAGAATAAATTCTGTATAATTGATGGAAAAAATTGAGCATTTTCCAAGTGGGTGGAGGTGAAGAGGAGTCAGTATGATTTGTTTTCATACACATGGGTGTATCTGCTTATGCATGCATATTCTCATGCCAATGTATGATTACTGTGATTTGGAGTCCCAAACATCATATAACCACAATGAAGTAGAATAGCTTTAGTGTAGGACTTTTGTAGCTGGGTTTGCTGGGTTTTGTTGTTTAAAAGATAGGAAGACGATGGCTCTTAAAGGGCCAAATTAGGGAAAGGACAAAGGTTTAAGTGCCCACAATAGCAAGGAAAGAGGAGGGTTCAGGGTGGTGCTGCGAGCACTCTCTTCAAGTAGTAACTATGTTTGGTTTGAGTCTTTTTAAAGTTTTTTGCTGACAAGTTTGCGGAAAAAACTTGTTGGCTTGATGCAAGGAATTAAATTTTGTGCCGAAACGTCTGAAATGTTCCTTTTTCAATGGAAAATTAAACGGATCATTGATTGAATATCAAAATTCCTATTTTTTGAAGTGTTTCACTTATGTTTCGAAATGTTTCGTTTGTTTCAACTAATGTTTTGGAAACAAATTTTTAAGTTTCATTTTGTTTTCGAAATATTTCTGAAACATTAGCGAATTGCTTCTATTTCCAAACTCACCGAAATTATAGACCGAAATGAAATTTTGGTCCTTGGCTTGATGACAATGATACAATGGGGGTTGATGGGGTTTAAGCCAAATGTGAGGGGGTTTGTGAGAAATCTATTCAATTTGAGGTATAAAACCTCAATTCTTATTAGTTGTTGCTCCAATTTATAAGAGAGAGAGAGAGAGGAGAGAGAGATGCAGGGAGAACTATGAATGTTCTCTCTCTCTCACACACACATATCGCCCAATTTGATAAATGAACAATGCTACACTTACCAAAAAATTTGCCAGATTTTGCTTGCCAAATCAATGTAGATTGTTGGATCAATAGGTCTCACCAACTTTATTCCGCAGGACCTACTGATCTAACCATCAACATTCATTTGATAAACAACTTTTGCTAAATGTTTTGGTACGTGCATCATTAGTCTTGATAAACATGGAATTTGTCAGGAAGTGGTGGTGATGATTTTTGACATGGCAGGTTGAAAACATGTCAGGCTTGACCCTTCTTTGTCACTTTTATGATAACGAAGACGCATCAATTGCTAATGGTCAATCCACTATCATTTTCTTAAGGTATATATGCTGCTTTTTTGCAATAAGTTTTGCTCATCAACATAGTTTTATTTTTGAGTTTGTTTTGTTTCTTTGAATGTCTCTCTGTTGTGTAAGGATATTATTAATGTTAATTAACACTGTCTGTAAGGCACTTATCTTCAGTAAATCAACCTCCGGAAGCGTCGTTTTTCTCAATCCAGCTTGCAGACCAAGGAGCTTTTTCTACTTCTCCCATCCGGGTGTCACTTTTAGAAGAACGAGCATTCGCTTGGAGAACACGCATAGTTTCATTACAAGGTGGGTTCAGCCTCTGTTTTACCCTTCCCTGTGCAACCTTAAAAAGTAAGTACTGGAACATAGGTGTTCATCCCCAGTTGAAATGCATTGAAAATATCCAAATGAAATATCTATATAATTTATATTGTCTCTATGTGGGGCCTAGATATATTTTGTCAGATAAGAAAACTAAAGAAAAGCAAATAGTTGAAAAAAGTAATGAATGTGATTGAGCATACAAAAGGTCAAAAAAGATGGAGGAGGTAAAGACTTGTTGACATCCGATGATGAAGATATTGATGCCGTCTTCAAACTGAAGATCTAGATGAAAATGTGATTTGTAGGACTATAAGGATGGATTGTTTTGGATTTGGCTAATCTTTAAAATTTGATATTGATGAATTATGTTGCAAACTTGAATTGTTAAATTTTGTTTTGAAACTTGGCGTCTTTTTTAATCTTGTATGAAATTTAAGTTAAAATATAATTTATATTGATTTAATTGAACTATAAATGTATACATGTATCATGTATGTATAACCATATCTCATGATACGATACAATCTGATATATGATATACTATTTTAAGAAAAAAAAACAGACTACTATGCATGTGTTGACAACCTTGATTCCAGGACATGCTAATTGTTGATTAAGCACAATAGTATAATGAGGTTAAAAAGCGGGCGAACGCACATTAATTTGATAGATATGATGGAAGTAGAGACTTTAAACTTTCTCTCACTGGACCTTGAGATAAGGACTGCAACACTATACGAATGAATGTATGGAGATTATGAAGAAAGAGTTGATAAGTGAGAGATAACTGCTAAGATGCAAGGTAGGTTGGGATGGGCTAGGTTGAGAACTTGGGATTTGTTGACAAGCTTATATCACCATTTTGAAGTATTAGTGATTTCAACTGCTGAATTCCCAGCTGGGTTAATCTCACTGGATTTCTTAATTGTAGTTGTGATGCAAGACTATGGTATAATTCTGTATTTTTAGGGGTTTAAGATTGAACTTTCCTCATTCATGATCAGACTCAAAGACTTATCCTGGGCCATTCGTCGTGGTTGAAATTTCAGATAGAAGTGAGGTATCTTCTCAAATAATTGTTCTTGTGATGGGTATTTATTGAAGGTTTGAAAAAGAAATTCCCATCAATGCTTTTATCTCCCCTTTTTTCTATGTGTAGGATGGTATGTCAATTGTTGTATCGCCTTTACTAAGAATTCAGAATGAAACTGATTACTCTATGGAGCTGCGTTTTCAACGGCCTCAACAGAAGGAAACCGACTTTGCTTCTGTGGTGCTGAATGCGAGGGATACAATTGATGATTCTATGGCAGCTTTTGGTGCTATAAATTTGTCTGGTGGACTGAAAAAGGCATTGGTGTCTTTGAGTGTTGGTATGGATTGAGCTATTTTTCTTTCCCTTATTTTCTTTTTAAAGATGGAAATTGCACTGTCATTTCTTGTAAGCAAGGCAAAGAGAATTGTCCACATATTCATGGAGAGTTATATTTCCTGGTTGTATATAAGATATAAGGATGTCACTATGTCAGCCAAAGGTGTAGGCTTCAAAGGCAATTGTGGGTCTGATTTGACTCATTTGAGGGAGTCAACATACACAAAAATTGATCAAACTCAGCGAAGAAGGAATGGAAAACAAATGGAGGAAAGAAAAAGAAAATAAGCTGGTGTTGGATGTCGATAAGATGATTTATACGGATATACAACATGTCTCTGTTCCTCCACATCATAAGCAAAAGAATAAATTCATGTTCTTGCTATAGAAAATGATGTGATAATAGGTTTGTCAAATAAGCTAATGTTTCATTTCCATCATATATTCAATTTCCTTAAATTTTAAGACAATGCTGCACCTTTTCTGAAGGCATCGACCATTATTTTTCTTTATTCGTTTAACAGCAGGCTGAAACCTCATTTACCAGACTCGGGCCATCAAGGCATTACGGTGCCATTGAATAGTTTATGAAGCCCCCAAAATAAATATATGTAGTTGTGTGCCTTGTATCAGGTGAAGATTACCTTGGGACAATCACTTTCTCTCTTGAAATGGCATCCACCTTGAGGAAGTCTTTGCGGTTGCAAACCTGGGGAGGAACATCAAGAAAATGTTTATAAGATGTACAAACGCTTATTCTGGGTTCCTTGAGGGGAACTGAAAGATGATGTCTCTTTCCTTGGTTTGAATAAGTACCTCAAATTCTTGCAGAAACAAAAAATGTGATGAGTTGGAAAAGATTCAAAGTAATCTGTGGTTGACATCCAAACGAATGCAGCCACTTTGTTTTCAAAATTCGATCTAATAACCTTGGGTTGTAAGTTCAAACCTGAGGGCAGACACTTTGATTTCCTCTATTTGACTTTGAATTTTAATCATGTAGTTCTGTGTTTCAGGCTGCAGAAGTGTGGAATAACTTGCCTTTGTTTTGCAGGAGTGTTTCTTTACCCCCAAAATTCACATGATTTGTAATTGATTTGCAGGTAACTTCTTATATTCTTTTAGACCAAGAATTACTGAGGACTTGGGTAATTTTAAGATTTCATTGGTGGAGTGGTCAGATGATCTTAAAGGCGGAAAGGCTATTCCTCTATCTGGAATATTTGATAAATTAAGTTACCGTTTCCGGAGGGCCTTTTCTGTTGAATCAGAAAAGTTTTCCTTAAGTACCACATATTGTTCTCTCAAATCTGAAGCTGGGGATGTTGCTAACTTACATTTCCTAATTCAGAGCATCGGAAGGAATATTCCTGTTGTACGTCCTGATAACTTCGGGTATGCCTCTGGAAGTAGAAATTCACCAGTTGCACTCCAAGAGCAGAAGGAAATCTTTATTCTTCCTACTGTTCAGGTCTCCAATTTACTTCATTCCGAGATACATGTAAATTTGACCGATACAGGTAATAGAAAATACAACTGGAATATGGTTTTAATCGTTAAATGTTCTTGTCACTGACTTTCACCTTGGGCAGATCCAGTGGCCTCTGTTAGCTCGGGCAATTTAGGCAATCAGGCAACTATTCCTTGTGGCTCAACTGTAAATTTTTATGCTAATCCCGCCACGATATACTTTGTGGTTACTTTGATTGCATTTAATTCAAGCTGCAAACCAGTTACTAGTGGTGACTGGGTTAAAAAGTTGCAGAAACAAAAAAATGATGTCCGTCATTTGGACATTGAGTTGAATTTTGCCGGAGCAAAATATTTTGCTTCCTTGAGATTGTCGCGTGGACAGAGAGGCATACTAGAGGTAGCTATTCATGTGACCCGCTTGTTAGCCAGACCCCCATTTTAGAAGTTAAATTCTGTCTTTGTTTGCAGGCTGCTATCTTTACTTCCTACACGCTGAAAAACAACACCAATTTTTCTTTGTTTTGCTTTGCTGCCAATCAGAAGCCTCTGCCTAGGTAGTGACTCACGCTATCACTGTTTTCAAATTTGATTCGATGCAGTGTCCTTGTGATAACAAGTATCAATTCATGCAGGGAGGAAGCTGAAAAGCTAGGCTCCAGAATTCCTCCAGATCTAGGGTCTTTTTTGCCCCCCATGTCTAGTAAATCATGGTTCCTGAAGTAAATATGTCTCATTCAGTTCCAATTTTTAATCTCACACTTATGATAACATAATAGGCATTTCTATCTGATGATGGATGTCTGTATGTAAATATGTTCATTAATTAATTGTTGGTTAATTAGCCTTTTGTTGCCAATATTAGACACAACAGGTTGCGATTGAAATTATTGGAGGAGAAAGCATGTGAGGCACAACTGGACTTGGATGCATTATCAGGCATTACAGAGATAGACATGGAAGTAGAAGAAGGACCTGGAGTCAAAAATAATATGAAGTTGGGTGTGGCTTTAAGGCCGCATATGAGTAAAGTAGTTGTTCCATCGCAAATAGTATCTATGAACCCTCGATATGTTGTAATCAATGAATCGGAGGAAGTTATCATTGTTCGTCAATGTTATTTGGAGGTTTGCTCTTATTCTATCAGCTGAAAGTTGCCTTTTCACTTTAGATATGTTTTGATTATTTTCTAATCTGTGTTCTTGTCATCTCTTTTTGAGAAGAGTGACATGGAAGGCATGATTGCCATCCAAAGTAAACAGAAAACAGCCTTGAGGCTGCGGAAGGGAATAACCAAAAACAAGGAAACTAATATCCTTGAGAATTTTCTCAGAAAGCATAGAAATGCTCTAGATGATTCGTTACTCCATATTCAGTTCCGACTGGATGAGGCTGGATTGGGTTGGTCAGGACCAGTATGTGTTGCTTCACTGGGACGGTTTTTTCTGAAATTCAGAAGATCCTTAGAATTTCCTGTACAAGAATCAGGTTATGTAACGGAACATGACAAAAGTTTATGGGAGTTTGCGGCTGTTCATGTGGTAGAAGAAGGTTCTACTCTTCTTTTGCACTTCAACAGACCATCAAAAATTAACCTGCCTTATCGGATTGAGAACTGCTTGCGTGAAGCTTCTATAGTTTACTATCAGAAGGTTGTCTCATTAGTCCTCCATTTTCATCAATTACTGTATGATTGAAGCGATTTTGGATGGTCACTTATTTATCCTTTTCTTTGCGAATTTTCAGGGTTCTTCGGAGCCAGAGATTCTGAGATCTGGAAGCAGTGTCAACTACGTTTGGGATGACTTGACTCTACCTCATAAGCTGGTGGTCAAAATTGATGGTAGGTATTGAGATTTAAATACTCTGATTTATGTATTTAAGCCCCTTTATATGCTGGAAAGCTGATGATGCCACTATAACTTTTTATGCCTTCACACTTTAGGGGGATGGACTTCGCATCAAGTTTCATCATGAATTGTTTATGTTTCTTAATTGAAATTTGAGTATTTGCCGCAGAAGTTATTTTTCTAAATATTTAACAGAGGATCCCTACTTGATACGAAATGCAACAGTAATATCAATGCTATATTTATGTGTATCAGCTTATGGAGTGCATGCTTGAATAATGAACAAGGGCAGCTTCCTATGAATCATCTTCTCCCTGCTCTACTCGGTTTGAATTTTGCGCATAACATCTGCTCATTTGATCTAGTCATTTTGGTCTCCAACTAAGTTTAGTGGCATGGTGACATGTGCTGCAGTGATTATAATCAATGAATGAGAGATTCCTTATAAAACTTGGGATGACGGGCACGAAAATTGTGCCTTGTGGTTAGTCATTAGGGGCAATTAGGAGGGAGATTTCCCTTGTAAGGTGTTGGGCAGTTGGCCCTACAATGCCTCCCTAAATGTTGCTTTTTTGTTTGACAGCATCAGTGGAGGCCATTCTTACAATTGATCATAGTTGCAGTGGTAACATTCTTGCTTACTGTTATGCATGTGAATAGGAGCCGAGGAGAGTGGTAATCACTTGCTCTAGCTTTCTGGGGGTGTAAGAGGTTTTTGAGGCTTGTCGCTGGTTCTTTTTGGTGTGGTTGGGTTATTCCCAGGGTTGTGGAGGCTTTGTTGAGCTTTTCAAGTGAAACCAAGTCATAGGAGAGTCAAGTTTTGTAGTTTTCGGGAGGCATGGGATGTTGCACCTTTATGTCTCATGTAGATCATTTGGGAGGAAAGAACCATATTAATTATGGCTGTTGAGCTTCAAATTCACAAGCTTAAATATATTTTCAAGGACATTATTTTGGTGTAAAAGAGTCGTACCCAAAACTTCCCCTAAGATTCCTTGGTATGAGTTTAGGTGAATTGTTCTTTTTTTTCTTTTCTGAGGGTTAGTGCTCCTTGTAGACTTGGTGTGTGCTCAGGTATTGTCCCTAAATTTTGGTGGTTTGAGTGGATTATTATTTGGCTTGCCAAGGGAAAGCACAAGAGAGGAGAAAAAAGGGGCAGGTCTGCTGGGCTAAGATTATCGGTTCTTTATAGGTTATAGCTTGGTCATGCAATTATACATGAGAGACAGAGCTTTTATCATACACTTCATTATCTAATTTAAGTTCTTAAGTAGGCTTTCAGCTTCTCAGTCTGATAAAAAATTGTGGTTGCGGAAATTGAAAGCTGCATGATATGCATTATGCTTTTTCTCTTTCCCTCTTTCCTCCTGTTGTTTTCCTTTTTCAATTAGATAGCTGATCTTAAAGTCTATTCCTCCCTATACATACATTGATAAAATTACAAAGAAATACTGTAGCCCGTATGAAGGAGAAATTCTTCCTTGTGGCGCTGGCACGAGTGTATGCATGAGTTGAGCTAAACAGAAAGTAGTTTACATGCTTACTTCTGATTATGGATGAACGTTTCAGAAATTTAATTCTTGCAGTAAATTTATAGCTATTAACATCTTGCAAAGAATATGACATGAAGTGAACTTTAATGGATAGCATCATGTTTTGGACTGTTGTTGTGCCTCTAATACCATTTCACTAAGAATCATGGATACGGACAAGGAATCATAGGTACAGATACGGATATGGGTACATCAGGATACAAATAAAAGATACAACAAAATCATAAAAAGTAGGATACAACTAGGATACGTCTATATATATTATAGAATGTTATTACAATACTAGGGATATGAGAGATTAAGAGATAAAACACATCCAAACCAAAACAGTTTATATTGCTGCTTAATGGTGTTTTGAATCTAAGGTTAATGTTCTAGCCTTCTATGTAATTCTAAGCCTAAACATGTGTAATCCTTCAAGAGTTCTCAACTTTTACGAAGCATTTAATATACTTCATTGGTTTTGACATAAGCCATAAAAACTCATCATTTAAGCTAACCAAATTGTGAAGAATTGGCATATCTTGTGGCATATATGATGCACGTCCAAATGAACATCTTGGAACAAGGAATACACATTTGTATGATTCATGGTTTTTACTTTTTACACATGTCACCTTACAAAGTATTAGGCAAATGTATCCACCGATACACATCCATGGATACACCGACACGTATCTAACAATGATAAATATTTTATTAATTATTTGATATGTACAAAAAGTATTTGATACGTATTCACGAGTCTTTGACGAGTATTGATATCCGATACGTGTCGGATATGGATATGTCACCCCAATCGAAGTATCCATGCTCCATTGCCATTACACCAAACATTGATAAACGTACTAAAAAAAGATTCTTAGTCTGTGCAGAGGAAAAATTCTTACTAGTGGCACCATCAGAAGAGTGTGCATGAATTGAGCTACAAACAGAAATTAGTATACATGCTTACTTTTTTTTATTATTGGTGCATGTTTCAGCAATTTTATTTTATGCAATAAACTTAAAATTGTTAACATTTTATAACGAATTTTAAATGAACATATGCTTTATGTGAATTTAATGGATAGCATCATGTTTTGGACTGTTAGTTATGCCTTTGATAGCAATATCCAGCTGATAATTAAGTAAACCCTTGGTTAATCGAATCAAAAAATTAAATTACATCATCACCATTTAGCTTTCTTCTTGCAGATGTGCGTCTGTTACGTGAAATCAACTTGGATAAAGTGCGGCCTTGGAAACCATTCTATAGGTTCAGGCAACACAGAGGGCTGGTGTCTCATTTACCACTGGATAAAAATCCAGAAGACCAAAAAGGGTCTAGTTATGAATGGTTAAATGGTTTGGCTACAGTAAAGTTGGGTTATGAAGTATATGCAGATGGCCTCACACGAGTTTTGCGAATTTGCGAATTTTCTGATAATCGCAAAGGTGATACCATCTCCCACTCCAGTGCAAAAATGCAACTGAGAATCACCTATTTTGCACTTAACTTGCTCGAGCGTGCTAAGCAGGTCAGTCAGTCTTAGTTTGTCACAAGCTTGTTTACTATACTCGTCCAACCGTCCCATTTCTTACTTTCGACATCTTTGTAATGTTCTTTTGCACTCTAGACAAGAATGTTACATGGCATCCTTCAGAGAGATTAATGTTCTTAAGGTTATTTCTTATGTTTTGGTTAAGATTCAGTTAGTCTCTATGTAGGCTGCAGAGCTATTATCATTCACTGATGCTTGTGTGTTATCATTCATTGGAGTTGGTAGCTACTATGCATCAAATGTCTCAATTTTTATTTTGCTAGTAGCTTTACTTACCTGCTGCATTTGCTCATACAGATGAACAATGGTTGACATAAATGTATTTGTTCCTTTTGACATTGCACTTAGAGCTGCCAATGAGCCAAATTTGGATTTTTTTGATGCTTGTTTTACTATTAGATAAAGCCTGAACTGGCCTCATATCACCTGTTATAGGCTTATGAACAGGTGGTTTTATGGAGATTTTGTAGCTTTCCAGGGCTTTCTGACTCCAAATTTGCTGCAGAGAACTGATTTCATGTGTGTGTTCCCTTGGAACTCATTGTATGGCCAAACCGAAGTGCCAAATTGATTGCAGAAATATATTTGCTAAGGTTTTAAAATGTCATCCTTAGATATGTCACTGGCAAATAACAGATTCTTGTATGGAAATTTTTTAATATCACTATTGTAACAAGTGTTGATGAGAAATCAGTTATCTTTTGTTATATTACAATACCAAAAAAGTTCAATTTTTTAAGGTTTCCATATTTCCCCAAGTCAAATGGCAGTTGTGCTTTGGTTCTAACACTTATAAGATGGAGTATGATAGGATAACAAGTTGGGAAGTTCTTCTCCATCCTGCTTTCTGCCATCAGCGACTGTAGTTTCCCCCACATGTCCAGTAAGTTATCCTGGATATGGCTCAAAATGAGGGAATTAAAGTTAATACCCGAAGTTCTGCCCAGAATAAAATATTAAACTTGGTAGTTTGGACGACAAACAATGATTTCAGCCAATTCTTTTGTGTTACACCCTATTGACTAACAAAAATAAATGATAAGTTTTAAACAATAGAAAGAGTCAATCCAATAGAAAGCTGCATCTGAAGAATTGGAACAGTATGTATGATACGTCAAAAGTTCTGGAGCTCTCTTTTTTAAATAATGGATTGTAAAAATG
>CM042185.1:47501959-47514251 GCA_023539305.1 Ilex asprella
ACTTGGTAATTTAAGAGCATTTATTGAAAAACATGATCTTCTCAACAATATCAACTACACCCTTCAATTCCCCCATAAATTATCACAAGTCAAAATTCTCGTCTTCGCAATTACTTGGTATTTTCGTCACTCCTCTCCTTTTCTTTTCTTTTCTCTTCTCTCCTCTTGCGGAAAGGTCATGATTGCTTCATTCACCTCCAATTTAGTCTTTCGACTGATTGTTTCAACTTGTTGATGATGATGGTAATTCGACCAACAGTTTTCCTACTTGTATTTTCGTTCTTCATCGTTTCACCTAGTGAAGGGGATAATTCAACGCAGTGTAATCAATACTGCGGAGGCAGGAAACTAAATCGGTATCTTCCGTCGCCGTTTGGGTTCACCGCCGGTTGTGGAGTCCGGTTAAATTGCAGTAAAAATGGAGACATCGAAATTGGGGGATTTCAAGTTCAGAATGTGACTGCAGATTACATATTGGTCAATCTTCCGGCAAAATGCAACCGTCCGATTGATGATCTCAAGCAAGTGATCGGTGAGAATTATGCGCTGTCTGGGAGGAACGGTTTTCTCTTGCAAAACTGTACCTCACCGTCGAATGATTGTGTCTTACCATATAGTTTGGTGGGGAATCGGTTCCAATTACAGGGTTGTGAATCGAAGAGAGATAATAGAAGTTGTTATTTAGAAGCGTACAACCGTTCAGCTTTCATGGACTTCAACAACTTTTACAAGACCAATTGTAAGGTCTTGTTCACGTCAATCGCCGTCGATTTCAGTAATAGTTCGAGCAACAATTCGGCGGTGTCGCTGGAGTTTCAGACGTTGGAGTTGGAGTGGTGGTTGAGTGGGCAGTGCCGGTGCACAAGCAATACGAATTGCGCGAATTTTTCGCTTCCCAACGGAGGGACAGGGTTTCGGTGCTCGTGTAAGGATGGGTTTGCAGGAGATGGATACGCCGGCGGTGGTGGTTGCCGGAAAGGTTAGACCAAGTACCCGGCATTTACTTTTGTGTTTTTCTTCATTTATTTTATTCCTATTTAATTTTGTTATGGTGGATGGCCTAATATGCCTTTGACTATGGGCAAGTGCTCGTGATGGAATCTATACAGTGTGTCGCATTTTATTTTTTTGTAACAATCAGAAGGCGCCACCTCAGTTAACTTTGTCATTCCCAATGGAAATGTTGTGGCCATAAGGTCATAAATTTTCTTATGTAATGACTAAAATAACCATAGATATTTTTGGCAACTCTTTGGCAACTGAAATTTTTATTTGGGGGCATTTTGGTCATTATAGCCCAATGAATTTAGCCTTCTAGAAAAAATGTGGCAGTTAGCTTGTTAAAGTGATATAAAATGGTTGAATGTTGGGTATTCTTTTTTTAAATAACTATGAGGAGATTGATTCAAATTGTTTAGATTAGCATACGTGACACTGACCCTTTGCGTTTTGTTCATGTATTGAGCTTCCCGTTGTGTTTGATCCACTCAAACTTATTATACAATGTCAAAAATATTAGTAATATGAAAATAATTATACCGTTAATGTTAGAGAAGTGTTTTTTTTTTTTTTTTGTATACGTAAAGAAGGAAAGAGATATAGTTGGGGAGGACATAATGTGGGTTTTAAAAATGGGTAGAAATCAGCTGCATGGTTACTAGTCTTCAGCCTGGTGGTGTTGCAAGTTTCATAATTGGATGGTAGAGGGTAAGATTTGGTCATATTGGTGCCTCGGAAGATTTTTCAAACTACACAGATGTATGTAGACGGGGTTTCTAATGGTCAACAAAGGCCAAAAAAAGGGCATGTGCCCCTAGAAACATTCAAAAATTGTCTTTACTGGTTTGGATGGTGACTTGCCAAATAGATAATCCGCCAAGTCAAAACCTTCTTTGCTTCAATTCATTTCTCAATGGAGTTTTAATTAGATGGTGGCATGCTGCACATGGCCATTTGATAGCTTTCTATTTTAAATGTGAAAAGGTCAAAGGGAGGCTCATGGTTGTAGATAAATGTTGTCTTTGATAGACAGCAAAGTAGCGAACTAATAGGACCATGAGCTTGGCCAATGACCAGTCTTCTTCTCTATTCTAATCTTTATTCATATGCTGAGATCCTAATTGATAGGAAATTTGCAAGAGGAATTTTCAAAGGACCAGGTAATATTGGAGCAAGAAAAACAAAACAAGTTACTGACAATGCTTATCACTTGTTGCACTAGGAATCATATCCTTGTGCAAGACTGGCGGGTTTAAATGTCATAAAAACATTAGAAACTACAATGATACCGATGCCACCGTGTCTTGCTTTTCACACCCGAACAAAGTGGTAGAAACACCAAATATTCCCCAAGTTTCTAACAGAAATTCCTTCACATTAAGACGACATTAATTTGATAAAGCTTTCTTTGGATAATTTTTTAATGATCAGATGGGCTAAATAGCGTAACTAGTTAAACAAAATCAACTGAACTATCATGTTTCTGTTCAAAAACAGAGTATTATGCCTACTCTTTCCGGAGTATTTTTATTCCCCTTCCCAAAAGTAGGTGAAAAATAAAAAAACTTCTACGTTGTCAATCATATGATAATCTGAACGATTACCTTACGGAGTATATACTCTTATCAGTTATTAGTTGTTATACTACAGTACATGAGACATTTTCTGTTGCTTCAGTGCTGCTATTCCATCGGAATGCTTTTGCCAACATGCAAATTAAAAGCATCCTTAGATGCATGACTGCTGAAGTAACTGAATTTATCCTTCTAGATTTCCTCTGTTATATCTGCTAATACTTACGTAATTTGATTTCCATGTCATCAGTTCCTCTGTTATATCTGCTAATACTTTCATATTTTGATTTCCATGTCATCAGTTCCTCTGTTATATCTGCTAATACTTTCATATTTTGATTTCCATGTCATCAGTTTCTCGTTGCAATGCTTCTAAGTACATGTCAGGCCGATGTGGAGGAACTACAAGGGTTGTTGTTCTTGTTGCAGGTAATCTTTCTTATCTTAAATGGATGTAGATTGCATCTTAATAGTACTCAACTGCTCAAGAATATAACTACTTAGATTATGGAGTCCCACTATTGAACCGCTCTGACCACTTCGTTTGTTAGCTGGAATAAATGGCAATGCTCTCTGCATTCCGGAATGTTTTTATCAAAAAGGTGTGTCTATCAGTCATCACATTTAGGCATGCTTCATCATTGTTTAAGTGGTCAGGTATTTATCATCCTGTTATTACCCTGTTTCCTTATCCCTCTCGTGACACTCTTTAGGGTTGTAAAGTCACTTTCAAGTGTGGCAGAGGCAGCGTCATACATTGTTTGACCATTTGGAGCTCCCATTCCTCAATTTTTCCAGAGCCCTGATATTTAAATAATGGTGCCAAATGTATTTGCTTGACATTTTTATTATGGGAAAATCCTTTTGTTTATTACGGGAGCATTTTCCAATCCTTCTCGTAAAAGCTAATTATGCAACGACTCAGCAAAGTGGTAGAATGACGAGCGCTCAATGTGTGAAGATTGAAAGAACTTCTGTTATTGCATGCGGCAGATGCTTCCTTAGCTTTATTGCTTGATACCAGGAGCATAAGTTTATAAGCTTTTGAGATATCGTTTGTTCAAATCCCAGGTTGGGAAGAAAAAAGGAGAGAGGGGGTTTTAATGTAGTATGAATGGGCTCACCACGTGTATACCTAAGCTTTTAAATGGTTTTGAGTTCCAAACATATGTATTGTGCCTTGTGGATGAATGGAGCCCTGTCTCCCAACTTAAACCAAGTTAATGTTAACTCCTAGTTTTATTCATGTGGTGTGGGCATTCATGTTGCCTAAAGCAGAGATACGTGTAACAAATTTACGTTGCTAGGTTGGTTAATTGGTTTTGTCATTGTGACTTCAAGTGAATTATCTGGTTTAGAAGCCTTTCTGAAAAATTCTTCTAAATAAATAGCAATGATGTTGCTGTTAGATGTGGATAGTTTGTCGTTACTTTGGGTTAACACAATCCATGTTAAAAATTGTGCATTGAGGATTAACATTAAGTTAGGTTTACAATCACAATAACTCTCCTCTTTGATTCAATTATGACTATCTTCTTTGATTCATTGTTAGGTGTTATTGCTGGAGCTTCTTTAATGGCTATTCTGGCTTTGATCTGCTATTTCATTCGAAGACGGACTTCATTGAAACTCCGAACGAGTGCAAGGCGCCTTATATCTGAAGCTGCAGGCAGCTCTAGTGTTCCTTTCTTCCCCTACAAAGAAATCGAGAGAGCCACAAATGGGTTCACTGAGAAACAAAGATTAGGAACTGGAGCCTATGGCACAGTATATGCGGGAAAGCTTCACAATGATGAGTGGGTTGCCATTAAGAAAATAAGGCATCGAGACGCTGACGGCATTGAACAAGTCATGAATGAGATCAAGCTTTTGTCCTCTGTTAGCCATCCAAACCTAGTCCGTCTCTTAGGTTGCTGTATAGAGAATGGTGAACAGATACTTGTTTACGAATTTATGCCCAATGGAACTTTATCTCAGCATCTGCAGAGAGAAAGGGGTAATGGCCTTCCATGGACAGTACGTCTCACCATTGCCACTGAAACTGCTCATGCAATTGCTCATCTCCACTCAGCCATGAATCCACCAATATACCACAGAGACATTAAATCAAGTAATATACTTTTGGATTGCAACTTCAACTCAAAGGTAGCAGATTTTGGTCTTTCTAGACTTGGTATGACTAATGATTCTCACATTTCCACCGCACCCCAAGGAACTCCTGGCTATGTTGATCCTCAGTACCATCAAAACTACCATCTTTCTGATAAAAGTGATGTTTACAGTTTTGGGGTGGTTCTTATAGAGATAATAACCGCATTAAAAGTGGTCGATTTCTCTCGAGGTCACAGTGAGATTAATTTGGCTGCGCTTGCAGTCGACAGGATTGGTAAAGGTCGTGTGGAGGAGATAATAGATCCATTCCTTGAGCTACACAGGGACGCTTGGACGCTAACATCTATCCTCAAGGTGGCTGAGCTGGCTTTTAGATGCCTTGCTTTTCATAGGGACATGAGGCCTTCTATGATGGAAGTGGCAGATGAACTAGAACAGATTAGGCTCAGCGGGTGGGCACCAATGGAGGAGAATATATGCATGGCATCATCAGTATCTTCTTGTTCATCGATGTATGCCGGAAGTGAGAAATCACTAGGTGGAACAACTAAGAAAGCAGGGATAGTAAGTCAAAGAGTGATGGTTCCACAGAGGACACCTGAGTGCTTGAGTGCAATGGAGGAGGTGCAGGATAGCTCCCCTGTTTCTGTGCAGGACCCTTGGTTTAGTGAACACAGCTCACCATCAACAAACAGCTTGTTGGGTAATGGAGCCCGGTGAGCCAAAAGCTGCTGGTTCATGGGGTGCTTAACTTCTGCGCATCTTGTGAATATTATATAGGTAGTCTCTACAGTTTTTGTCACTATATCCCATATCTATGTGGTATGCTAAATCTTTCAAACCTTCCTCATATAATTCTTTAGGAAATATACAAAGGGAGAAGAAGTACTATATAGCTGAATTAATTCGTACATAAATATGTTAAAACTTGTGGAAGTCATACTCTGTGTGTGCTTGTGCTGAAGATTACTAATAGTCCTTTTCAAAGGGTACCAAATTTGTGTTCTTTGGACTCATGACTGTGCAAGCCTCTAATCCCTCACAATCACCTACAAATTAAAACACTTTAGCATCAGTTAAACATGGCTCTATGTGGTCAAGGAGACTCAAACTGGAGACGTGTGGGTTTATTTTTTGCCCATTGTTCGAAGGTCGTATTTAGGGTGAACAATCGTATCGTGTCGGATTCGTGTCATGTTATTGTGAGTTTGTGTCGAGCACTAATCAATCCTAACCCAATCTATTTAACTAATCGTATCGTGTCGTGTCGATTGATTTGTTTATTTTCATGCTGAGTTTTTGTTCGTGTTGACTCATATGAACTTAGAATAAAAAACTTAATGCTAAGATTTGAGTCTAAAATTCTATTATCAATTAAAAATGAATCTATGTTCATATTTTTTCTATAAATTAAAAATTAACTTAATAAACATAACAATAATAATAAGTAAAAATGTTTTTTTTTTGTACAACGATTATGTCAATGCTTAATAAACAATAACAAATAATTAGCATTTTATTTCTATAATATTAGTTAAACGTGTTAATTGTGTCAATTTTATATTGTTCGTGGTTAGTGAACTCATTTATTATTCATGTTAACGGGTTATGTCATTTACGGGTTCATGTTAAGAAATGATCAACCATAACATGTTAATTTTGTGTCAAATTCGAATCATATTTTTGTTTTGTGTCAGAAATTATCACTGTTAGTCGTATCATTCCAGACAAGTGTTCAAGAGCTATTAGCTTCATCAATTTAGAATTAGAAAAAAAATTAACAGGCTTTGGCAATGATTTAAAAAGCTAAATATAGTTACACAAAACTTATTCATGAGCTATTTCTTCCCTTCTTCATGCATAATTATGTATACAAACACAAGGACAACATATATAGTACTCTCCACCACAGGGGAAGCCACAGGAATTGAAAATGGTGTCTAAGCACTAGTAGACGACCGGCTTAAACCATAAGCAAGTGAAATGCTTCCTTAGGCCCTGGAGACCCGAAATTATATTTTTGATCTTTATAATATGAGTTAATCTAGCTCGAATATTATGGAATAAAATGTCCAAAAAGATACAAAATCGGATTCTCTCCTCTTCTTTAAATTTTACACTATTGCACCAACTCAACCATCACATCGGACATCACTCACCTAAAAGATCACACCGCCTCTCTTTATTTATTGTCAATCCAATTCAATCACTCTCCATAATTAAGGCATACGTAAATATATTTACATAAACAAATCCTGCCTCTCTGTCTCTCTTCTGATTTTAAGTTCAAAATGCATTGAAAACTAGAATAACAATAAAATAACACACATTTATAACAAGTTTGTAAAGGGTCCTGTTTAAAGTTTTTGCTTAGGGTCCCAAATTGTATTGAGCCAGCCCTGCATTAGTAAGGAGGCAGGACAGGGCAGAGAGTGATACAATATAGGAACCTGGGCCAGCATCCTTTTGCTGGTTTCGACTGGCAGCACCAACATGGTTTTCCTTTGCAGGTCTTTTTGATGCATTTTTTTAGGGGTGTTTGTTTTTCCCCTTTCAGGTGCCCAGGCATGAGCTCTCTTGGCTCTGAAACGTTCCCATCAGTTTTGCCTTCACTGCCTGTTCAATTTTTGAGGAAGGCATTTCAAAAAAATAAAATAAAAAACTGTAGAAAGTGAATTAAGGCCCGTACCTTTTGGCAAACACGACACAGAATAGCGGGTTTGGATGATAAATGTGTAAACATTAAAGACTCATCAAGTAAATAAGTTGGCAAGAACACAACTAAACATGACATGCATCTGACTAACACAGGCTTATACTTGACAAGAATTGAACTCAAATACTAGAATTCGACTATACACCATTATAAATGAGTTGAGTATACCTAAGCAAAATTTGACGTGGACAACTTATGTGGTTCAAAAACTCGACAAAGCACAATCCATTGATAGCTTTAAGGTAGTGTTTGGATCACCATGGGAGGATTGGATTGGATTGGAATTCGAACCCAACCCAACCCAATGCAATGTGATTAGAATTGGAGGATTATAAAGTTCGGATTTAAATCTTATCCCATGTTTGGATAGGTTTCATTTGGTTTGTGGGTCCCATTCACATGTGAAGATAATGTTAGAGGCGGTGTTCCAAAATAGAAAAATCACCTATTGATATTTTTGATATTATGTAGCTTAAAGTAAAACAGAACAGTAACAATGATATGCAAAACAGTTACACAGAAACTGCTTTGATACGAAAGAGTTACACAAAAGAGATACAGTAAAGAGTAACAGTGACAGACTTTCACGAAAGAGTTACAGCATACAGTTACATGTAACTATTCTGTTTAAATAAAATAAACACTGACCCGTTTGCAGACCAAGAACTATGATTGAACTTTAATTAGATCAAGGCAAGTGTTTGACACTATGTCCTTAAGACAAATTTCGCCCTCACACACAGTGCTTATGGAATCACGAGCGTCTGCCTCTCCAGGATACAATGATCTTTACACGGGCAGAAGTAACACTCCAATCTCCCTGTCCAGTGAACCAAACTTATGTTGTGTACTCTCTAAATGCACTGCCTAATGCCGAAATGCAGACTGCAATGTATGCCTTAAAGCCTTAATGTATGACCGAATTTATTGCATGCAGAATGGTAAATGAATCTGGGTATTTATAGACGCATTGGTGACTTTCCGGACAGTCACCATACTAAAGAACACAACCTAGAAATACTAAGGACACAATCTTTAACAGCCAATAGACACCTTTGAATTAACTGTTCTTGTATGAACAGGCTTAACCTTTCGGTTTGAAAGGAAGCAAAAAATTATTTAATTCATTCATTTAAATGAATTTACTCCAAAAAGATAGGGCACACCCACACCCAAGCCCGGCCCGGTCGTGGCAAGACGGGCGGCGCGCGCGCGTGTGGTCAAACCAACAGTATGTAGGCGCTCGCTCCGCTCACAAAACTGTGGTACCCCTTGGGGCCCAACCTATAGAGCAAACTTAGACTATATATGCCCATGTTGAACTTCTTCCTTAATCAATATGGGATTGGTGTTACATCCTACATTGCACTTCCTTTATTTTCACATTTTCAAGAGGGTCACTTTGGAGCCTATTTTCTCATTCATTTCTTACTCGATTTGAGCAAGTGAATATACTACATTATACTCCTCACGAAATAGAATATGAACCCACGAAAATTTATTCAAAATAACAATTGTGTCATACTTTAATTTTGGCTCAAAGTCGACCAAAAAAATGTTTTGGTCCAACAGATAAAACATATTTAAATGACTATTTCACCCTTGTGTAAAAAAATGTTATCCAATCCTATGCCATGTTTAAAATGAAAAGAGAAAAAAGTCCAATCCATTAGTATTGTCTTATTTACGAAAAAAAAATATGAATCAATAAATTATGCATTTTTATAAAATATTGCAATAAATATTTTGTTCATTTATTGAATTTAATTTGTACAATACACTTTTAATCACAAGAATCATATACATCATGCAAGTTGAAAATAATAATTTTCAATAGAAAAATAATATACAAATCGATATAACTCATGTCTAAGTCGTTATTTGTTTCTTTCTATAAAATCCGAAGTTGTATGTTTAAAAATAAAATTTAATTATTTTTTTCAATAAATAGCAAAATTACTCCGAATCATATTAAATTTTTTCAATGACCCAAATGCAATTTATTTTCCATGAATTTTATGGCATTTTAATATTATTGCCTAAATTAATAGCACAAATCAGATCAATTTAAAATATGTTGCTTTACTTAAAATCTTAATTTTTTTTAGAGTTCATATATAAGGAAACAAATGGATGAGTATAAAATTTTTAACATCTTAAAATTTTAAGATGTAATGAGACCCAATACCACAAAACAATTGTGATTTTTTAATGAGACCCAAACCCTTTCATTCAAAGTAGACTTAGAACAAAAATTTTCACACACTTACTCTCAAATCATGTGCTTGCATGCTATATTATGTCAATTGAGAGAGAATTTCTAATAATAGCAATTAAGTTCGAAAGTATAAGAGAGTTATGTGTTAATTTCTGAACATAAGGGGTAATATGCAAAAAAACCAAATCACCAGGGTATAAACTGGATTTTAATTTGTTAAATTGCTCAACTTCCAATGCTTCAGCTTTTCCAGATGCTTCGGATAGAGAGAGAGAGAGAGAATAAATGGCTATACATAGAAGCTACTTCCATGGCCAGATCGAGCACTTCCATGGACATATTTGGTCTATCAGCAGATCGAGCATCACCATCGTCCATCGGTAGATCGAGCATTTTCATGGCCAAATCTGGTCAACAGTACTACTTCCATAGAGAAGGAGGACTAGTGTGAAAGTGAAAGTGAAAGTGAAAGTGAAGGGAAATGGATGTAAAAACTTTACAATTTTTACTGTGGAGGGTATTTTAGATTTTAACCATTTAATCCTACTTCTCAATTCAACAATCCCTCACAGCATAAGGGATTGTTGAATCACTTGCAGATGTGATTATTTGCTTCAAAACATACGGTCGATTTTTTCAAAACCAACAAAAATTCAATCCCAAACAGCTTATCCAAACTAAGGATAAATATACCTCATTCACAATTTTAATCCAACCCTCCTGTAGTCCCCCCTAATCCTGTCGTCCAAACACCACCTAAGTGACTATCCATGAGGCCAATGAGGTCGGCTGGCTTTGGCAGCCAACAATCCGGCAAGCCGAAGGTCCTGCAACCCTACCGATAGGTTATTTCTTTTTCCTTTTACTTTTTGGTTAGGTCAACCATTAATAGGATTGTTAATCGAGTCAAAGTTTGGGAGCTTGAGTTCTACTTGCTTGAATTTGTTTTCTAAACAAGCTTAAAAAATTGTTCAAGATTGAGTTGTTTAAAAAAAGAGTCGAGTCTGAGCTCAAGCCAAATTCGAGTCGAGGACAAGTAGCTTAACTATTTTAAATATAAATGAGTCATGCAGTTTAAACTTGTTTTTCTAAACGATTCTAAAAAATTATTCAAACTCAACTCATTTAAAACACCAGTCGAGCTCGAGTCAAACTCGAGTAGCTCCTCTCGATTAATACCCGTAACTACTTACCTCTATTTCATTACACTTGGTTATGAATGAAAGAGAGTATAACTAGAAAAGGATGAGAAAATAGGGCAAGAAAATAAAAGCTAAAAAAAAAAAAATTAAACCCAAAAGAGATAAAATACTTACAATCATGAAGAACCACAAGGGTGACAAACACACTGCAAAGAAATGCCAAGTGAGGTGAGATCAACTTGGTAGTCATCATGATCATATACAGAGAAGGAAGACAACCATGGCAAAGTACCAGGAAGGATTATGGGTGTTTTTATAGCAATTCAACCTTAGTGATTTAGTCAAGAACCCCAAGCTGATTTAAGGCATAAACTAACTTTCTAACTGCTTGGATTTTCCATAATCTTTGCATTTATTGAAAGTTTCTACAATCTACCACATAGATTGACTCCTATTAATTACCTTTACCTTGAAACATAAATTGAACTGCATTTATACTGGATTAGGCCAACTAACTCTTTCAATTCTTTTCTTTCAAATGCTTTTTTTTTTGGGTTCAATTTCCCCCTTCTCACTTAGAGGGATCGTATTGAAATTTTTTGAACTTCAAGATGAAAATCAACGAAAAAATCGAAGGATCAAAACATAATTTTGAAAAGAAGTTCAATTTCCAACTAGCTTAGCTTGAATATTCCAATTTTAATTTCCATAGAAAAGGATGTGGAGTCAAATGCTATAATATAAAGTTGAGTGAATTGTATTTTATACCCTGAAAGATTTAAAAATTCTCATTTTATACTTTTAAAGATATAATTTTTTACATTATACTCTCAATGTATCAAAATTATTGTAATGTGACTTTTTTGTTAGCTTTCGTTATATTTTATGTCAAAAATCACCCTATTGACACTAATGAAAAAAATAATGAATTTTAATAGAAGGGTCACATTATAACACTTTTGATATATTAAAGATACAATATAAAAAATTTAATCTTTAAGGATATAAAGTAAAAGTTATTAAATTTTTTAAGGTGCAAAGCAAGATTCTCCCTATAAAATTTAAGTAATATCTATATTATGACGATGTGCCCTCTTCGTTCGAGACTTTGGAGGGTACAATTGAGCTCCGTGGGAGAAGTAACAGACCCTGATAAAGGAGAAAATATTCATTATAACGGTGATACTACATGATAATGTGACGTGGTGTTGAAATTTTTTCTATATTGGACTTCCATTAATTGATAGTTAATTTTCAATTTGTGAAAAACGGACTGAATTTATAGTCCAATGAGATGAGCCCAATATTGTTAAGTAATCTATTTTGATGGGCTTATGTACATCTTTTAATTGGTGTGGTTGAGACGGTTAAGTGTAGGCTTTAATCTAATTGTGGCCCGTAATGGGAGAGCCCGTTAGAATTCATTATAAATACAGGCTAGGTCCCTTCTCCACTTCATAACTTTAAATTGACTTGTCTCATTAATAGCCGCCTATTGATTTTGAAGAAGGAGAGGAAGACATTGCCCTTT
>CM042185.1:47514261-47526633 GCA_023539305.1 Ilex asprella
TCAAGAGATTGAGTATCATGGCTCACACAGGTATGTTTTAAATCTTGCAATTTAGGTGTTCTAAATTTCATGTTCGAATCATTAAAATTTCTTACACGTGGTACCATCAACTAATAATACTAAAATAAATAAGTAGATGAATCCCACAAAAATTAATAACTAACATGACATGTAAGCAAAAAACTTTTCAATCATCAGCTCATTTGAAGTTTTATTGTTGGTTGGTGATACCATGCTATTAATGATGACATTATATTACCATTGCATTCTGATAAAGGGTTTAACCCTTTGCAATATATTTGCATACTTTAGGTTGAAATGTGAAAAAATGAAACTTTTAGGGTACAAATTAAAAATTTTGGTATCTTTCATAAGGCAGAGTGAGATTTTGCCCTTTTATAAAATTTTGATCCGTAATTTTCAGATTTCCGTAATTTTGGTATCTCTCACACAAGTGAATCCGTCTCCTCAGCCCTAACTCTCTCTCTCTAGCTGCGGCTCTCCCTCTTCTCCGCCGTGGATCTGCCGCACTGTAGTTAATATCCCTCTCTCTTATTTTTCTCCCCCTCCGCTCAGAGCTCTCCCTCTCTTCTCTCTCCTCAACTCCCTCCCCCGCCTCCTCACTCCTATTTCTCTCGCGTCTGCCCAGCTACTGCCGAAGCCAGCCCAGCAACCCCGACGCCAGTCACCACCGATGCCGCCGACGATAACCATTCCCTATTCTCCAGGTACCCGTCTCTCTCTATCTCTCTTACATCTGTCTTCTCTCTCTTTTTCTCCTTCTGGCGACCTTCCCTATTCTCTCTCTCTCTCTCTCTCTCCTATCTTCTGTTCAGCGACACCATGGACTAACCACCGACCACCCATCGAACACCCCACAGTCCCACCACGACAAACAAAACCAGAGGCATAGCCCCGCAAACAAACCCTAGCTATTCACATTAACCAATTCTGCCTTAATTCAGTGTGAGCGTCATTAGATTTTGTAGGCATTTTTTGGGTGCTCTGGGTAGGGATCTCACACTGGTATGGAGCATCAAGGATTATACAAAGCTGGGTGTTAATTTTCATTGTAATTTGTTTTTTTTTTTTGTGTTGTTCCTTGGATAGCTTTATGTTTATTTATGAATTTATCTGTCATCAAGGTGTTTGAGCTTTTGTATTTTTGTTGAAGAGGGTTACTGGCTTACTGCCACCACCATTGACAAGCGACACCATTGATACAATTCATGAAATACTGATACCTCTTGCCATCTTTCATGCAGGAGCAAAACAAGAAATATAGCGGTGTCTTAATTTCATTAGATAGCGGCAGTAACTTGAAAAGAACTTCACTTTTCAACTTTGTACTGCATTTTCCCTAATTACCAGCAGCAATGGTGTAATGGTTCATATCAGCAGAGCTGTTGCCGCTGTGGTCTCAAGGTTCGTCTCTATATATTTCACATATACTTTTTTTTTTTTAATTTTCAAGTATAAATATTACCATTTTGAAGTTGGATTGGATGTTGGTAGTAGAGTATGTATGTCTCTGTGTGTGTGGGGGGGTTTTTGTTCTGCAAACTAAGTTGGAGCAGGAAACCAAAAAATTTGGATTTTAGGTTGAAAATTTATAGAAAAAGGGTAGAAAATTTTAGTTGGTTTGGGTGGATGGTTGGTAATTTTGTTAGGATTACTTCCTTCTGAGATATAAAGGAATAGAGGTTGATCCCATATTGCATTTTGTGTAGGTTTTCTTATAGTTCTTCTTCAATGACATAGAAAATTTTTATTTTTGTATTGTTTTGAAAGTTTATACTAGGGATATAGGTGGTCATGGAAAACTCTGGTTTTTTGATGTTTTTCTGTATTCTATATTGTTATTGGTTGAAACAGCTAGGTATTTTCAAGTATAATGACATATTCCACCAGTCAATGACAAATCGTGTTAACTTCCATACATGAGATTGCCTAATTGATTACATACTTTCTACTATAAAATTGAGCATATTTAGGGACTTTTTAGATTCAAGATTATGCTTATAACTGAAGCATATTATGGGTGGTTTAATTTGAACACGGCAAGGTTGTGGTTTTCTTGTATGGTCAATAGTGTACTAGGTTAGTGTGATACAAGGACGAGGAGACATAAAATATTAATTTTTTTGTTACTCCAAGCGTGAAGGCATGGGCAATCACTAGTATATATATTGTGTGGATATATTTATATCTTCTATCTAATATTATAGTTAAGAAGGTGAATCCTCAATTTATAAAAGCACAACAACGATGAACATTAATTCAATTTTCATCTACTTTAATTCAGTAGTACAAAAAATTATCCTAATCTTTTTCCGCTAAAAAACATTATCTTCTCTATATGGCTCCTAATGTCATACAATCCCTACACATTTCTTAACGTCAAATAATTTCATTAATTCACACATATCTTTCTCTTTTATATCCCATGCTTTTCTTTTATTTTATTTTATTTTGTCTTTTTAAAGTACATAATCTATATAATATTACAGTTAGGAAGTTGAATTCTCAATTTATAAAAGTACAACAAAAGATGAAGATTAATCTAATTTTTATCTATTTTGATAAAATTCATTCCAATTTTTCCCTCATGTATCCCAATGTCATACAAACTCAACTAACACATTTTCTAAAGTCAAACAATTTTATTAATCCACACCTACCTCTCTTTTATTTTTTATTTTTAAATTGTATGATAATAAACAATTTTTTTTTTATTAAATATATATATTTGATTTTGGTATTGAAGATTTTTTTCGTCAGTTTTTATTTGGCAGTAATCCGGTTTCTCTCATTCTTCCTCCTTTCATTTTTCATTGCTCTTCTTTCTCTCCAACTCATGTTCTCTTCTTCTTCCCCTTAATAAAGCAGCGAGTCGACCTTACATCAAAACAATTGAGAATCTATTGGTGCTTTGTAATAATGGAAGATTTAAAGGAGTTAACAAGCAAGAGACATGATCACAATTAAAAATCATGTCACGTGTCAATAATACGGTTAAAAAAAAGAACTAAAGTTACCATACAAACTAGAAGGATTCTTATTTTACACTTTGAGAGATTTAAGATTTCTTATTTTGTATACTCAAAAATTAAAATTTTCATATTGTACCTTCAATGTTTTAAGAGTGTTGCAATATGACATTTCGTTAACTTCTGTTGTTTATTCTATCAAAAATCATCCCATTGATTTTGGCGGAATGAGTAGCAAAAATTAACGGAATGATCATATTGCAATAATTTTAATCTTTAAAGGTATAAAGTAAGAATTTTTAAATCTTTCAATGCAATTCACCCTAGAACAAGGGTAGAGCCAGGAATTTAAATGTGGGTGGGCACTAACTACAAGTTTTATTTTTTGGTTTCTTAAGAATTAAAGTAAAAAGACGCATTCAGTTTTTAAATCTTATATAATACCTAAACTATCACAAATTAAGAAAATCATTAGGATTAAAATGCACAAAAAATAGATTAAGTAGGGCAAAATGCACAAATAATCCAATTAGGCTTAAATGCATAAAAATCAGAAAATATGCCATATGCATGTTGTGTAGTGTAACTATGTCCTCTGTGTGCGTGCGTGTGTGTGTATGCGTGTGCGCGTGTGTTGTGCGTGGGTGGGAGTGGATTCTCTGTCTGGGAAAAGCTGTTGATAGGGTTCAATACTTCCACAGGCCAATGCAGAAGAAGTCTACGGGAAACACTAATGATATATGACATAATTTTGGGACATAATGAGTCGTCACCGATATCAATCTATTGGTGACAACTCGTTATGCTCCAAATTATGTTCCAATAGTATTGCTCATATGGTAAAAGGGGATAGGAATAAAGAAAGGCTGTTGTCGAGAGAGAGAGGAGATAAGTGGAAGGTTTTATAAGGGTGGGCCAACCTTAATTATTTATGTATTAGGCGGGGCTGGTGGGCACAATTGATTTTTTATGGGCCAAACTTAGTTTTATTTTCTTGGGTGGGCATGGCTACAAAGCTGAGCTGAGTACTTAGACCAAAAAATAAAAAAATACTCGTAGTTAATAAAAAAATTTCCCAGGGTGGACAAGTGCCCCTCCTGGCCCACAACTACCTCCTCCTTGCCCTAGAATCTAATTGAAAACTTGAGCTGGCAAGGTCTAGTTTATCACTGCAGACATTTTGCTATTGGAACCCAATACATTGATTGGACTGTTGAACGGGACTTAAGCCCAACTTAGACACCCCAAGCTTTAGAAGGGCATTTTCAGTAATCAAGTCCAACTTTGGCAAGCTACAAAACCCTAATCCTAATGTTTCAGAGTCCTTTATAAATAAACACTAATGATCCTCCTTCACCAATGTCACGTTACAATCTTGGGTAATCGGAAGAGGATGACGTCTCTCTTTGATTTGTGATATCATAACAAAAGCAAGGATTGTGTGTATCGGCGTAGTGCGACGAATGTGCACTCTGTCCAAAAGAGTTCCTTGCGAAATTTGATTAGGAGAAGGTGGGCAGTTGTGTTTCAGTTTTATCCCGTTGAAATTCAACAATCATCTTCCCCAAATTCTTTCAAGATTTTTTAAGTGTATTGATCTAATATGTTTAAAGATCTAATAACAACCAATCACACACAAATACATGGAAACGCTTGTAGGAAAAATCACGGGACCTAGTGCAGTCTAACTCTCCACTATCAAAATCACCAATACAAAGGTATATACTTACAACCCCTTGTAATGTATCCTCTTGTCTTGTACTCCTCCTGACAAACACCCTTGCGCCGTTCAACTTGGAGAGCACTGGCTCACTGTGGGAAAGGATAGATAGCTCTTCCCTCAAAACACTATTGACTTGTCCTCTGTGAACCATGTTGTTTCTCCTTGGTCTTTAGAATTTGCTCTTAATATGGATGAGTTTGAGAAAACTGGTATCTCTAAAAGTTTTTGGTTGGCTATGATGTTCACGCAACACTTAGAAGATTTTTTAACAACAAAACTCTAGTCAAAATATCTAGAACATTTTTATTGATTTGAAAATCATGGAGAAAAAAATGTGTTCTAGGTTTGATATCTAAGGTTTTACTCTAAAGTCTCCTAGAGTTTTTTTTTTAAATCTAAAAGATCACTTCAAAATTTATATTTTTCTTACTTGAAAACGTCATAAGATTTCACAGGAATAGTAAAAATCAATTTATCCGAGTAGGTATCTTAATTTATATAGGATTCTGATTCCCCACCGCCACTCGAGTTCCCACAATATTCCTCAAGTGACAAGCTTCCTTGATTCCTTTATTTGTTTGTTGCATTTCCACCAGAAAGGAAAGAAGGTGTGGGTGGCAAGCATGAGTTACACTAGTTTTTAGAACCTGGAACAATCCACTTGCTCGAGCGGGAAGCCCACATCAAGTGAGCACCAACTATTGGAAACCTGCAAAACTGGTTCAATTGACTTCAAACAAGTACCCTTAAGTTTTGATCGAATGTGATCAATACTTAGGCCTTGTTTTGACTTTAAAAATCAATTTTTTTCATAACAAAAAGTAAGGCTAAGTATACATCACATAAATTAAGTCTTAAAAATATTGGAGGGTCACAGGGGGAGTTCCAAAATAAATATTACATTAGTCAGTTGAATGTCATTTATGGATAGTTGAGACATGGTAATCGTATTATGATCGAAACCTGTCCTAACCATGTATCTTTTAGACTTGTGGCTCCGAAATAAACTTATTAGATGTGTAATCTTCACAAATCATCATTTTTGTCCTTACAATTAAAAATCATGTCACGTGTCAATAATACTGTTAAAAAAAAAAGAACTAAAGTTACCTAGAATCTAATGGGAAATTTGAGCAGGCAAGGCCCAGTTTGTCACCGTAGACATTTTGTTATTGGAACCCAATACTTTGATTGGACCTTACCACTGAAAGAGCCTTAAGCCCAACTCAGACGCTCCAAGTTTGAGAAGGGTATTTTCAGTAATCAAGCCCAACTTTGGCAAGCTACAAAACCCTAATCCTAATGTTTCGGAGTCCCTTATAAATACCCGTTGATCCTCCTTCACCAATGTCATATTACAATCTTTTGAGCTTCGGGTAATCGGAGGACAATGGTGTCTCTCTCTCTGATTTGTGATATCATAACAAAAGCAAGGATTGCGTGTATTGGCGTAGTGCGACGAATGTGCACTCTGTCCAAAAGAGTTTCCTGAGAAATCTGATTAGGAGAAGGTGGGCAGTTGTGTTTCAGTTTTATACTGTTGAAATTCAACAATCATCTTCCTCACATTCTTTCAAGATTTTTGAAGTGTATATATTGATCTAATATGTTTAAAGATCTAATAACAACCAATCATACACAAATACATGGAAACGCTTGTAGACTTGTTTACCTATTAATAGACAGTATGCCATGCATTGATTGTTGCATAGTTGATCAAGTGTAAGAAAGACTCCCTATTTTTCTGTTTCAAGAAAAGCAAACTTTACTATCGAATGAAGTTTGATTGGTCTTTTATAGGTGCATCATAGTAGAGACGTTGGGAAGATATTGCTGATAGAATTGAAAGCCATAAAAGAGATCGAGTTTCTTTTAATTTCTTTCATTAAGGGCACCATCATTGCGTAGCATGTGAGGAAATCCCAATAATCACAAAGATACAAAAGATGCCGAAAACAGATTCTCACTGGGCAGTGAGGAGAAACCAAGCTTTAAATGTTTCAATAGGGTTGAAGTGATAAGAGACGTTCTGTTTTTAGTATATAAATAGAACTAACTTTTTTTTTTCTTTTTGTTTAATTACTCCTTTGAAGATGCATTATCTCACTTTGTAATGTGCCTCAGATGCATCTCTAATTTTAAAGATGATAAACCAAGGTTTGATTGTATGAGTATTGTTCAAGCATATAGCAGACTCTATTTTTCCTATATCAATAAAAACAATCTCTTTTTTTAGGTTTAATTACTCTTTGAAAGATTCATTATCTTGCTTTTTAATGTGCCTCAAATGTGTTTCTTCTACTTTCAAAAAATAAGGAGTATGAATGTGTGGTCCTAAGAACCCAAATGGCTAGGAGAGTGGTTCCACAGGCACACTCAAAGGGCAAAAAATAGTTTCTTTATTGAAAACGATGAGAAACAATTTGTTCTTTTTGACCAGCCACCAGAAACCATGCATAATTTGTTTCGTATTGATGTGCTCTTCCTAAATTAAGAAAAGTGAGTCTGCAGGTTTGAGTTTGCTATCGTAGTTAAGTATGTTGGTTAGATTTTACCATGGCAATTCTCTTAGTGTTCAATACCTTACATTAGGCCACTATTTATCCCCGGTTCAGGAAAAAACCAGCTGTAGGGAGGCTGCAAACTTTTGAAGAGAACTTTTACAGATCGTATCGAAATCGAAAGCAACATTTCAAGAATGACACGGCTGCTATGTGGTAAGTGAGGGGTTTGTTACAGCACAAAGGCCACTGATTGTTACGTAGTTGATCATGTGTGAGAATGACTTTCTACATTTCCTGTTTCAAGACCAGCACACATTACTATCTTTTGAAGTTGAATTGGTCTTTTATAGCTGCATGATATTGCTTTATAATGTGGCTTGGATGCAGAGTACAGGCATGAGGATATTGCCGATGAAAATAAAAGTCATGCAGGAGATGAATGAAACCATTACTGCACAGCATGTAACGGAATTCTGACAATCACAGGGTCAAAGAAGATACCTAAAACAGATTCCCACCGAAGAACGATGGGAAAGCAGCCTTTGAATGTTCCAATGTTGATCAAGTGTATAAGGTACTCCTTGTTTTTTCTATATCAAGAGAAACAAACTTTCTTGTTCTTTTGGTATAGCTACACCCTTGAAGATTCATTATATTTCTTTTTATTGTGCTTCAGGTGTGTTTCAAGTTTCAGAAGGTGAGAAGCAAGCGGGAGAGTAGTCCTAAGAACCCAATTGGAGAGGAGAGTGGTTTCGCTGGTACACCAAAAGGTCACAAGTAGGCCTCTTCTAAGAAAATGATGGCAAACCCCTTGTTCTTTTTGTCTTTCCATCAGAAACAATGTATTCTTTGTTACATTGGCTGATGTGTTCTTCTGAAATCAATAAAAGCAAGTCTGCTTGTTTTATTTTGCTAGCGCAGTTAAGTATCCTTGCTTGATTTTCCCGCTTTCCTGTTCTGAGAGAAGCACACTTTACAATCTTTTCAAGTTGGATAGGGTTTTTATGGATGCATCATATTATTTTGTAATATGGTTTGGATGCAAATGAGCAGTAGAGGTCTTGTTTATTCTCTAAGTTTCTCTCATGAATGGAATCGGTGCTGCGCAGCATGTGAGGGAATCTATGACAATCATAGTGCTAAAATAGACACATATGACAGATTCTCACTGAAGAGTGATGAGAAACCGACCTGGTTTGAATTCAAACTCACTGGCAATCATGTTTGATATTTGTAGGTCAGTTAGATTAGTAGCATGAAGCTAGTCAAGATCAGCAGCAAATTATAATCAATAGCTGTGAGAAAAGCAGGATGAATAAAAAAGGAATGGACAATTTCACTTCAAGGAGCATTCTCTTGCAAAGCACTTTCTAAACATAGCAAAAAGGTCCCTCTTAATCAGAGTGAAAGAGCCATAAAGAACACCAGAAATCTTTTCTGTCACAAAAATAAACTCTACACTCTCTACAGTTTCATTTCCTTAAATTACAGGAGGCCGTGGCCTAAAACTTCTGGACTAGACAACGGCAGTGCTTCTCTCTCTTTTGGACTGGATTGCTCTTTTTCGTTGTGGTTTGAGAAAGATTTGATAACTCATTAATAATTGAGCTCAGAATATGGGGCAGTAGTAAAGTTTGTAATATTGTGCCCCAGGTGTTACGAATTCTAACCTTCATGAGAGCCACATATGTTGAATTGCCCAAAGAATTTGCCTATAATTATGTTCAACTGCTCAGTGTTAGTGATGTATATGATCTTTATATCAATTAAGAGAAGTTAAATAAATTTATAATTGGAGAAGGGACTTAGAATAAGCAGTGATGGACCGAAGACAGACACATTGGATCCATTCTGTTTCAAAATCCTTGTTGGCTAAACTCAAAACCTATAAAAAAACAGGGTGATGGATGCATCTAACTTTATAATGCTATTGAGACCTAAAAAATTGATCTAATTTGTTGACATAATGATAATGCTATTAGGACCTAAAAAACTTATATAATTTGTTGACATAATGATGTGATAGTGATATGGTAACCTTAATAGGCTCAATGGTTCTAAAATTATGGCAACCTCATCATCTCTTGGATGTCGATTTGAACTTGATACACCTCAGTTGGCAGTCCCCCAACATTTGTAACTGTTCGGGAGAAGTAGCAGGCTCTGAACAAGGTTAATTAATGCCCATCAACAAATACCTTCGTCTGTGCTTCTGTGTAGTTTAAGCTGCACAAGAAGTTAAAATAATCCGATATACTGGCTTTGTAAACGAGTCTAGGATCTGTAGCCCGCTGTGGATTAATATGGCCAGCTCCTATTAGAAGTGCAGTTGCTGGCTCATCTCTACATATCTTGCAATTGGAAGATTCTTGTTGTCATGAGTGCTGATCGGATGGCTGCAGGGTGAACAGCACGGTGCAGTGCAGCAGCGCCAGCAGCATGGGGGCAGGTTACACAAGTGTCGAAAAGTATATTGAAATTTCCTCTCGTAGTATCATATGACAGTCATGTTGGAGGAACAGAAGGAGCAAAAGATGCTATTATGTAAATGAAAAGCTGAGTTCAAACATGTGTTCAGTTTGATAAATCCAACACCACTGGCTGCCTGCACCAGAAACCCAATATTCAGTCATTGCATCCATGATGCTGCAAACAACAATCTTTCCAGTGATATTAGCTCTAAGACCGTCCAAAGACCTGCAATCAGTGGGATAGACGGACGGATAAGTCGTGATATAGTTTATACTAGCAAAAACTACGTGTCTGAGGACTTGTGATATGAAAAATCGAATATTGATTGTGTAATATTTATATTTTAAATAATTTTTTTTCCTCTTCTCTTTAATTGCACAATTAAAAATTAAAGTAAATAGAAAAAAAATTAGTGAGAGGTGAGGGAGAGATGTAGATTAATGAGAATTTGTGATGAATTTTATATCATTGGATTAAAGTGGAGGAAAATTGGACCAATCTTAACCATTAATTGAAATATTAGATAAATTATCGGGATAAAGAGAAGAGCCAATATAGCACATGCCATTTCCAAGCAGAGGACCCATACTGGGAAAGTGCGGTCAATGGATCTTGCACCCACAGTGGTTATCCATGGTGCCGTATTAACAACAGAACATGGCTCAGGCCACTGATTTCCAGCGGAGCATGCTACAAAGATGCCCCTTTCAACAGCAACAAAGGCACCTCTGCATACATCAACTCCTACAGCGTTCTTCATTGTGGTGAAAATGTCTAATTCAGCACAATAACCCTTGCAGTCACAAGCTTCGTACATAGCAATTTTCGGCCCGGGCACAATGCCTCTGGCAACTCCATTAGCAAAACCAAAGATATTAGCATTTTCAACTACGGTTGAAGTCGTCTCGTGGGATTGGCCATGGCTATAGAGATCTTCAGTTGGATTGTCAGATAAATAGTGTTGGAGTCCTAAGCTGAAGATTTTCACGCAAGGACCTGATTGAAGCGCAGCTTCTTCGCCAACGAGTGAGTTGATCATAGAAGCATACCAGTCATGCTCTGATGTAATGGTTGATGGCCTAGAGTGGTTGTCAGCAACTGTAATGTAATTTAAGACAACATACATATGTATAATATAAAACAGGGTAGACTTTAATAAGTTCATCAAATAGTCTCAAATATACTAATTCAATGTCACTAACATCCCTCTCAAAACTATACACATTGCACCATACCTTCAAACATGACAAAACTAGTATGCATATATATTGGGTTTCATAAAGGAAAAAGAGTGAGAGGATGAAAAAGTGTGGAGAGAAGGAAAAAAATATTTGAGAAGAAATGAAAGCCAACTGGAGAGTTTTAGGTTGTTTCTATGGATTTTTTTCTAGGATAGCATGGCTGCTATGTGGTAAGTCAGGGGGTTCTTATAGGCCAAAGCCACAGGGATTGATTGCATGTAAGAAAGACTCAATTCGTTTTATGGTTCAACAGAAGCACACTTTACTATCATTTCAAATGAGATTAGTCTTTTAAGGATACACTAGCTATAATGGCTTAAAAATCGATCTCACTACATAAAATATCAATTTTTCTTCCTTCTACACAATGCCTGAAAGTGATCTAACAATCACAAGGCAACAAAATATACATAAAATAGATTCCCCAGGACAATGATGAGAAACCACCTTTTGATATTTCATTGTCAATGGCTATTTTTGGTCAGTTTCTCCCAGTTCAGAAAAAAAAACAAGCTGTATTGAAGCTACAGACTACATGATAGCCCTGAAAATTACTGCATATATGAAGAGAACGAGTACTGATCTCTCTCGAAATTGAGAGCTACATTTCAAGAATGGCATGGCTACTATAGGGTATGTGAGGGGTTCTTATAGCACAAAGGCCACTTACACCTATGTGTCCTGTTTCAAGAGAAGAACACTTCACTAACTTTTCAAATTTGATTAGTCTTTTATAGTTACATCAAGTGTTGTAGAAAACATTGTGGTAAAACAATTTCAAGTAGTAGAAAAACAAAGAATCAAAAGCTGAAGAAGATAGATTGCTAGGTAAGACACGACATTCGCTATGGACTCTTGAAAATTCTACCCCCAAGATACAATGCCTAATTTTAAGATTATCAAAGACTGCACTCCTTAATAATCTTGGAATTAAAACTCAACCTGAATAGAAAATCAGACACATAGAAGCTTTGAATCAAGGAGAAGAAGAAGGATTAAATTGTTTTTTCTTTGTTCTTGCACTTGAACCCTATTTATAGTGTCCTATGCATCTCTTAATTAAGGAGTGTAACCCTTCAAATTCATGGCAAAAGACACCCCTCGAAATAGTTGCAATAATATAACCGTTAGAGACTAATTTCAAATAGAATACTTATCACATTCGAACAAGATTGTCACGTTCGAACGTACTAAACTCTCAGTATCTCGATTCTGAGATTTCTGCCAAAGTACTGGGAGCAAGTCACGTTCGAACGTGAACTGCGTTCGAACAAACCGAAGTCTCAATATCTCAATTTTTGTCAAAAACTGAGATTTTTTATTAGAAACTGAGATTCTTAAAAAGTACTAGGAGCAAAGCACGTTCGAAACATTGTTTTAGCGTTCAAACGTCGCCTTTCCTTTTATTTCTTCTTATATATATATATATATATATATATATA
>CM042185.1:47531633-47550287 GCA_023539305.1 Ilex asprella
TTCTTTTTTAAGTACTTAAGTAAACATATTATATATTTATATAATATATTATTTGTGTTCATCCAAAATTCAAGATAAAAATATTAGGCCCACATTATATATCCAAAAGAATTAAAAAATTGAACTCATTTAAAACAAAAAATAAAAATAAAAAATTGAGCCCACTATTATCTACTCAAACTTATTAAAAAATCAAATATTTAACCTATCACAATCCACCCAAACCTATTAAAAAAATAAAACTTTTAACCCAACATTAAAAACAAAAATTTTGGTCCAACATTAAAAATAAAACTTTTGGCACATCCATCATTAAAAAATAAAACTTTGGCTCACTTGACTAAAATCTATCTTATCTTATCTTTCTTTTTTTCTTTCTATCTCACTCACTCCTAGCCAGCTTGCCCACTTCTTAGCCACAAGAAAAAGAGAAGAAATAGAGAGAAGAGTAATGCTTTGTATCCCAAATTTATATCCCAAATATCCATCCCAAATCAATGGGAACCATTGGATAAGTGGGTTCCAATGAAAATAATTGATGGGACCCATTCATCCAACGATTCCCATTGATTTGGGATGCATGTTTGGGATGTAAATTTGGGATATATAGCATTGCTCTAGAGAGAAACCCTGCTCAACACACGAGAAACTAATTTATTGAGCTTTTTGTCTTTCCTTGCATCGACACAGGGCCACCACCACCACCACCGACAAAACTCACAAAGTAAATACTCTCTCTCTCTCTCTCTCTCACACACACACACACACGACACATACACGAACATTGACAGCACAGTGCACACAAAATAAAATAGTTTTTTATTTTTAAAATTTTGAATTAATTAGTCTTGACAATTTTTTTTGTGCATTTTAATTTTT
Source organism: Ilex asprella (assembly GCA_023539305.1). NCBI lineage: Eukaryota > Viridiplantae > Streptophyta > Magnoliopsida > Aquifoliales > Aquifoliaceae > Ilex > Ilex asprella. The sequence continues at coordinate 47,532,513 of CM042185.1, forward strand.
AACCCTAATTTATATTTTGTGCATTTTACCCTTATTTAAATTTTTATGCATTTTTCCCTAATTTATTTTTTTGTGCATTTTGCTCTAATTATTTTCTTGATTTATTATAGCCCAGATTAGTAATTGAGGATGACTTGAAGACCTTGAGTTGCGGTTATTGAGTCGACCTATTTTTTGGTAACTCTCAATCCGAACCTATTTTTAATACTTTGAATGATATTGCATGGATTTATTAAAACAATGAATTAGATACTTTTATGCATTTGTACTTGTATTTGCTTCCTAATACAATATATTCTTTAGAATGGTAGCGATTAAAATTAATAAAATAGTTTGTTTAATTAATTGTAAAAATTGATGTATAAACCTACTTTCTTGAATAATTTTTTGAAACAGTTATGGAAACATATTTCAAGAGAGTCTGACTTAGAGTTATGACCTTCTCCAAACAAATGTGGTGATTCTTTAAAAAAAAGTCATGTAGATATTAATTTGACAGATCTTCCATCAGATCCCGAACTACGGCCTCAGATTATTGTTTATAATCCTAATGATCGAGACCAAATTCGTAGAATTTATCTACAACAGGGTCCTTGTCAACCCCGCAACCATAATTTTTCACAAAAAGGATTTGGTGTTAAAGTACGACGGTTAAACAAAGCTTGGTTTTCTCAGTTTGGTAACTGGCTTGAGTATAGTGTAGCGAGAGATACAGCATTTTGTTTGTACTGTTATCTTTTTAAATCAGATATGAGAGAACAATTGGGTGGCGAAACATTTGTTAGCTCGAGCTTTTCAAATTGGAAGAGAATAGAGAAGTTTCAAATGCATGTTGGAGGTGTTAATAGTTCTCATAACCAAACTTGGAGAAAATGTCAAGATTTATTAAATTCAAAGCAAAGTATTGAAGCTATATTGGTGTTAATAGTTCTCATATTCAAATTGCGACTCTTTTTAACTTGGTTGCTAATATTGTGAATGTTGTGGGAGCCTCCTGTAAATGGCGAGATATTCTTAGAGAGAAACAAGCGACTAAAGTTATTGAATTACTAAATAATGATGAGCTTTCAAGTGTGCGAGACCTAAATCAGCAAAATAATCTTATACATGCTTGTGATACACGTTGGGGTTCACATTATTATTCTTTAATCAGCTTGATTGATATGTTCTGATCAGTGATTGATGTGTTTGATATGGTTTCAAAAGATGGTATAAATGCAAAACAAAGAGGGGAGACAAATGTTCTTTTGGACTTGCTACAATCTTTTGAGTTTGTATTCACTCTTCATTTGATGAGAAGCATATTGAAAATCACAAATGAGTTGTGGCAAGCATTACAAAGGAAAGATCAAGATATCGTGAATGCCATGACACTGCTTTAAGTATCCAAGCAACGACTTCAAATGATGAGGGAAATTGGTTGGCGTTTTTTTCTTGATGATGTTACATCTTTTTGTGAAAAACATGAGATAGTTGTTCCAAAGATGAATGATATATTTAAAGCTCGAGGAAGGTCAAGACGTATTAAAGAAAAGACAAATTTGCATCACTATCAAGTTGAGTTATTTTATACCGTCATAGATATACAACTTCAACAGTTAAATAGTTGTTTTACCGAGTCAAACACTAATTTACTTTTTTGTGTGGCATGTTTGAGTCATTCTGATTCCTTCTTAGCTTTTGACAAGGAAAAATTGGTTCGTATTGCCCAATTTTATCCAAAAGAATTTTATTCACTAGAGTTCATGATACTTTCTGATCAGCTAGATAATTATATTATCGATATGCGCTCTAGTATTGAGTTTTCAAATTTGTTAGGGATTGGAGATCTTGCTCAAAAAATGGTTGAGACAAAAAACATGTGGTATATCCATTGGTCTACTTACTTGTGACATTGACATTGATCTTTCCAGTTGCAACTGTCACAGTAGAGAGAACATTTTCGGTTATGAAGATTGTGAAGAATCAATTGTGATGATGCACAAATCGGTGTTGCACAAAATCAACAGTCAAGAATGTATAAGGGCGTAATTAGTGAGCGATAAACATGCAATGAATGGCAAAACAGTAAATAATAACAAACACGTAGATTTATAATAGTTCAGTCCGGGTGACCTACTCCACTCTCGAGAATGGCAGCGGTGACCGGATGTGTTTTATTGATGAATAATGTAACCGGGAGAGTAACTCCGGATATATTACAAAGCTTGGGAGAGAAAGAGAGAGAGAAAATGTGTGTAGAGAGATGTGAGAGGTCTCAAGGGCCATGCCCTCTATATGGAGAGGCTTACATTATATAGGTATGGTGAAGCGGTAACGTGGAGGACCAGGGGGCTAGGCCATGGGAGGTGCCTAGGCTTGGGTGACCCCTTTTGGGCAGCGCCCTTGATCCCTTGTTGAGCGTTGACTTCATGACTCCCTTGTTGGCTTCCCTCCTGATGGGTTGACCCAGCTCTGTTTGGGCTCCTTTCTGGATACTGAATATTTGGGTCTCTCTTGGTTTATTTTTATTGGGCCTGACCCAGTTAATTTTGAGCTCATCAAATTGCATAATGGATGACAAATAACTTGATTGTATACATAGAGAAAGGACATTTTTGATTGCATTGTTAACGATGTTATCATGTAATGCTTTCAAAATATGAAACCACGTCGTGATCAATTATAAAAGACTATAGTTGATCTCATTTTTTGTAAAAGTGTCTAATTAGAACCTTATTTTGCAGATGTTTTTTTATTTTTGTACCCCATGTATACAGATTTTTGGCTCTTTTGTCAATGAAATTTTAAGTATTATATATGATTTAAAAAAATTATTTGTCTTTAACTTTAATCCTTAAGAAGATAATTTTTTAAACTTATAGTTAGTGTCCCCCACATATAAATTCTTGGCTCCACCCCTGCTGATAATAGAGCACATCTATACTATATTATACCATTGGGCGTCTTGTGCGATACACGGAATTTATAATTCATCTTGCTATGCTCGTTATTTCTCTCCCTTTCGGGCCTTTATTTATTTATTTTACATCACATTAACATGGATAGTTAAAAAATTATTAAAGTCTATACAGGATTGAAATAACATTTTTTTGAAAAATTTAAATGAGGGGTGGTTAATTAGTGAGATATTAAAATGATAGTTGTATTGGTCAAGTGTTGGTTGTTGATTAGAGAATGTTTATTTTTTAAATTAATAAAATATTCTAAAAATAAAGAAACGTGGGACAAAAGACTTCTCAAACCCTCTCTTCTAAAAATTAATTGTTAAACTAATATGAAAAGGTGGGGTAACGGTAGGGATGTCAATGGACCGAAGCGGGGACGGGGGGTGTAGTCTCCATCCCCGTACTCGCTTAAAAAAATTTCGTCCATCCCCGGTCCACCCCCGTCCGCGGGTAAATTTTTAATTCCCGTCCCCGTCCCTGCTTCCCCCGTACCCGTCCAAGCCCAAGCTAATTAAATCTAATATTTTAAATAATCCAATAACTTTCTAAATAATCTAACACAACATAATATAACATAACATATTTGAATAAAACACAAATAATAAATGTCCAAAATACTACTTCAAAATATTATATATTTGAACAAAACACAAATAAATGTCCAAAATAACATAATGGTGGTAAAATTAACTCAATATATATTTATATTTATTTATTTTTTTTGCGGGTAACGGGTACGGGGCGGGGAGGGCGGGTATGGAGCGGGGGTAAGAGTAAGTCCATCCCCGCCTCCATCCCTGTACTGGTTTATACGGGTATCCCCGTATACGTCCACTGTCCAATACGTATAGTCCATCCCCGGTCCAAACGGGGCGAGTTTGGACAAATACCCGTTTTTCCCAAGTCCATTGACATCCCTAGGTATCGGGTAGTTTATTTGAATTGTTTAGATATTTATCTGTTAATGAGATTAATTGGCACGTATATTCATAAAAATATAAAAAAATCCTAAATTTAAGAAAATGGAGTTTTAGATCTCATAAAACGAAGTATTTAAGTAGTTTATAAAGATAACAAACAAATTAGGTGACAGAGCCTTTAGGAGACCTTCACTCCCTATTCTCTCAATTTTTAGAATTTTGTTTTATTGTAATGCATTCAATTTAATTATATTTTATCATGTGGCATAACCACTCTTACATTAACTAATGACTTCTCATTTACATATTTTTTAAAAAATTACTTCCTACCCTCGAAGTTTTTATAATTATTTGTCTATCTTCTATCCTCCTTAAACGGTGAGATGAGAAAGAGAAAAAGATAGTGAAAGGGGCAATGAAAAGTAATATGACATAAATTCGTGCATTATACATGATAGTCACTAGTTATCGACCTAAAAAAGAAAAAGAAAATGGGTTCAACCCATTTCGGCCTCTTATTTATGTGACGCCCCTAAAAGCGGGGGGCCTTTTTAAACCGTTGACCAACCGTCAACTCGCGAAAATACCCGTGAATGTCGCGCAATTCGACATCACGCTAATAGTACCCCTTTTACCGGAATTAAAATTCACACGTGCTACCCGTGATTTCTTTAGTCATTTAATTCAACTGAGATCCTATGTGCTTCAATATACATCATTTAATGTCCTTTTGTATCATTTGGACTAATAGAATTAAAGTCCAAATGCCTGGCAAAACAATTTTAAAATTTCAGATTTTTGAAATTTTTTTTGAAAGGTTTTGCCAACTGAAAAAGTTCTTCCGGAAGGTTTTCATCAACCTTCCGGAAGGTTTCACCTTCTAGAAAATATTTATATTATCCTTCAGATTTTTGGAAAACCTTCCGGAAGGTTTTGCCTACTGGAAAATTGTCGACATTAACCTTCCGGAAGGTTTTGCCTTCTAGACAAAAATTTACATTAACCTTCCAGAAGATTTTTTTTTTTGACCTTCCGGAAGGTTTTACCTGTGTTTCCCCAAATCCTTCATTTTTCATATCCAATCCATTCCAATCAATTCCACGACCATCCAAAACATGTTTATAAAGGTTTTCCACCTAAAACATGATCCATACTAGTTCCATTACATACAATTCCATATATTTACACATCAAAATAAAATTTTAATAAAAACTTTACAAAATGAACTACAAAAGCCACAAGTCGGCTTTCTCCATCCTTAAGGTCCCGTGTGAGAGCCGTCCACCGGTGTATACCCCGCACCTGAAATGTTTTCTGTATAGGGTGAGCCACGCCCAGTAGAGTATTTCCTACAAATGCTACTTCCCAACCTAAGTGCATATGCAATGTTTACATGCAACATTTGACAAGCAACAACCATTCCAATCAAGATTGAACAATTCTATGTTGGAATCTAACATGCCATGCCATAATATGAGATGACACTCACTCATGCAACTCATCCCGAGTCCTCACCGACTCCCACAACACAATGCAATGCATATATGTAATGACCCCGTCAATTGACGAAAACACATCCAATGATTGTTTGAAATAAAAGTTATATTTTTATAAAACCAAATCATTGTTGGATGTTACCCATTGAATGAAAAATTTTATAAAACAAAATCTTGTGTTTTTGTTGGGCAACGAATTTTGGAGTCTCACCGTCGACTCTGTACGCCTATCTACACTTTTTGGACTTGCATCGTCGGAGTGTATGAACCAGTCGCCGGGTTTTTCACCCGAGGGAGTGTCTAGCCCTACTTGTTATAATCGACACAAGTTTTTCATGCATGAAACCGTGCGACTCAGTTGAATCTTCAATCCAACTTTCCCGAGCCCACCCAACAAGCACCAAGTGTGGTGTTTGATTAAACCATGCACCCATATACCCACATTCATGCATAAAGCCCATGAATGTGATGTCATGATCATGCCCAACATGCAATATGAGCAATATTATCCACTTATCATCATATTCCATAGAAACTTACATCATAGGCATATAAATTTCATAATCATCATCATGCTTCATATCATATAGCATAGGTTCACATATTAACAACAAGTCCCAAACATGTTATTTCAATTACATCAAAATAACAATTCCAGTCACACAAGACATTTTATCAAACACTTTCAAGGCAAACAATCGCGTGAACACATATTATGCCACAATTCCATCAAGTTACAAGAAATACACAAGTAACTTTCCTACATCAAATTCATGCTAAAATTCAGCATAAATCATTTCCATACCAACTTCCTCAATTCCATGACCATATATACATAGGTCAATAGATTGGTATGTGATAATTATTTCTTTCAACCTACCCATTACATATAAACAACCTAAATTGTAAAATAAACCTAAGTAGAAAGGAACCCTACCTTTTGAAGCGTAACAAGCGACCGTAAGAAGTTCCAAGACCCCAAAACAAGCTTGAATCTTCACTTCCCAAAATCCCGTCCTTGGAATCTCGCTCAAACCCGACCTTCTTGGTATGGTTTTGTAGCCCTTGGCGAGGAGAACAATTTTTGTTCTTGGCCCGAGTGATTTTGAGCAACCAATCCTTGTAGATCTTAGAGAGAAGGTGGAGAAACCCTCACTTTTCTCTCTCTTCTTCTATCGGCTAAGAAGTGGGGAGAAAATTTAATTTTCTCCCCTATTTATGTTCTTCAATTGCTTGGTCCACAACGCGTCACACGTCTTTCTTTTCCCGGGTCTATTTTTTTGTCCCGAAACGATTAAATTTCATCTCGGTTCAAGTTCAAAATATTTTTATTTTAACTTGCCTTCATATATTTTTCAAAGTTCATATTTTATTAAAATTTTCGTATCTGGATCACCCGAGGCCCAACCGCATCGTAAAACGCAAAAATTATGACTATCTCAGGATTCGACGAAATTTGACAGGGTAACTAGATTTCACGAGACGAATCCAACGGTGAGGTCTGTTTCGCCATCCGAGATCTAAAAAAATTTTAAGTTTACAATCCGACAATTTACTGTTTTATCCTTTATTAATAAAAGTTTAAATTTACCCGAATTTTTACAATTTCCACCAATAAGAATGAAACACGAGTGAAGTTGTTTTAATTTATTAATTTATTTTATTTCTATTCGTGATTAGAATTCATTTTTGAAATGGTACTAAAAAGTTTTTTTTGGTAATAAAGTGCAAATGAAGTTTGTTTTTCTAAAATATCTTTCAAACATGAGATATGATGGGAATCTTCATTTTAATAATATCCATATGCCTACCTTAATTCTCTTTCCTTACATTTCAATTCTTTATAGATATGATAACTGATGGGTCAGGCCCAAATGATCCAATTCATGTGAAAAATCATATCTTAATTAAGAGCCCAAGCTTATAAAGACCCAGCAAGCCCAATGTAGTCCAAGCACCAATCAAGCTCATCAGAGAGCTACATCAGCAGGGAGGATGCAGGTTATCCAAGAGTCTCATCCTCATTACCTTGAAAAGAGTCAACCCTCACCTCATCTTTTGAACGAGTCTCATGGAGAGCACCGCAATTGCCTCGCCCGTTGAGAAGAAGTCGTCAGCTCCACCAAAATAGTTATTTAGTTGCTATTAAATTGCCCCAATCTGTTAGGAGACGACTATAAATTGTAAGCTCCACCAATACTTGGGGGATAAATCACACTCAGTCGAGCACAACTCTCCTCTCCCTCACAAAGCTTGTAACTCGCTGCTCTCCTTTCATACTTGAGTTAATAAAATACCCGGTGACCCTAGCCATTCAAAGTGGACGTTATCACGTTGACTGAACCACTATAAACCTTGTCTAGCTTTCTCCACTTATTTACTGCACTTATTACTATTACTTGACAGGTGGTGTACAAACACAATTTGTGCATCATCAATTTGGCGCCGTCTGTGGGAATGACAGAATTCTCACTGCTAAACACTTTCTCTATTGAATCAATGACGATCATCACCAGATCAATGAATCAGCCTGAAGATAATCCACCCCGATAAGAGGAGGTTGCTCCTCCACCAACTAATACTGTCCCAAATGCGTAGTAGATGTTGGAAATCATGCAGGAGCTTGTGGCCCAAAACCAACAGATCCTGCAACTCATGCTCGTTAGACAAGGAGGAACACTACCCAGAGGACCTCAAGTCAAAGGAGCTCCACTCCCTGGGCGTAAAGGAGCTCTACACCTAGGTGCTCCCCATCTGGGCGCCCCCTTTGAAGTCCCCTTGCGCCCTACACATGGGGGTCCACCATGAGGGACCTCCATCTCCTCCTATAACTCGCCTTCCATGGTGGAGACCCTCATTTTCAAGAGGATGAAGGTGAAAACCAAAGTATGGAGCATGAGTGCCAATTCCATGATAATTCCAAAGGAGCTCCTAATCACTGGGATGAAAAAATTAAGGAGGTGCAAAATTAAGTGGGTGATGTCTTTAACGCCATGAAGGCGCAGGGACCCGAGACAGTGGACTATCTCATAAGGCGAACTAACACGCATTTCAAACTTAATGTGGTGAACTACCCACTTCCTAAAAAATTCAAGATGTCATCCGTCAAAACCTGTGACGGTACGAAGGATCCACTAGAGCACCTCGAAACTTACAAGACCTTGATGCAGCTGCACAACGTCCTCGATGAAATCATGTGCAGAGCATTCCCAACCACCTTGAAGGGATTCGCTCGACAATGGTTCTCCAAGTTCTCCCCAGCCTTTATTGGCTTATTTGCTGAGTTGAGCAGGTCATTCGAGTCCCACTTTATTGGAGGACATCGTCACCAGAAGCCTATCACCCATCTGCTTAGCAAAAAGTAGGGCCGAGATGAGAGCCTAAGGAGTTACCTCACTCGTTTTAATGAGGAGGTCCTTCAGGTCAAGGAGCCCGATGAAAAGGTTAGCATGAACGCCTTTCTAGGAGGCCTCCGGTCATCAAGCTTCCAATTCTCAGTGATGAAGTGCCCACTAAAAAGCATGACAGAATTAATAGTGAAGGCCCAGAAATACATGAATGTTGAGGACATTATAAGGGTCAGGCGAGGTGAGTCCTCCAGAACTGGGGAGAGAAAAAGGAAAGAGACATGGACGACAAGAAGGAAAGTAGCAACAAGCGTAGCAGGACAGAGAGGGTACTTGCCAAAGACCGGCTTGGTCCTACTCCCCAGAGAGAGCAACAAGCCTTCACTCCCCTCAATGCCGTTGTGGGCCACTTTCTATTCTAAATCCAGGATGACCCCGCAATAAAGTGACAGAGGAGGATGAGGTATCCTTCGAACCTTAGGAACTCGAACAAATATTATCGCTTATATCACGACCATGGCCACGACATCGATGATTAATACGACCTCAAAAATTAGATTGAGGAGCTCATACAATGTGGTCACCTTCACCAGTATGTTGCTGGAAGGGATCAGGCACTGCTGTCACCTCACAATCAGGAAGACCAGCGACCCATCGGAGAAATCCACACTATTTTAGGAGGACTAACAGGAGGAGAAAAATCACTCTCTGCCATGAAAGCCCACGCCAGAAAAGCTGGGCACCTCGAAGATGTGCGTCCGTCCAAGGTGCCCAAGCATGACAACGACGATGTCATATCCTTCTCAAACAAGGACTTAGAAGGAATCCAACACCCCCTATGACGACCCTCTAGTGCTCACCATGACCGTTGTCAACTTTCAAGTACGAAGAATCCTGGTGGACAGCGACAGCTCTACGGATATCTTGTTCGTAGAGGCTTATGACAAGTTCAACTTGAGCAGAGAAATACTGTTGCTTATCTGGTCGTCTCTCATTAGGTTCTCTGGGGAGAGGGTATATCCCCTAGGAACCATCACCTTGCTAGTCACTGCCGGCGCAACACCCCGAAGCTCCACAATCATGGTCAACTTCCTGGTGATAGATTGCCCTTCTGCCTACAACAGCATCCTAGGTCGACCTGCTCTCAACACCTTGAGAGATGTGCCTTTCACTTACCATCTCATCTTCCTCTTTCTAACCACGAATGGAGTCGAAGAGGTCCGAGGAGACCAAGTAGCTGCAAGAAAGTGTTATCTCTCCTCTATGAAGACCAGAAAATCACAAGAGGCCCTACAAGTAGCGGTCCTAGACCCAAGGGATGACGCCACCATAGAAAGAGGAGAACCAGTTGAGGAGTTCACCAATGTGGTCTTAGATGAGGAGCATCCAGACAGAAGGGTGTACATTGGTTCTTCCCTTCTTGGAGATTTAGTCCACCAACTCAGACATTTTTAGGCGCCACAAAGACGTTTTTGCATGGTCATATGCAGACCTTGAAGGCATTGACCCTGAGGTCGCCACCCATCGTCTTAATGCCGACCACCATCACAAGCCTGTTCGTCAAAAACTAAGGGGCGCCTTTAGTGAAAGGGCCCAAGCTATCGACAAGGAGGTGGAAAAGCTGATAGATAATGGGGCGGTCAGAGATGTAGCATATCTAGAGTGGATTTCAAATGTGGTGATGGTGACTAAAGTCAATGGGAAGTGGCGGCTCTGCGTCGACTTTACTGAGTTCAACAAGGCGTGCCCAAAAGACAGTTATCTGCTACCATGAATTGACCTCCTCATCAACGCCACCGCAAGACATGAATTGCTTACCTTCATGGATGCATATTCTGGATACAAACAGATCAGCATGCACCTCCAGACCAAGAGAAGACATCATTTATCACTCTGAAGGGGAGTAAAGGAACAACATCTCCCCCCTTGCGGGGACGAATAGGGTCAGGAGGACTCTGAGGTAATCCTTGATCCCTCCTAGTGCCTCCTCGTATTTCTGATCCCAAGTATCCTTCCTGGATCTCCTGATAGCCCCGAAGAAGGGCTTTCATTTGTCCGATGAACGAGAGATGAATCGGTTTAGCACAACTAGCATTCTTGTGAGTTTCTGAACTTCCCAGACCGTCCGGGGACTTCGTACATTCATGATGGATTGTATCTGTTTTGGGTTCACCTCGACTCCACATTGACTTACCAAGTATCCAAGGAACTTCCCGGAACCAACTCCAAAGACACATTTGGCAATGTTCAGCTTCAAGCCGTACTCTTGGAGGAAGGAGAAGGTGTCCTCTAAGTCCGTGAGGTGATCATCCTCTTTCCTACTCTTGACTAGCATGTCATCTATGTCTACTTCCATGGTGTTCCTTATCTTTCGCTTAAACATCTGGTTCATGAGTCTTGATACGTGGCTTTCGCGTTCTTTAGGCTAAAAGGCATGACTGTGTAGCAATAAACCCCTCTCAGAGTAATGAAAATAGTCTTCTTCTGTTCAGACGGATAGAGAAAAATTTGATGATAGCCATCCCTGGAGTCCAAGAAGTCCATGCATTAGTGCCCGATCGTGGCATCCACCAGCTGATCCACTTTAGGAAGGGGGAGGTCATCTTTGGGGTAAGACTTGTTCAGGTTAGTGAAGTCCACGCAAACACGCCACTTCCCACTCTTCTTCTTCGCATAGACTGTGTTTGATAGTCATTCTGGGAAATGAACCTCTCGTATGATGTTGGCCTCCAAGAGTCTTTCTACCTCATCGTTCACCGTCTGAGCGTGATGCGGTGCTATTCGACGAGGCTTTTGCTTCACCAGCTTGTGAGGGGGGTCAATGTGAGCTTATGGGTTATAACGTCGGGGCTTATCCCCTTTATTTCTGTGGCCTACCATGAAAATACATCTACATTCCTTCTTAGAAAATTGGCCATCTTTTCCTGCTCAGTCGGGGACATGGCGGAGTCGACCAGGAAGTACTTTTCTTCGTCTCCTTCCACCAGAAGTACCTTCCAGAGATTCTCCACTGAGCGATCTGTCGGATCAATCTGCAGCTGATCGACTCCGAGCCCTCCGGTCTGTAATTGCTATTTGTTGTTCAGGACCTCCTCTAGGACTCGCTCCTTTTCCTTAGAGGCGACCCCTGCCCTAACTGCCGAATAGAAACAATTCTTGGCAGATGTCAAGTCCCCACGGATCTCTTTCACTCCCTCAGGGGTGGGAAACTTCAACTGCTGGTGATAGGTGGAATGTACCGCCCCTCAGTGTATGCAACTAGGACCGCTTCATGATAATATTGTAAGGTGAATCGGAGTTGATTACCACAAACTCCATGTTGGTTGTAATGGGTCCGGTGGTAACCGACGAGGGGCGTACTGAATTTGGTGAGGTTTTGAGTACCAAGTCCCATGCACTTCAAGACTTCGAAATACAGCACCTCGAAAGAGCTTCCGGAGTCCACCAAGACCCTTTTGACATCAAAGTCACCGATCTTCAAGGTCAGGATCAAGGTATCTTCATGTGGGAGGACCACGTCTACCAGGTCGGAGTCTCTTGCTTGGTCGGCCCCTTCTTTCTCGTCCACCTTCCTTGTGAATGCTACCCTATTGAGATCGGATCTAAGAGTTTGGATGTCGGACGCTCCTACGGGCAGACATAGATGACGTCAATTACATTGCTTTGGACAACATTTTGGTTGTTGGTGCCATGGATCTCCGACGACGCTGCTTCGATGTATTATTTCAGATGTTCTTCCTGTACCAGTTTCTCAAGAAAAGACTTGTAGACCCTACAATCTTCGACGAGGTGTCCAAAGTCTCGGTAGTACGAACATTTTACTTTCAAGTTTTGGGTGGACGGATCACCCTGCATCTTAGGTGGTTCATTCTTTATTTTATGGATCAGTTTGTAAATAGGCTCCTTGAACACAATGTGGATCCCTTTGAAGGAACTCCCTAATGGAGGCATCAACCCTTTCTGGGAAGGGGCACCCTCACTCTCTCCATATCCTTCTTCTTTGGGGCAAAAGTCTTCCTTTTGCCCCCATCATCTTATCCTCAATCCCGGAATACTTATTAATTCGAATCATCAATTTTTCCATGTTTATCGGCGTTTTCTTGGTCAGGGACCAGTAGAGATCGGTGTTTTAAGAGAGCCAAGTCTGAAGGAGGCAGCCGCCATGACTTCAGAACATCCTTCCACCTCGTTTACCTCCTCCCAGTAGCAAGTGACATACTGGCGGAGGGTCTCTCCTTCCTTCTGATTTAGGGTCAGTAGTGATCCAAAGTCCTTAGGTCGCCTACTCCCTGTGATGAACTGGGCGGAGAACTGTCTAGTCAACTCCTTCGAGGACCCTATACTATTGGGTGGAAGGGTTTCAAACCATTTCATGGCGGAATCTCCCAGGCTTATTGAGAACACTCGACATAATAGTCGGTGGTCCGAGTGGTACAAAGACATCAATTGCTTATATTGCCTGAGATGGTCTTTTGGGTCAGAACGCCCGTCATAAACTTTGAACCTTGGTACCGCAAACTTCTTTGGTACCTCTATCTCCACAATACTCCTTGTGAAGGGCGACTGGATGGCCTCATCATCTGTGTCGTCTTCTCGTGTGGCCTTATTTCTCTTTATGGAATTCAGTCACGCCCTGAGATCCCCTCTCTGCTTGGAAGGTAATTCTCTGCTTGGAAGGCAATTCTCTGTCTTCTCGGTGTCGGTCGACATGGTCCTTTGTCCCTAGGTGTCGGACGGAGAGGGTTGACCCTTCCTCGAACTCTTCCACGGCCCCTTACCTAGACAGACCCCGACGAAAATCATTCCAAGCTAATGGCCTAGCCCTCTTGGCTGGCACCTCTGGGAACTGCCCATTGTTAACTTCTATCTTTGCTACTCAGGCAGTTTTTTAGGTCCTCAGGGCCCACTTCCCTGACGGAGGATTCCTAGGACTGTAGTAAATCCCAAAATCCTCTGCCTAAGGAAGCAAATTCATCGAGTCGGTTAAGGGCATTCACGTTATCTTCCTCTAACTATCGTAACTGATCTCCAAATTTTTCCTTGACACGTTAGCCAATTGATGGGCCAACGGGGTCGATTTTTTAGACCCGATACCCATACTAGTTTGTCGGGTTTGCCCTCTAAAGTGAAGGAAAAGTTCCCTGTTGACACTTTCAACATGTTTCTTCGTTCTTGACATGGAAAGGGACAGAAAATCAATATTCCTTTGTTGAGGACCTTTCCCTTTTTGACGAGTATTCACCATGGTCATTGTTCTTCGAAAAGTTTAGTCGTTTCCCACAGATGATGCAAGATTGTGCATGTTGATTTTTGCACAATAGTTGAAAAAGATAGATCTCTCTCTTGGTGAGTCCATGTTCGCCTCGAGTGTCGAAGGTCTCGTGGTAAGGAAAAGGGTTGAGAGAGCCAAAAGGAGCCTAAGAGTGGTGATGAATTACTTCAGGAGCTGTTCAATCGATTTCGGCAGGTCACGAGCTATTCCTGGAACACAGAAAACGGGTTAGAAGGGCACCAAAGTGTTTTTCGATATATCCCCTCCGACAATCAAGTTAGTTTTTTGAGAGAGGACAAGAAAAAAACATTGTATTGTGTTCTTGAGAAATGGTTTTGCGTACATTTGATTTACATTTTTAGGAGCTATTTATACCCTCAAAGACTCATCATTATTGATGATCTAGACAGTAGGTAGTGCCTAGACATGGGGCAGTATGCCTCCTATTTTGCATGGACGAGGCCCCCATTATTAACTGCTCGAGAGCCTGAGCATTTAATGTTCTTTCTTCGATGTAGAGACATTAAATGCCCGGGTCCCAGAGCATTAAGTGTTCCTTATCTTCGGCTTCCAAAGTCATCACAGGCGTCCCATCATTGACGATTCATTAAATGCTTACTTGAGGTAGCCGCATATCAGTAAGGGCATTTTTGGCTATTCACACTTCATCCTGTACTTCATGTCACGTGTTCAACTCTCCTTGGTGGAGTGTCTTGTTTATCATGTGATTCTGACTTTATTGGGAAAATAACTAATGATCCCTAGTCTAGCTCTCAAACTTTTTAGTTGTCAATCAGTTGCCTTTCTAGAAGCCAAAGACACGTGGTCAAGACTAGAGTCGCAATAAGTACCCTAGGAACCGAGTACACGTGGCTACCTCGGGGTGGAGGTACCCTCGGAGCCAGGGACATGAGTCTGCCATAGAACGAAGAGGTACCTCGGCGCCGAGCGCAGTGCTAGGCAGAGCAACACGTGCCTTCGAAGTCGAGGACACACGTCTCTATCAGAGCAAAAGACATGCCCTCAGTGTCGATGACACGTGTTTTCGTCAAGATAAAAAGGTGTACCCTTGTTGCCGATGACACGTATTAGCGATCTACTCCTTTCTCAGAAGTGTCCCATCACCTTTATTAATTGAAGATGGATTGCTCCATTAGCCCCATGTTGGGTTTCCAACCACTGCCCAATTGTGGATAGGTTTCCCATCCTGAAAGTAAATATTTCTCTTTTATCCATTACCCACACAATTCTTCAATGAGATACATTGAAGTTGATTTTTCGTCTCTCTTAGAAAAGTATAGGCACTAGTTTTTTTTTTTGCTAAATAAAAAAGGGGTGGGATAAATGAGAGTATCCAGAGACCACTCCGATAGACCTTCACTTATGGAATTATGAAGTATTTGATTACGCTCGTTACTTCTCTCGGCAACGAACCTAACTAAGCTAGTATAGCAGTCAATTACCAAGCCTCAATTTGAACTCTAAGATTCGAACTTCTAACTTCAGAGTAAAAAATTTGACCGATATCTCATTGGACCACCCTACTTGGTGTATGGGTACTAGTTATTGTCAAAACAGACACTGTGGTTGTTAAATTGGGGAAAGCTCCATAATATAGAAAGGCCAATTCTACAAAATTAAGGTGCCCATACTAATCTGCCTTAACATTGGTGATAAGCCTAATAAATAACTGACATAATTGACTAAACTTGTAATCAGAAAGTGGGTAAGTGAAAATGAATTTTCAATCAACCAAAAGAGCATTAGGTCTGCAATATTCTGGTACCCCTAAACTTGTCTCTAACGTCTTAGGATTTGTTCGGTTTTTGAATTTGAGTGGGATTTGGAGGGTATGTTTTGCGAAAATAGTCTAATGCATCTTCTAAACGGTTCAAGATTTAAGGCCCATAATTTATAGGATAAATGAATTTTGACCAATAATGAATAGTGGATTAAAACTTATGTATGGAGGTTTGATAGAACCCATGAGGGGCTGCGTTTCCAAAGTGAGAGGTTAGATTTATAGATAAAAATATTATTTTACCCAAATTCGTTCACCTATTTATTTTTTTTTGCTACAAGGTGTCCAAGTTTGAACTGACCACTCTCTCGAGTTTTAAACGAGTCACCATAATTTGAGCTAATTCAAGGACATGTCTCCTAAGGAACAAAGATGATTGACCCTAAAGAGGTGTGAGATGTATCGAACGTGAGATCTCTTGCTGGCAAGAGAGCATACTTGACTATTGGACATGAACATTTTACTCAATTTAGTAACATAATTTGACATGAATCTATGGACTCCAAATATATTTATGTAATTTATTAAACATAGGATTAAATAAGATTTATTGTTTAAATCTCATGTACAAATCATTGGGGTTGAGTTTGAAAGGGCTTCATGACTACAACTCAATCTAAAAAGAAAATCATCCAAACAGGCCATTAATGTTTTATGTTGTCTATCATAAGACCAAGGGCTGTAATATTGTATTATACCCAAAAATTACTGTAATATAAGAGTAAAATTATAACCTAATTGATAAGCTTACAACAAAATAAAATTATTTGAGATCAATACTAATCTTTTAGAATAAATACCAATTTCAAGGTTACTTAACCTTTTGGTCTTAGACCAAAATTTAGTGCCGACATTATCAATTTTGAATCGTGACTTCATCCACATTTTGTATTGGTGTGGCTCCTATGCAGTAAGAACCTTGGTACCGTATCAAACTCAGTACCACAATCGGCCCAATAAAACATTTCGCTCATAAGACGTATACCAACTCTAATCAGACATTTTGCCCATAATGTTGTAGACATTAATCAAACCATTTGGTCATTAGATTTTAGCATCAAACGATTGTAATTTAATGATCTTTAGTGTAATCCAACACGACCGATTTTGTTGTTACAAAACACATGTACTAATTCTTTTCCCACTCACTAAAATCTATTGCACAAGCCAGCATATTCAAATATAGAATCCAAATGGGTTAGGAAAGTTTTAGTTTCAAAATATTAAATTTGATACATTTGATATAAAACTCCAAATTTACATAAAACACACTGCCAAGAAGAAATATTCATTAAACACCAAATCAAAAAAACTTCACGATTTCTGAGCTTCAGGCCCTAAAATCCCATTCACAACTGAAGTAGCAATCAGAACCCCAACCACCTCTGCTCCCACCACCACCCCTGCCTGCGCCAACCCCCCGAAACTCACTTCCTTTTCGATCTCCTTCTCCACCGTTGCTAATCCCTTCTCCGCCGTTTCTAATCCTTTCTCGGCTACTTCGATTCCTTTCTCGGCCGCTTCGATTCCTTTCTCGGCCGTCTCAAACCCTGCCTTGACTATCTCCTCCGCTTCCTCCTCCGCTTTCTTCAGCTTCTTCCTCAGCCCAAACAGCGGTATGTCCTGCGCTCTCGACGGTAATTCCACCGCCTTCAGTGCTGTCGTCGCTGTCAACAAGAACAGCCACTGTCTCCGGTTGGGGAGCGCCGGCAGCACACGTGCAGAGGCGGGAACCTTAACGGAGCTAGGTTGCGCGTTGTGCGCGCGAGCAAGCGATAGAGTCTGGAGTAGGCATGAGCTTGTGGAAGCCATAGCTTTTCTTTCAGAAACCAAGCTGATCTTTTTGGTACTCTCTCACGCTTTTGTTTGTGTGGTCTGGCATTTTTATCATCAATTGCTGACGTGTCACAAATACATATGCGCAATATTAGAAACTTACATAGTCATTATTTAATTGCGACATGATCTAAATAATATATATATATATATAT
>CM042185.1:47555287-47565742 GCA_023539305.1 Ilex asprella
TAATATATATATATATATATATATATATATATATATATATACATATAGATATATCTTGACTTGTTTATGAGCATCTCGACTAATTTTTTTATTTGTTCAATTAAGACAGACTATCCTTGCTATAATTAAAAAAATTATGAAGGATAATCCTTTGTGGCCTGCCCCAAGGGATGGCCAAGTAATCAAGGACATTGTTTTGTTTGGAAAAGAAAAGATTCCATTAAATCAATTTTTTTAGTCTTTGATTATCTCTTTAATTCCCAGCTCTTTAAATAAAAAATAAAAAATTATATTTGAATCTAATTTGAAATTCTAATTTAATACAGTAATTAGATTAAAGGTGAACTCTATTTAATATTAAAATTCAAAACCAATTCGATATTAATATTAAATTAAATTCTTAATTATCATGGAAATGCTAATAGAATATAAAAATATTTCTTATTGTCAGAGTTTTCAAATGTAAAACTAATTAAAATAATATATAAAACTACTTAAACAATTTTATTGTGTGAAAAATTTGGTATCCATATTCGATATTCACCAACTCCTTGTGATATTTGCATCAACAAGTTGTATAATTTTACAAATTTATATAAAAACTCAAATCAATTTTAATTCACTAATTTCAAATTGAATTGGTGTGGATGTCATCTCCATGATTTTAATTCGGTGGACTCAATCAATTTAGTTCCGAAACGATGTCGTCTCCATGATTTTACACATCATTCTTATTTCTTGTTGAGAGAATTTTATTTTGTACCCTAAAAATTTAAGAATTCTTACTTTGTTCTCTTAAATGTTAAATTTCACATATTATACCTTTAGTATATTAAAAATATTGTATTTTATATTCTTTCTGTCAACATCAATGGGATAATTTTTTACGAAAGAAACAACGAAAGCTAACAAAAGAGTCACACTTCGACACTTATAATACATTGAGGGTTTAAAGTATAAAATATAATTTTTGAAGGTACAAAATTAAAAATCTTAAATCTTTCTAGGTATAAAAATGAGATTCCTCCTTCCTTGTTTTTCTTCTTTTCTTTCGAGTTTTGAGCCGGAAGAAACAAAGATTTCCCTCGTATATTTTTCATTTTCCGCCACAAGGGGTATTTGAAGTACAGCGAACAAAGCCGATTTCAGAGACTTCTCGTTCCCATTTCGTAATCGAATCGAAGTTTAGGAATGGCAGAGGAAGCTGCGAATTCAGAAACCCTAGGTTCGGCTTTGGAGGAGACACCAAATTCAGTCGAAGCGACAATTGAATCAGGCCCTCAAGGAGGGACGGAGTCTTCGTGCAACAACTACAACAACGTTGAGAGTTCTGGTCTGAAGTCCGATGGCGATCGGGAGAAGTCATTGGAGTACGCGGATGAGTTGATGGAGCGAGGCTCTAAAGCTGAGAAAGAGCAGGACTATGCTGAAGCGGCCGACTGCTTCAGTCGTGCCCTAGAAATCAGGTAAAGGTTTATTTTTCCCTTTATTTTTGTAGTTTCACTCTGTTTAAGTGCTAATTTGATCGAAACTTGTGAGAATTTTGGCTCTACTAGTTGCTTATTAGCCATTTTTTTTAATTTAAATCCCCAAAATTTAGACTAGTTCAACAATATTTTTGCCCGCGTTTCTTTGGTTCTGTAAACTTTAGGTAATTGACAGCTAATGGGAATTCTAGACTAGTTATCTGGGATAATATATTCCTGAAGAGGACTGACTAGCTTCAGTAGCTTGTACGGGCACAACTATGTTCATGTGTGTATAGTATTTTCCTTTGGGGACAGAAAGCTTACATTATGTCCATAAACTCATGAGTGGTTGAGGCAAACAATTTTTTTTTGCTTTTTTCTTAGTGGACATCTTTACTGTTGCACTGATGTCTTGTTTGTTGAATGGATGTTTGGGCTGTTGAATTCATGAATTCAGTACGACTTAAAATTAATTAATGAAGATTTCTCCTTGGCAGGAGATAATATTCTATTTGATGTTCTAGAATTTGTTAACCAGACACCTGGATACTACCCTTCTTGTGCATATCACAGTATTCAGTTGCTGACTGCTGTGGTTTAAGGTGCACCATGATGTGATTATGGGGCATACTATCGGAATGTGACATGGAGAATTAGAACATCTCCGCAATTGTAACATAGCAAGTTGATGAAGAAAATCTGATCTAAACTCATTTAGTTGACTTCTATCAGATTTTGCACCCAATATTATTGAGTGATTCATCCCCATTGTGTTCGCTGCACACCATTTGAGCACACATTTAAACATGTAAAAGATGGAAGAAAACCATAATCCACTGTTAGCAGTTTCAATTATTTTTCTTCTGGCCCTGGTGCCTTGTGGTTTCCTTCAAGAACACACACACACACACACGCACACACACAGAGAATGAGGAAAGGTGGTTCCATTCTTTTATTTTTTTTCTGAGAACCAAACCCAGCATTAGAGTTAAAGGGACCTTCCATTTTGAAGATGGTTCCTTAATGGCAATTATTTTCATCTTTCTTTTATCATACAGGGTTGCACAATATGGTGAACTTTCTCCTCAGTGTGTCAATGCATATTATAAATATGGATGTGCCTTGCTGTACAAAGCTCAAGAAGAGGCTGATCCATTGGGCGCTGTGCCCAAGAAAGAGGGGGAATCTCAGCAAGATTCCAATAAAGACGGATCTGTTCAGAGTGCCAGGAATGGTGAATGTTCTGCAGCTGCTTCAAGTAATGCCGGGCAAGATGGAAATTCAAATCATCATGAAGGAGGGCTCAGTGAGGGTTAGTATTCATGGTCATGACATTTAGGGATAAATTGGATTTCTTGCCATGCTACCTATACTTATCTTTTTCGACACTAGTAGAAACTTTATGATGGCCAATTTTGCTATTACAATAATTTGCCATGACGTAATAAGCAGCGCCCAGATTTTGGTGAGTTCTGTGTATAGCTTATGCTCATTTTATCTGTATATGCAAATTGATGTATTAAAACATCATCTACCTTATTAAAGTGAAATGCCTTTATCTTTCCATATGAATGGATGGCTACATTTACTTTTTTGAGTTGATTCGCGTGCAACAAATTAATGTGTTTCTGAAATTGTACCTCATTTTTTCCTGTATTTCTCTAACGCTTGCCATTTTTCGTCATTGAGGATGAGGATTTTGGGTAATATCTTCTTTTTAACAAGTATAGAGTACCTTATGCATTTGAGATTGTGTTGGTCATTTCATGTAGTCATACATTCCACAGGTTACCTGACTTGCTTTACCTTGTGCATGCTATTTTCGAAGCCCAAACACGGGCTATGGAGCCCACACCTGTCAAAAATGTTCAGCAAGATCCTCCTTTGTTGCCAAAAAATGAATGCTTAATCTGTGTTTGGGTCCATTACATCTAATTAGCATGTCAAAAGTCAGAGTCAAAGTATTGTCTTTTCTCTCAGTTTTTTTCACCTTTTATGTGATTTAGGAAAGAAGTTAAGAACTTTTTCACTTGAAAATTGCATGCCATGTGCAAACCAGAAAGAATATTTCCTGATTTTCTTTTGTGAAGTTCATTCTTTGTTGCCTTTTGAATGTATGTTGTGGTAAATGGAGGGTGCTACAGAACATATTTAACGTTGGTTCAGTTTGATTCTTAGGTGTAAAGAATGAATTACAAGACTCATTGAGGAATAGTGATCTGGCAGTACAGTAACTAGTCTGTGTGTCTGGGAGACTCTAGTTTTGTTTTTCTCGGGTCCATTTAGTATAATTTATGTAGAAACACAGTGATTCTTTACAAGCATTTAAAGTGATGTGCGATAATGGACAACCATCTGGAGTTTGAATAATCCGAAAATGACCATGGTGCTACAAAATCATTTTTAAAATGTAAAGTTGATAGGTCGCTGTAAGTTTCGAAGATTAGTTTTGAACCAGTATAGCATTAGTTTTCATGTTTTTGTAGCTTTAATTTATCAACCTCTATAATAGCTCCAAGTACTTGGGTCTGTCGAGTAGGCTTCAGTATGGACTTATGTGGGCGTCTTTTCTCGCAAATGTGATATAAGATATCGTTTCTCATCAAAAAGGTGTAAGGAACCCTTTGACACTAATGATTGGTTCAAAGGCTGGCAAATGAGCCCGCTCTTCATGTTGCGAATGCATAGCAGACAATCAATTTTTCCACTCTCTGGCCCACAAAACGAGCACACGCCTGTACTTCTGCTTGGACACTCAGGACAACTATTACATGCCAAGAAGTAGAGTGCAATTGGACTTATCTGAAAGGGGAAATATTTCAACAGTTGGAGGGATTTCTGTTCTTTTATTTTATTTTGCAACTATGATCTATGTTGGGAAATTTGTAATTCTGGAATGGTTGGTTAATAACCCTGAGAATTGTGCTATGTGTCCATTGATAGCCTAGTATATGGAATGCATGCATCTTGAGTATTTACAGTATGCACAAGTGGATTTTATTTATGTTTTTTTTTACTTTTTTTTTATTGGAGATAGTTCTGGGTGAAAAAGATGGGGAAGGAGATGAAGTGGAAAGTGATGATGAGGATCTGGCTGAAGGAGATGAGGATGAATCTGACCTGGATTTGGCATGGAAAATGCTAGATGTTGCAAGAGCAATTGTCGAGAAACACTCCGGTGACACCATGGAGAAAGTAGATATATTGTCAGCTTTGGCGGAGGTTGCTTTGGAAAGAGGTCTGTTTCTTTTGTCTGAATTGAGATTCTTAGTATGTGTTAAATAAGGATTTTGTGGGACTTTTACACTCAATTGTGCTGAGATATTCCTCTGGTTGGTGTAATTTACCTTTGTCTTGCTGTGTACAGAGGATGTTGAAACCTCCCTCAGTGATTACCTGAAAGCTCTATCCATTTTGGAGCGCTTGGTTGAGCCAGACAGCAGACAGATAGCTGAACTGTATCCTTTTTAAGGTTGAACCCCTTTTTTATTTTGAGGTGATGCCGAAATGACACTGAAATATTACCTTTTGAGAGAATTAGTAAACCTGGGTTTGATATAACTATTAGTTAGAATACATATTTATTCTCCTTTATGTCTTCTAAGTCACCACCTTAACAGGAGAATACAGAAATTTCAGGGTATGTTTGTGCTTGGAAATTGGTTCGAAAGCTCAGGATGCAATTCCTTATTGTCAAAGGGCTATTTCAGTTTGCAAGTCTCGGGTGCAGCGGCTCATGAATGAAGTAAAAAATGTGTCAGGATCAACAGCAACATCAGCTGCTTCTGAGTCGGACCTAAGTGTCCAGCACTCTTCTAGTGTGCTTCAATCTGGAGATTCTGTTGCAGATAAAGAAGCTGAGATTCAAACACTCACTGGCCTCTCTGGTGATCTGGAAAAGAAGGCAAGTGTGACTAACTGTTTTATATTATGTCACTAGGTACTTCCACTCTGCTTTGTAAATTTGTTCTTCTTTGGATTTGCAGCTTGAAGATCTCGAACAACTTGTCTCAAACCCAACATCAATCCTCTCAGATATCCTTGGAATGATGTCTGCTAAGGTAAGAGGCGCTGAGAAGATTGCTGCTTTGTCAGTAATGAGCTCTTCGCAGATGGCTACAGCTAGCGGCAGTGGAGGTTTTGAATCTCCAACTGTTTCCACTGCTCACACAAATGGGGCTGCTGCTGGAGCAGTAACACATCTTGGGGTGGTGGGTAGAGGAGTCAAGCGAGTGTTGATGAACTCAGGCACAGCAGAATCCAGCGCCAATAAAAAGCCTGCATTGGATCCACCACCAAACAAAGGTAATGGCAATTCCTCTTGAAGGTTTTTATTTGTAGTTCTGTTTGGAAACACGAGAGCTAACTGACACCGAGATTTTGGGATGATAAATCTGCGAAATGATTACGAATTTGGAGTCCAAATTACCGTGTAGGTCAGAATTTGGTGCCTCATTCTCCCGTATGAGCTTCCCGTCATCATTGAGCTTTATAACATTAGAGCAGTATTTTTATTTGGATTGCCTGTTGTATGTTAACTGTTGCATAGTAGTTGGTTGTATGGACATGGTTGTTAACTACACTGCTCACATTTAATAGGATATTACCTTTACAAAACCATGATGTGATTCTATAAAACTGTTGAGCTCCAAGGTCAGAAACACTTCCATAATTCTGAAACCCCAGCAGTTCCTAGGGTGATTCGGCGACTGAACGGTAACTAGAATTTTGTCTCGGGTGAACTTGTGTTTCTAAAATTGCTCTTAAGCTTGATTCCTCATAATACTAATGGAGTTGAACATGAGGTGGATTTGCCAAAGGGATATATGTATTGTCTGATATGACAATCATAAATTTAAGTTGAACTTTATAGCTATCGGCTGTTACATTACATAGATGGCCTTAACCCACAGGGGAAGAGAAGTTTCATGTGTTAACACCTCAGGGTCTTAAGAGTCCAGTAATGGTGACAATTTTCAAGACAGTAAGTTAACGTGACATGAATCCAACACAAAATTGGCGGTTGGGGTTGAGTAGTTTTTGACACAAATTTGAGAATAACTTAATTAACTATTATTAATAAGCAACTCAAGTTCATATTAAGTATGATTAACTCAATTTTGACATGACAAATGAACAAAATTTTGATTTTGGAAACTTTGAGTGAGGGAGGTAGGGGTATTAATTATGGATTTTGGTTCACGTGCTATTTTTTTAATTTAGAGTTAATAAATGATTTGATGCAAGTTGAAATGACACAATTTGAATACAGCACGACACAATTTGATTGTTAGGTCTATACTTGTTGCACATGATGTGTGAATAGTTAATTACATCTTTAGTTTTCTTTGTAATAATTGATTAAGCGGTTTGTGATTGAGACAACTTTCTATTGACAAAACTAAACTTTAATTGATCCTCCTTGAAACCATAATAACTAGTGTTCATGTGGTGACTTATTAAAGAAATCTAAAGGGTGGGTTCCTATTGACTGTCACAAAGTTGCCAATTATTTACTATTAAGCAGTAGCCTCAGACTTTGTGGCCAGCAATGTATTGGAGCTAGGCTTGTTAACGGATCGAGTTTGAATTGGATTTTATAAAGGGAATGGAGCCACTCTAAAAGAACATTAGGTGGGTGGGGGTTACTATGCAAGGTGATATATACCAAGTTGTTTCATTGTTTGCACAAGATGCTCACATAGAACACAAAGGTCGACAGAATCAAGATACCTGTGATGCTACAAAACTGGAAGTGGGTAGGAGATGTGAGGCTGTATCAAATATTCATTCATCTTCCTTTGAGACAAAGAATTCCAAAAAAGGATGTGCTCAAGGGTGGACTGCAAGCAATGCGGGAAGACATCGTGGCGTGGGTGCGGGAAGCACCTTGCCACCCTCTTTGCCGGCATTGAGAAAGGGAAGCACTGCATGTGTCGCCCTTGGCCAGGGGTGGTTGTTTCATCTGAGATGGCGACTGAGCAACCACCGGAAGGTTCAACTTCAACTAAAAAGGGTAAGTCTGCAAAATTCACATTATAATGAATTGAACGATGGAGATTGAAAACGGATGATAACATACATCTTTTTGATTCTGATTCGATTCATGATTAATTTGATCATTTGGATAACAAGTTTGTTAGACAATTTCACGTAATCATCAGTTATTAATGTGCTAAATATTCACAAATTTGAGAGTTGGTGCTGGAGTGAAAGGATGGGATAGATAACCGTGAGTTTATAGGTTTTAATTTGAGAGTGGCTATCTTATGCCAAGAATGCATATGGCTAGGTCCATGTCCAAGAGTTTACTCTTGTAGTAATATGAAAAGCAAATTATCAAAAAAAAAACCTCCTTCAAGTGTAGTATTGTATCACTTAATACTTGTTGGAAGTGCATTTCATAATAACGATGAAAAAGATGAAATCTATAATTCAACACTCGATAGCTATTCTAAGATGAATTTGTCAGTCTTCCAATATGAATTTTTGATAAGTTGGATTTCCATGGAATTGTAATAATGATAAGATTACAGCAAAACGACGAATTATGATCGCAGAAAGTATTAAAAGTTGAACTATCTCTACGATAAAATAGACACACATTACCCTATCACCATTTGAAAGATTTGTGTATCCTAAAAGTAGGGTGAACTTTCAAAATCAAAAATAGAAAAACAGCCCCACAACAAACAAGAGAATTGAATGAATGCACTCCAATTTAAAAAAAAAAACCCTCAATCCCCCGGGTTCTAAAGGCAAACCAAAACATTACCCAAAAAGGGTACAAAACAAATTACCTTTAAGGCACAAAAGAATAAAACCTAGGCACTTTGTCGATTAGCTGCACTTTGTTGGACTTAATAGGGTTTTGCACTTTGCATACGGAAAGATTTCATTTTTTTTTTGGGTACTTTTAAAGATTAGATTTTTTACATTACACTTTTAATGTATCAAAAGTATTATAATATAACTATTCTGTTAACTTATGTTATTTTTTTGATCAAAAGTTAACCCATTGACCGTGACAGAAAAATAAATAGAATGATCGCATTGCAATACTTTTGATACATTGAGGGTATAAAGTAAAAAAATTAATATTTGAAGATGAAAAGTAAAATTTTAAAATCTTTCGTAGTGCAAAGTGCAATTCACCCAAATTAATATGAAACAATTTCCCTAGTAATTGGGTTCTTAATGTTTCTTGGGTGCAGATAAGATGAACTCTTGAAGATGCCTCGGATGCTGGTCAACAGAAGCCCATATTAGCAGTCATTGTGGGCCTAATCCTAAATAATGGAGGCATGTCTAGTTGGATACCATGGTATCCTATATAGTTAGTTAATAATATAATGTTTGATAAAGCTCGTTTGAAGAGTAACAATGGTCGAAATAATGTGCTGGGTTGGGTAATCAAGGTCAATATGCATTGACCAAGCCTCTCTTTTGAAGTTGAATGTCAAAAATATTAGTTGAAAATAGCAACTTTTTATGTTCTTGTGCAGGGTGCCCAACTTATTTACTTTTGTCATGGTTAATGACTCTTTTTGGCTCATTTTTTCATGTTTTTTATGCTCTTTTTTCCCCCTTTCCAACAACCCATTGTGTGTTTGTCCTTTCTTTTTTTTTTTTTTAACGGTCGGAGATGTCATAACTAGTTTATGCGTTTTTCGATTGACCAACTCCACAGTCCGACCAAAATTATTCACGTTAAAATTAGAGTATTCATAAAAAAAAAATCATCATAACTTGTACCTAAAAAATTATCAAAATTTAAATTTACGATTCATCTTTTTCCTCATGTCTGTCAATTGTTGTGTTTGTTAAAAGGCCACAACGTAATCACACTCAAAAATGCCCATACACACACAATTTTTCATGGTCAAGGCTGTGATTGAGGGGGCCTCTTGATTGTTACAAATGAGAGACAACCCTACAATTTAATAGAAAACAACTAGAAGAAAATTTTATGCTGACAATAACAATCTTTTTGGTGCAAAGGATAACAAAATAGGTAGAACGCAAAAAAATGTATGTATTGAATTTTTAGTCTTAGAGGAAAGAAAAAGACCTTTCTCTCTCTCTCTCTCTCTCAATACTATCAATGACTTTGTTTTTTTTATTGTTTTTTTTTCTTAAGATAAAAATTTAAAAGAAAGTATAATTTGATTTTTAAAAAGGGTGAGACAAGCTACCACCTATAAGGCATAAAGGTGTATGTAATAACACAACGTTGTCCACATTTCCATTCAATTTTTTCGCCCGAATTTGGACGGATTTAAAATATAGAATGATGATTATTTTTCATCTCTTTTTTCATCCATTTGTTTTCCGTCAACCCATTTTTTCTCCATACGAATTGGACTATTTTAGACGTGAATAAATCGAAACCCTCACAAACAATTTGGTATGACTTTAGTTTTTTTTTTTTCATTTTTGGCTAAAAAAAATAATAATGAGTTTGGAATGTGTTTCGGTGTTTTTAAGCTATATTGTTTTGAAAAAAGGGTCCAAAACTATAAACAACAAAAATGATGTTTTTGAAAACACGCACGTACATCCTATTATCAATTAATCAGATTCAGTCTTCGAATCTCATTAACAACAAAATGAGATTTTTTTTTGTGGCAACTATAAAACCCCTTATTCCTCATTTTTTTCCCTGTCTCTCTCTTTCGTCTGTGTCTCTCTGTGAAGACACCGAAGGATTTCTCTCATCTTCTCTCTCTCGTCTTATTTGCAAAGACTCATCTTCTCTCTCTCATCTTCTTTGATGGTGGTTGAATGACTGGTAGTGGTGAATTTTGCTTGGTTTGGTGTTGGATGGCTGGGTGGTGGGGTTTGCTTTGGTTTTGGTGTTAGGTTTCAGGGATGGAGGTGAATTTCAATGATAGTGGTAGATTTCGGGGTTACAAGGGGTTGTGGCTTTGTGGGGGTGAGTTTGGGTGGTGGTGCACTTTGGGAGTAGGCGATGGCTGTCATAGAG
>CM042185.1:47575742-47589584 GCA_023539305.1 Ilex asprella
TTATCTAGAGGGGGTCTCATTGAAGATATACATATTTAGAGGGGGTGTGGTTGAAGTTTATCCTCAAATATATCATGGGCAATTTAGTAAATTTGCATTCTAGTTAAAATTTTTAATTTCATAAGGGGTGTCATTGAAGATTCAGAAACTAGAGGGGGTGTCCTTGAAGATATGACAAACTACAGGGGGTGTGGTTGAAATTTTCCCAAAAATTTATGTTACGTAAATGTTGGGGAGTGCCTTTTTAAGGGCACTACTACATACATTCAATGCCAACAACTTTTAGTGGTCTCCACAACTGTGATACTTTTCTTTACTTTTTTAGTGATTAAAGTGGGCAAATTATTCCAGACTTACAAACCACCAGTTTATTTTTTTTTGTCCGAACTTAAAAAAAAAAATAGGGTCACTTTGGATGTATCTCTAGTAAAAAAAATCGACTTATTCGAACTTGACTTATATTTTAAATGAGTCAAACTTAAATAATTTTTTAAATTTGTTTAAAAAATAAGCTTAAAAACAATCGATTCGAATTCACAAAATTTGACTCATTTACATTCAAAATAATTGAGTTATTTTGACTTAGCTCCGGTTCGGCTCATTTTGAGTTCTACTCAGACTCGACTCATTTAGAGTTTGACCAATTTTTTATATTCGTTTAAAAAAATAAGTTTGATAAACAAAAAATAAGTTCGGGAAACTCAATTCGATTATTAGCCTTAATCCCTACGAGAGCAAATTCCAAATATTTATAATCACCTACAAACTATAAGTATCAATTAAGTCCAAAAGAGGCACCAACAACTGATATTATAAGAGTTTGCAACTCGTTTCTTTTCTGTGTCTCTTTTCTTTTTTGTTGAATAATGAAGTCTGAAAGTTCCACAAAGAAGGGCCAAGTACCCGGGGTTTTCTTTTGTATCATGATTGCCCCCTTTTACATACACCACATATTACATGTACCAACTTAGTACAAAAAATAATTAATTTTTTTTAGTATTGTACCAACATAGTACAAAAAATTAAAAATAAAACACAATTTAAATCAGATGATACCAAAATAGTGTTGTTTGAGATGGGTCCCCTACTACTTTAAAATCCATCCTACTATTATTGGGATCGGTTCTAAATTTTTTATCATAATTTAGAATATTTAGTTTAATTTAAAAATATATATATAGTTTTCTAGATTATTTTGATATTATTATTTAACCAAATTAATAGATGAGTAATAACACATATAACCCACCTTCAAAAAAATAAAGAACTTATTCTCATATATATACTCTAATGCAACTCAAGTTAAAGTGATAATTGTTGAACTTTAAAAAATTGTCGGTATAAATTTGAACACCTTATGACCCAAAAAAAAAAGTTCACACTTTTCTTATGGTTCTTCAAGAGAGGCCAATGGGGGCAAATGTTGGGCCTCAATTCTATTAAATTTTGACTTCTTGAGCTCATTCAACTAAATTGAAACCTGTAATATCGGACAAGTGTCTCAAACATCTACCTTAATGTTCAAGCCAGATTCATTTTATATAAGTGAATTTCTTAGAAATAAATGATAGGTGATTTATCAAGAAGTAAAAAGGAAGAAATGTGTATTGAAAATAAATTGCACTAATAGTCCCCTAAGTCTACCACTACTTGAACTTTGATCTTTGAAGTTCTAATTTTGTTAGTTTCGTCCTCAAATGTCACACATTACTTTAATGTGTTCCTTTTGTTAACTGTCTTCAAATTCAAAGACGAGAAATTGTCACATGCAAGACATGTGATGTTGATTGAGGGCTATAATTGGAAATTACAAAATGAAACAAGAAAAATGAAAATAACATAAAAAAGAAAATTTTAAAAACTCTACCATTGCATTTGGTGCATGGGAATGTTTTTTACATGATAACTGAATGAAGGGGAGAATTGAATGAATATAGGAATGAAATGGAATGGAATGTACATTACCATTCTAATGTTTGATAACAATTAAGATTAAACGGTGAAGTAGAATTGAAAATTCACTCAAGTAATTGAATAATCTCTAGACGCGGACTAGATCCGACCGGACTCAGACCTGATTTTGAAACCATGACCTTGAACTTAGACTCAGACTCAACCTTGGACCCCAGACTTGTTCCTAGACCTAAAATCAACCTTGAATCCACTCAAAATTAGTTGATTTAATCAATCATAAGTATTGAATTGGTAGTAAATTTTAATAAATATTAAAACTTATAGTTAAATCAATGACACTAATTAATCAAATTAATAAATTAAGTCAGTACATTAAACCCACGTAACATTATTGTTCAAAAAATTGACAGACCACCAAAGTTGACATTCATTAATCTAAGTTATCCGTTGTAGGTAGCTTACTAATTGGCGTAGGGTCACCTGGCACATGGGCATGACTATTTTTAGGTTGTTCACACCCCCTAGTATTCACTTTTCATGTCCACATGGCACATGCGCATGACTATGGCGAACTTATATGCAGAGCCTCTTCTCACTTGGCTCTGCTCAAGTTTATTCTCTTCCACTTGACTAGTTTGTATGTTTTGTTTTCTCTTTCTAATTGGCATCTCTACACTTTCTTCTCAAAAATTCTTTATACACTTTTGTTTCTTTCCATGTGGCCCAAATCCTTTTTATCCCAGCTCTTGATATTCAAGGGATGAATAAGGGGTGGAGCTAAAAATTTTGTTTAGGATGTACAATTTATTTAAAAATTTTATTTTTTTTCTTCCAATCAATAAATATAAAATAATATATTTAAATTTATTGCGTTGTATTTGATACTTTAAGATTCATAAAATATAAAAAGGGTCAAATGTTAGTAAATACAACGTATACAAATAAAAAAAAATAAAAAAGAGGCTAATTACAATCCTTTCAAACAAATGAGATTGAGTACATGAAAGATACTGTAAACTTTCTCTATATAATCAATCATTGATTACCCATTCAGTTATGCAATCTAGTTTTCATAATCTTTATAGCTTAAAAAATGAATTTGACATGTTAAAAATGTATCTAGATGTATCTATAAAGTGTCGAAAGTGTGTCTAAAAGTTCACAATTATATAGGTAGGACTATACTAATTGATAGAACAAAAAATAATAGAGTTGACATATTTAAATATATTTACAATTATTTTAAATTCGAGTAAGACTCCATGTATAAAAGTGGATCTCTCACTAATACATAAGTGGACAATCTACCAAAGAGATAAATTATCTTACTTTTTCATTCCGACAAAAATATGCCAATTGTAAAAAAATTTATGGTATGTTTTTATTTGTTTTGTTATTTTTATGATCAATAATTATAATTAAATCAAAGAAAGATCAATTACTACAAATTGTTTTCTTGAAATGGAACAATTTTTTTATTACTCTTAATTTTAGTTCTTTAATCTCAGACTAAAATCTTGTAACGCCCTAAAAATCACCTTGGACGATATTACCATCTAAAATCGTTCACATCATGAGAACAACTAATAGACTTCATAACAAAAAGGAATTTCATTTATCATCCATAATATTTACAACATTATCCAAAAGAATATACTCAAATATAGCAATTACATCCTCAAAAGAACTAACCTTAACCTGATAGCGGAATGACAAAAGATTAAACTTGACATTGTTTCAAAATAATTTTTTAGTCTAGAACATGAGGAAATATAACACTAAACGTCCCCTTAGGGATCCACATTCCCATCTACTTGGGCTTCCCAATGAACCGGCTCCTCGACTCCAAACTCCTTCGCTAGACCGAAATCTGAAAAGATATTATTTGTAAAGGGTGAGCACTAAGCTCTGTAGCAACATTCCTCTCATATTCGAACAAAGTTTTACAACAACACCGAAAAATCGGTTGTTCTTATTTTGCAAATATCATATATCAATTTTGAAAGAAAACAAAGACATTTTAATATATCTCAATTTACATCATAACAATAATTAAATGGAACACAATAAAATATATTTCTCAACAATAAACCATTTCTCAAAATGGTTAGGAAAGACGCTCGTCGTTGCATTGTCTCATATCAATGCACCGATCATGACAAAATCCAAACCATATTCTCATGTATATTGGTTCATCCCCGTTGTCATGTACGTTGATTGCTTCTCAGGAATCTACTCAATGATTATACCTAGTCCACCCATCACAAGCACAAGCACTTTGGAAAAAAACATGTACCATCCCAATGACACTAACGAATCCTTTCCAAGAAAGGTATACCATCTCTAGTTCGAACTTAAGTGAACAATAGTGGTTGTGTTCACAAACAACAACCCACTGCAAGTGTAGGAAATCATCTTATCCCCACTGGGATAGACTAACAGCTACACTTTACGGCATCTCTTGATGACAATTCAAGTCCGTCGCAACAACCATACAAATGAGAAAACCAAAATATTCTCAATTAACCAACAATTCCAAATAATTACAAAAAACTCTAATTTTTTTTATGTAGTTGTACAAAAGACAATATAAGAAAATGTACAAGAGACCATCATCAATATCATTTTGTTGTTTAATATGAAACACTAAAATTTAAAAATCAAGAATAAATGAGGAATCAAGAGAAAAATCAATTCCTCTTGAAAACTAGGGTTTGAAACAATAAAATGAAGTTTAATGGTTATTCAACCATGATTTAGTTGAAAAACATTTTAATCTTTGAGAGAATGACAAGAAACAAATATTTCATAGCATATATATAAGATTTAAGAACAAAAAAATACATATAAATAAACTCTAACCTCAATGAACAAGGAAGAAGAAAACCCTACTTTAGTTTCTTAGTTTTGTGAAGAAGATGAATGTTTGATCTTCTTTGAAATGTAAATCCCTCTTGATCTTGTATTTTCCTCTTCCTCTCTAAGGTTTTCTAGGGTTAGACATGCTGAAATGGGGCTAAAAGAGGCGTCCTAATGTATTTATAGGGCGAAAATAGACTATAAATCGCGACTATAAAATGTCATATCTCTTTCCATAGTACCGGTACACAGTACTGGTACGACAAACTCTCTGGACTTTAGGGTACCGTTATGGTACAGTACTGGTAACACAATACTGGTACGGTTTGACCAGTTTTACCTATTTCTTATATTTTTCATTTCTAATCCATTCTAAACCCTTCCAAAACTAACACAGACTTATACAACATACATTCGTACATTAAACATAGTTGGTACAAGTTTCATAGCCAACAATTTCATATGTTTACAAGCTACAACTAAGTTTTAACTAATATTTATCCGAGCTTCACCCTATTAACATTTCAAAATGAATAATTACTTGTTATATATGTATATATATATAGATAGATAGATAGATAAAAGTGCGTGGTTTACAAATCTGCTCTAATATACTTTTTCTTTAATTAACTAGTCTAGTCGATGCATGTTGATTTTTGCCAAGGCCGACCGAACCACTAGGCTACTAAGCTTGGGCTTTAAACCGCACCCAGATGAAAGGTCCCAAATTTTGGTGTGTTAATAACTAATGTCGAAGTTTTACATTCATAACATGTTTAGGCCTAGCAAAAAGTGATATAAGAATATAACCTAATTAGATATTTTTTATCCCAATAAATAAAACCCATAATTATAAATTTATAAATAATTTAGTTGTATTATTTATTAAGAATGATATACGAAAAAAATTAAAATGCCGTAACTTAATTTATATTTCCTCATCTTCAATTGAAAAACAAAAAATATATATTTCAAATGAATGCAATTTAATATTTATTATTATTATTATTATTTTAAATATTAATATGATGTCATTTATAAATTTTACTTTAGGCTTCCAATTCCACTCAGATTGTTGCACTCTAAACCATGACAATCGAGTGCTTTGTGCATTATGCCTGAAAAATGGCCAATTTTCATACGCCCTACACGCACACACATATATTAATTACTAAAAATTAAAATTCAAAAATTTAAAAACTTGGCTTTTTATATATAATATATTGATGTTTATGATTTTCTTGCTATGTTTTATTATAATTATTTATGTATTGTTTAATTTATGGTATTTTTTTTAGTGTTATTGGCTTGTTGTATTTTTTTAGTGTTATTAGTTTATTGTGTTATTTAATTAGTGCAATTAATTCATTAAATTAAATTATTAAAATAATCTAAAAATTAAAAACTAAAAAATATGCGTTTACTAGATTTTTTATCCAACTTCTTATCTAGGGGTAAAGCCAAACATCTTCTCCTGTTGAGGCAACCTACACTATATGAATATTAAAATTTAAAATATTTATAAAAATATAATTTTATTAATAAAACACCAATTAAAGACACAATTCATATACATGAGTGATATACAAAAGGAGCTAACAAAAAAAAAACTCATTATAGATTTATCTATAAGACCTAACAAAAAAAATTTGAACCGCAAAATGGGGCTCAATCATATATTAAATTTTAAGAAAAATTTTCATAACTAATTTAAAAATTATTTTGTTCAATCACAAACTTAATATTCATCATTAAATTTTAACAAATAATCGAAACTAACTTAAACTATAATTATTCTAGTAAACTAACCTTAGGTATATGAAATACTTAACTTATCATAATAAAATTATTCAAAATAATAAATCTAAATAATTTAGTCTAATTATAATGGAGGATTACAAGTCTCAATTCCAATTCTACAAGAGTAATACTATTTGGACCTAAAACATTGACTTAATTTGCTGACATAATGTGTGGCTGCAGTAGAACCATTGGATCAACACCAAATTTCAATGTTTGATAGCCCCCACAACCAATCCAAATGTCATTGTGAATTAGGTCAGCAAATTAGATTAGTATATTAGGTCCCAATAGCATTGCTCATTCTACAAATAAAAATAAAACAAATGAGACGACTACAAGTCCTAATTCCAATTCAACATATAAAAATAAAACACTAGAGATGACTACAAACTCAAATATCAATTAAATATATATAAAAAATAAAACATAGAAGAGGACAAGCCCCAATTTTATTTCAACATAGAAAAATAAATGCAAGACTACAAATCTTAGTTTCAATTCAATACGTAAAAAATAAAACATAAGAGATGATTACAAGTCTCAATTTCATATTTTCAATTTAACATGTAACAAATAAAATATGAAAGAGAGCTACAAATGCTAATTTCAATTCAACATTTAAAAAATAAACCACAAAAGATGACTACAAACCCTAATTTTTAATTCTAACATATAAACATAAAACAAACAAGAGGACAACAAGTTTCAAATTTAGTTCAATGTATAAACATAAACAAATGAGAGGGCTAACCTATTTTGAAGCATATTAGTTAATCTTTAAATGCCCAAATTTTTTATATCATCTTTCATTGATATTCACAAGTGAGACTCATATATTTGTCAAAATAACATAACTACCCTTAAATCTTTTAAAAAAAATTCTGTGGAGACAAATCTCTAATAAATTCTAAATTTTTTAAAATTATACTTGGTCCCCAAATTTTTTTAAAATTTCAGTGAGGGCAGCTGCCCCACTGTGGATTCGCCACTATTCGTATCTAATTGTTTAAACAAAAATTAGGTAAGAATAGTATACTTAATCGGGTAGCGTAGAACAAAAAAACAGAAAAATAAAATATCATAATTCCTTAGGGTAAGGTTAATACATTTTTTTTGGGGAAAAATTCAGCCACACCCCCTCTAATTTATCATATCTTCAAAGACACCCCCTCTAGTGTCTGAATCTTCAATGACATCCCTTCTAGTTTATATTTAAACATCACTAACACCCCTACCATTAAACTACTATTTCTAACAAAAAAAATTAATCTAAAATACCAAGAATACCCTTACATAAACCTCAAGTAATTTTTCTACATAAAATTTTATTAAAATTCAAGTCGATTAAAATTTATTTTTATACATATTAAAATTTGAACCAATTAAAATTCGATTGAAATTGAATAAATTTCATATTTTTAAACGTATTAAAATTCGAACCTATTAAAATTTATTTTTTACATATTAAAATTTGAATCGATTTAAACTCTACCCGAGTTGTTAGCTCCGATTAAAATTCGCTTTCGAGTCAATTAAAATTTATATTTTTTTATTTATTAAAATTTGTGTCAATTAAAATTTGAGTCAATTAAAATTTATATTTTTATATATTAAAATTTGGCTGATAAAAATTCAATACAAGTTGATTAAAATTTGACTTAAGTCGATTAAAAATAATTTTTAATTGGCTCAAATAGAATTTTAATTAGCGCAAATTTAATACGTAAAAAATATAATTTTTAATTGACTCAAATTTTAATATGCAAAAAAATAAAATATGTAAAAAAATAAATTTTAATTAACTTGAATAGAATTTTAATTCACTCAAAATTTTAATACTTAAAAAAAAATTAGAAATATAAGGGGTTTCATTGAAGATATACTTATCTAGAAGGGATCTCATTGAAGATATACATACTTAAAGGGAGTGTGGATGAAGTTTATCGTCAAATATATCATTGGCAATTTAATAAATTTAGATTTTAGTTAATATTTTTAATCTAACAAGGGGTGTCATTGAAGATTCATAAATTAGAGAGGATGTCTTTAAAGATATAATAAACTAGAGGGGGTGTGGTTAAATTTTTTTTTTTGATCAAAAGGTGAATACATTCACTCCACGGTGTAACGTCTACGTGGTTACCGCATAGTGAAACTAACCGGAAAAGAAAAAACAGTTAGATCCGAAATTCCGCACCGTTTTTACATCCTCTGGCACAGCTGAAAACAAGGTGGCCCACTTGTCATTACTACCAACGTTTTGCTGTCTCCAACGACATCGTTCTTATCTTGGGACATAATAAAAGCCAATCCATCCATAATGCATTGGCCAGCTAATCATAAAACGGTGCATACAGAGTGTAGTGTTTAATCTCTCTGTTTTCATAGACTATCTTGTTTTGTTGTGTGTTGATTTTGATCAGATCCGAGAGAGAAAATGGGGAGGATGGATTATTTGGCGATGAAGACTGACCAAGACACCGCCGAATTGATCAATTCCGACATCCATGAGCTCAAGATCGCTGCTAAGAATCTCATTAGCCATGCCGCCAAGCTCGGTGGATTAGGGTTTGGAACTTCATTCCTCAAATGGGTCGCCTCCTTCGCTGCTATGTGAGTTTTTTTTTTTTTTTAATTTTAATCTACTTCTACCAAATAGAATAAATTATACATATATTTGTGTTCGCATTCAGCTCTGTATTTGATTCATGTTTCTGATTAAATTTCTGGGTTACTTGTATTTTGAAGTGTTTGGCATTTTGAAAGTGGTATTGGGTTGTAATGGGAACCAAGAGTGAGGTCTGGATGGTTGATTATGAGTTAAATAGATGTTTGGTGCTTGTTGTGTTTGCTGAAATATGATATGGTATGTCCTTTTTGGAAACTGTAGATTAGTTATTTACTTTTCCAATTTTGACTTATGAGGTGAATCTTGTCAACAACTTCGATTTTAATATTGCCAGAAGTTAAAAGTGAAGAAAATCTTACTACCTTTTCTCATACATTACATTTTTAATTTCGTTTGTTGTATGTTGCTAGATCATTTGTCAAATTCCCTTGGCCAAGACGTTGATGGGGAAAATTGTCGCTGATTGGTTTGGTCAGATGGCTTTTGATACAACAAAGACAAAGTAGTATGGAATTTGATCCTTATTGGAATTGGAAGCCAACATATCCAATTTATTGGTTGAGAAATCTGTTATGTCCCAGATAACGATGGGCCCTAAGATGGCTGGGTCAGTTGTGTGGGTCTTTGACTAAAGTTTGTCAAATATTATATCAGTAGTGCTAAAAGGATATCATATAAATCAGAATTTCCTAGTACCATGTTACTGGATTATGGTGTTTACTTATAGTCTTGACATTACAATGGGTTACCTTAAACCCAACTGGAAAGAGGAGGAGATCTTCTTTTTTTTTTTCCTTTTTGATTGAATTTAGAGAGTCTTGGAGATCTAAGAGTTGGAGAGAGGGAAAGAGGGAGACATGGAAACAAGAGAGAGATACATGATAGAATAGAATGCTGTTGCCAAAGAGGGTTGGGATCCAAGGACCCGTTCTTATAAACATAAACTAATGACCAACAGAAAGCCGGAATCAATCAGGCCTTGCTTTCTTAGAATTTGAAAAAGGAAGGCAGCAGTGGTAGTCATAAATTGCATATTGAGAAAAGTTGAGCATTAGAATAATGATATAACATTTGTCAAAGAAATCATAGACTACTTTTCTGCATGCCTGTTCTGATCATGGCATGTTAGATGACAAGTGAAAGTGACAAGATGAGAGATACTAACTAACAACCAAGGTGCTCAAGGCGGGGAGATTTACTAGGATTCAAGCTCTTTCTGGTAATACACCATTTGATATTTTATCAATGGCGAGAACAGATAACTAATACCACCTACATAAATTGGGATGTCAGCCCAAGATATATAGGCTGTTATATTAAATACTTCAATTTGTAGTGCTCACCAGTTGTGGGGTTGAGCTATTTACTTGGGTCACCACCCTCAATGGCTGAAATAATACAAAATTATTTATGCACCTGCAATTTCGCCGAAAATGTTGCATTTTGAAAAAAAGTGATACCAGCAATCTCTTGTACATCAGTGCAAATCAAGAAACCAAAGCATGTGTTGATTTTATTTTCTGACCATCTAGCTTTATGCCCGATCAAAGACGAGACAGACACATTAAGGATGATAACTGAAGAGATGGATTCTACAACTATTTGCAGTGCTATTTGGATTATTAAGTTCATTACAGTGTCTTAATCTCAGTTTTCAGAAACAATGTTTTGGGTCTACCATCCATAGCCCTTGATCATTCCCGCGGAAAGTTTGTATCATGGTTCTTTGAGCTGACAAATTCCATGAACTGAGATGACAAGACATGCTACCTTTGGCTTCTTATTGCATAGATGAGTGCCTTTTGTACTGGTCTTATATCTTCAATAAACATATGTGCTGACTGCCTATTTTTTGTCTGCAATTATTGATTCTGCTGTAGAAACTCTCTTCAACCTTTCCTGTTAATGAGATTTGATGTTACTAGTGCCCAATATGTTTTATCCAGAGGTTTGACATTATATTACTGCTTTGTGTGTCATATTCACTCTTGCTGCAAATTTTGTTAAATAAAACATCTGCTTTATTCAAGTATTTAGTCAATAACAAGGACAAAGTATTGGTATTGATCTCTGATGCTTTCTACAATAAGGACATATGAGTGCAAACAGTGTTTCTTGTACGTAATTGGGAGTTTGGGACGGGTAGCTAAAACAACAGTAGCACTATTTATAAAAGTTGTTTTTGTAATTTCGGATGTGTCTTGAAACAGCCTACACATGTTAGCTT
Organism: Ilex asprella; assembly: GCA_023539305.1. NCBI lineage: Eukaryota > Viridiplantae > Streptophyta > Magnoliopsida > Aquifoliales > Aquifoliaceae > Ilex > Ilex asprella. The sequence continues at coordinate 47,587,175 of CM042185.1, forward strand.
GCAAATATGTTGTATATTGCACACCTGCTTTGGCACTTCGTTACAATTTTCTGAACTTTGAGCTTCATATACGGGAATACTAGGTTATATTCCATTTGGGCTTACATACATAAATTAACTACCATTTTACATTTGTACTGCAGTTATTTGCTGATACTGGATCGCACAAACTGGAGAACAAACATGCTGACTTCACTTTTAGTCCCTTATATTTTCTTTAGTCTTCCTTCACCACTGTTCAACTTTTTTAGGTGATGATCTCTGTTTTGATGCATAATCATTTTCTGCTGTGTTTTGTTTTTGATTTACCTTGATCTTCTTGATAAGTTTATCTCACTGTGGTTCAGCGGAGAGGTTGGGAAATGGATTGCTTTCATTGCAGTTGTTTTGAGGCTTTTCTTCCCACGACATTTCCCAGGTAACGATACAGTATTGTCAAGAAGGGTCTTGTGAACAAAACCTGAGCTATTTTATAATCGACTGCACCAATATGCTTGTGCTACCTGGAACACTGGACCCACTGGACCCAAATCTGTTAGTTTGGGTTATAACAAATGAAAATGCTATTTAACCCAAATAAAAGTCAAAAGTTAAAACTCAAATGCATATCATCTCTTGGACGAGTGCGTGATGAGTAGGCCCCACTAAAAAAATTGATGGAGACCCAGGGATGATATGCATTTTGGTTGCAATTTTTTTGGGTTTCGTTTGAGTTTTGTAGCGTTGCCCTATAACAAATTATGGATCTACATTTTACTACTCTTGATTTTGGCTTGCTTGTGAGACTGATTTCATATGCCACAAGTCTCGCATCAAAATAAACAAATGGATTGGAATTAGAAAGGGAAGAAGTTTACATGGGTTATCAGATGTCATCTTTTAGTTGTGATGCTGGTTGCGAAGAACTGGAGCTCTTCATCACGAGCAGATTGTCTCCTCTCATAATCTTAGACCTGCAGCTCCAAAAAGGTTTCAACTCCTCCTAGTGGAGATTTTTACTACTGTGTAAGATTTGCATTGACTTCCAGATCATTCATCTGGACCTATTCCAGGGGATTAACCAGTGGCTCCTACTACATGATTTTCATTTTAAGATCCAATTTTTTATTTCTTTTCAAATCATGGACTCCGCACTGTATCTATCTCTCCCTACGTGTGGTCAGCTGTTTTAACAGAATTTTTAGCGTCCTTAAATTACTCCTTTAGAGTCTGCTCTGATTGTTACATCTGTGCGTATCAGATATGGCAGATGATATTGGTGACGGTTGTCCCACTGACCGCAGCAGTTTAGACAATTATTTATGGGAAGTCATATTAGCTTGTTGATACTGTGCTAATGTTGCCAATCCCTTATACAGCAGTATGGCCTATGATATTTGTTCAGTCAGATGATAATTAAGATTTCATTTTGCCTCAGTTCTACAACTGTGGAAAGTTGCTTGGTTGTGATAGAATTGCTGTTCATTTCATCATAATGCGTTATTCCTCACCTGTCATAGTTGTGATAGAATTGTTCCTCATCCATCATAATGCGTTATTTGTCACCTCTCAAAGAGAATTGTCGTCTTCTCATCTAAGTAATCCTTCTTATCAATGTTATTGAGATGACAGACCTCAAAATACTCGTGCATTGACCATTTCGCACGACTAGTTGATTCTGCTTTGTCACTATGTATGTGCTCACACTGATGAGTTTACATTCATCCCTGAGGCTACTTGCTAAATGTAGGCATTTACTTCCCATGTGGTATCATTCAGGGCCTTTTCTGTTTTGTTATTGATCGGTCGTGATCATTGAATGCAGACTGGCTGGAGATGCCTGGATCCCTGATTCTTCTTCTGGTAGTTTCTCCCAGCTTCTTTTCGCACACTCTGAGGGACAGCTGGGCTGGCATCGCCGTATGTCTTATCATTGGTTGTTACCTGCTGCAAGAACACATCCGGGCATCTGATGGATTCAGGAATTCCTTCACCAAACCCCATGGTATATCAAACACGGTCGGGATTATTCTTTTGTTGGTCTATCCAGTATGGGCATTGGTACTTTACTGGATTTAAGCAATTATGGAGCAAGGCCTGCACCTATCAACTGTCTTGCAGCTGCAATCTGAAAAGGCATTTCATTATTAAATCTTCTCTAGTTTTTTTTTTTTTGTAATGGAATTGTAATTTAATACTACTGTCTAGTTTTTGAAGTGAAGATGTTCATTGATTGTACAACTTTGTTTTACTGTGAATTGTTGTAAAACTCTGGTATCATCATTTGAATGCGAGTTCATTGTCTATGAGAATCAGTGCGAATTTGTCAGATGGTTTGGTTTTGAAGATGTGGACCAACATCGCCTTTTCACCTTGTCACTTCCTGACCAAGATAAGGAGCATGAGAAAAAAAAAAGAAAAAAAGGGGAGT
>CM042185.1:47589984-47635321 GCA_023539305.1 Ilex asprella
GAGATATCTACATATTATACTATGTACTACTAATATACTATGTACTACTAATAAAAATATTTTAGTATGAAGAATTTTTGATTCACTGTTTTATCTTTATAAAGAATTAAAAATGTCACTCAATCCTTCAACACTTAATATCTAATTATCATTATATCTTTATGTATTTAAATTTTCAAATTACATCTAAAATTATTTTTAATTATATATTTCCTATGCATAAATGTCAATTTTTATGCAACTTTTTTGATTGATTATATTACTCTTTAAAAATATATGCAAAAAATTTAATTTGTTTTATAATATATATTATAGTGTTATATATTAAATTTTATCTTAATTGACATAACTAATCCTAAATACAGGTTCTAATACGATTGATATATTGATATTATTTTTATTTTATTTAATGATTTATAAGTGAAATTTTAATCAAATCAAATTTTAAACAAAATAATTTTCAAACATCACTTTTTTTTGGAAGAGGAGGGGGCTTGAACTCTTAACCTTAAGAAGACAAAGTCTTTACAAATTTTGAAAATATATAAAGTTTTCAAAAATTCTGTAGTGGAGTATGAGTGATGAAAAAATAAGTTTGGTGAATTTGGTGTTGTCCACATTCAACTACTTTATAGATTCAGATTATATCATGATTTCACGTAGCTGTATTAACCAATTTAATGACGATAATTCAACAACTTGAGACTAACTTAAATACAACTCAATCGAATCAAGCGTGACTCTGAATTTATATACATCGAATAACAATATTATCTAAAAAAATATTGAGTTGAATACGAGATCCACCCATATTTTAAAGTTTGAACTATGGGAGCGGTGGTTTACCGTATTCATGTAGTATCTTATAATTGAGCTCCACTCGCAAGTCTATGATTATGTGGTACTACGCTGATACTGGGTGTTTGTATCCAATCGTCATACAAATAGGATACTACTGAGTGGTTGTATCGAATCATCATACAAATACTTGAGTAATTTCTTACGCTCACTTATTGAAAAAAGAAATTTTCAAGCTTGAGCTTTTCTACGTGCATAAATATGAAAAAATATTGAGTGTAACGGTGACACTATGTTATTATTGACATGGAGTGTCACCATTCAATTATAAACAAAGTAAATTCTATTTTGGTGATTATCTATATAATAAAGTATAATACAATTCAAATCTCACAAGATAAATAAAATGATTTATGTTATTTGTAGTTGATATCTCTTTAAATTTTACTTTAAAATTAATTTGAATGTTAATATTAACACCTCAAATTCAATGGAGAAAATGGGTCCCTAAAAGTGTATTTGAGGTAACTTTTAAAAATTGCTTATATAACTTATAATTTCTCATAAATTTATATAAAAAATAGTGTTTGAAACTGCCCCACCACCACCGCTACCGCCAACCTACCACCATTCCTATTGCACCAACCACCACCATCTTTGCCGTCGCCACTACCACAACCACCATCCCCACTACTTCCACCTCCCACTACTACCACCACATTCATTGTCACCTTACTACCACCGTCACTGTTTTGCTATCACCTCTACCACCACCACTACTACCATCATCACTATTGCCACCCACAACTGTCACTTTCACTATTGGTCGTCGTCACCTATTACAACCATAACTATTGATGTCAACCATTGCTTGTGCCCATTACAACTAGTGCTTAAATTTTTTTTCTCTTTTCTATTTTTATAATTTGATTTTAGACATGAATATAAATATGTTTATTGTTGACTATTTTTTTTATTATTTTGTGTCTTCAGCCACGAGAAATAACTAATTATAATATATGTGACATGTGGTGTTATTATTCAGTAATAAACTTAAAATATAGACAAGATAAATCTCACTTAAATGATATTAAAAGACATAACATAATGATTATTATAATATATAAAATCAACTTATTTATTTGTTATTAGATACTCAGATCACGTGACAATTATAATGTTACGTGACTGTTAACTCGAATATTTTTCTGAGTTGGGGTTCACCAGCGAAAGGCCTTGTTTAAATACGGTGGTATAATAGTAATTTCATCCAACCCTAATGTACTCCAGATCAAGTTGACGCCTATAAGAGCAGACCGTTTGATATTTGTTCATAGCCTCCTCAAGCTTCGAACAAACATTATAGCCTTAAGGTTCTTTTAGGGTTTACTTTTCATTGGTGTTTCAGGTACCTTTCCTCTTCAATCATTTCTTGTGGTTCAGAGCCATAGTTTTCTCTCTGTATTTGATTGTTCTTTTCATGGAGTTTCGTTTATTTTTCTTGTTTGTTTGTTGAATTATTTGAGGTAGGGTTGTGTTTCTCGGTGATGAACTATACGATGACGAGTCCGATTACATTCCATTCTTTTAAAATCATGACGACAAATCGAGGCATTTGTCTGAGAGAAACACCCCTACCCCCATCTTCATCTTCATCTTCATCTGTTTTTCTGATAATTATTTATTTATTTTTTAATTTTGTTTGTTTTTTGAAGGTGTGTACTGAAATATGGGTTGTGGGCATAATGATGATGACAACACTATTTTCTGATGAAAATGATTGATATATTGAACCTCCTACTCATTCTGAATGCTCTGTCCTGCTCTCTCTCCGCCCAAATGTAGTTTAAAATTTGATTCAAAAGCTAACCTTTTTGTTTAGGACCATTTAGAATTTTAGATCCTCATCAGAGTTTTTTTTAGGATGATGAGATTCAATTCAAATCCGTGATGATGTTTGACCACCAAATCTCATCCTCCATCTGAGTTAAGCCAGTCATTTATCCTTGGTTTTCCATTATTTTTTATGGAGTTGGTGTTATTACAACAACAGCATCATGCTATTATACTTACCAAAAAAAATAAAAAAATTCATGCAATTCCGAATAAGTTTGATTTTGAGGTTTGTTTGTTTGTTTATTTGTTTATGGTTTGATTCTAGTTAATTCTTTCATGATCATGGATTGGGACCATAATCGCACAAAATTCGTTGTTATTATTTTATTTAATGCATTGATTGCTTCTGATTTTTGTTATTTATTTAAGTTGCTATTTTAGTCTTTGGTTAGGTAGAGACCTAGCAATTGTTAATTTGGTCTTTGTATGTTTTCTTTATCTTTATGTTATGTGGCAATGATGAGAAAACAATCTCCATCTCTCTCTCTCTTTGTGATTATGCATTGAGGGTTTACCCATGATTGTTTTTCAAGCACTTTTGAGCCACACTCTCTCTCTCTCTCTCTCTCTCTCACACACACACATCATTGTTTGCATTTTCGTAATCTATGTTTGTTTTGAAGAGGAATGGGGATTTCTTGTGTATGAAGCCTCAATTTGCGGAAATACTGCCAACTAATAAAGCCTTGCGTGTTGGATTCATGTTGCATTTTTATCAGGCCAAGCACGCCTGTTTCTGCCTAAAAAAGTGTAGTGGTATAGACTATGAGTAGTCAGTCGAAAGAAAGAACACATTCCTTAAGTTTAGCCATACCACTGGCTAGTTACGAGTGGTGATGATTAAAGTTGGGTTGGGTTTCCTGATAGTTTAAGAAGGGTTGATGGAAAATAATTACGTAATAGCCTGATATTTTCGAATCTAAAATAATCTTCAAAACATATACATATTTTTAATTTTCTTTGATTGTATATTATTTATTTTAAAATCTTGATTGGGATCATTGGATAATAATTTCTCAAATTTTAATATCTTTAAGTTTTATGGTTATGATAACATTTCTGTCTACATATTTACTAATAACTTTGTTTAGTTCTTGTTTGGAAAAATTCTCTAGGCTGAATGATACTTGGTACCTTGAAAGATATTCAAATTCTCAATTGTCACCTTGACAGATCAAATTTTTTACGTTGATGAGACAAAATAGTAACAAAGTTGTCCAAAATTACAAAACTATTATTTTATTAGACAATTTGCGATATTCTGTGACTAAAATTAGTATACACTGCATTATGATATTGTGCATGTATTGGAGTATGTACATAATGAGTGTGTGCAGTTGTGATGTGAAATGTGTTTGTGTGCAAAGGGAGCTCCTTAGTTCCTAATATAAGCCGAGTAGCTCGCGCAAGAGCTTATATAACTCATTTTCAGAGTCAAGTAGCTCAGGTCAGAGTTTTGGTAGCTCATTCTTATAGCCAAGCAGCTCACGTCAGAGTTTATGTAGCTCTTTTTAGAGCTAAGAAGCTCACAACAGAGCTTATATAGCTCATTTTTAGAGCCGAGAAGCTCACGCCAGAGCTTATGTAGCTCATTTTTAGAGCCAAGAAGCTCACGACAGAGTTTATATAGCTCATTTTTAGAGCCAAGTAGTCAGGTCAGAGTTTTGGTAGCTCGTTCTTAGAGCCAAGTAGCTCGCGCTAAAGCTTATATAGCTCATTTTTAGAGCCAAGAAGCTCACGACAGAGTTTTAATAGCTCGATTTTTAGAGCCAAGAAGCTCACGACAGAGCTTTAATAGCTTGATTCTTAGAGCCAAGTAGTTCACGTCGGCGCCTAAATAACTCATCCATAGAGCCAAGAAGCTTGTGGGAGATCTCAAAGGACTCACGTTTATAAGCCAATAAAGAGCTTAGGGGCTCATGATAAACTCACGTTTATAAAGTGGGAAGAGGTCGTGACTAATCCAAAACAGCAAAGTCTCTTCAGGACTCGCCCAGAAACTGACCACCCTCGGAGTCCAGCCAAGTTTTACTTCAAAGAGAGCTCAGCGCCCCTCGAAACAAAAAGGGGCAAGGGAAATATGTCAAGCTCATATGAAAATAGATTTCAGAAATTACAAAAAATATGTATCAACAAACAAATTACAACCAATTTCGTCAAAAATTACAGAATCCTAGGCTTCAGGAGGAGGGGTGGATAGAAGATCCTGCAAAACGGTAGACTCAGTCTCAGCAGAAGGAGCTGATTCTGGCAGCTCAGGGGGAAGAAGTTCAGAAACATTGGCTGCAGGAACTTCTACTCCATCTGTTTGCACATCTCGGGCGAGCGCCTCTTGTACGAGATCAGCAGAAAAGGAGGCGACTTGGGGAACAGCTGGCTGAACGGGCGTCTCCAGGCTTGTATCTCCAGCAGGCAAAGCCAAGGAGTCTTCTTCAACTTCAGATCCATATTCTTCCAGTTCCTCCTCAGTTGGGATAGAGAAGTTGAAGTCCAGATCTGGGAAGGTCTTCGATGCTTTGCGCTTAAAAGCTAGCCATCCAGAAGCCCATTGGGTGGTGGCTTCGTCCCTCAGCTCTGCCACCTCTCCATCCTTCTGCCTAACCAGGCCTTGTTGCACTTGGAGCTCCTCGCAGAGTTTATCATTCGCCTCGTTGAGGGCCAAATAATCCCGCTCCATAAGCTTGAGAGAGTTCTTGGTATCAGAAGCCTCTTGGCTGGCTTTGGCCCAAGTCCCTGTCCTGAGCTCCAGCTCCTCCTTGATCATCCGCAGCTCATCTCGAGCTCTCTTCTCTCCCTCCTCAGCTCTGACCTTAGCAGATAAGGTATACTTTAGATCCGAAGCGTCCTTCACCGCCTACTCCTTAAGACTCTGCACCTGCAGTTGAAGGCTCTCGTTCTCACGAGTTAGCCCAGCGACCTCAGTCTCGAAGGTTTTCAAAGCCCCAGACCTGAGCTCGTGAAAACGAATTCGATGTAGCAGACCTTTCACATGAAGAGTTGTCTGAAGATATAGAAAAAGTTTGGTGAGATTCGTGAGGATATGATACAAAAAAAGGGCAAGATCGATGGAAAGTGCAAGCACTTACAGCAGCCACCCCTTGGAGGGCTGAAGCAATAGAGTCTTCAAGGGGTATTGAAGCAGCCTTCCGGACATCAGACTCTGAAAAAATGGAAGAAACCATTGTCCCTGCAAGGTTCATGTTGTCAAAGTAAGAGGCCTCATCCTCCTCCCCCTCAGGTCTGCTCCCTCCTTCCATAGTCTTCCCGAAGGAGCTGTATTTGGCGGTGCTGGGTTGGAAGTGCGAGACCATCTCCAGGGCCTTCTTGACCTCAAAGGAAGTTGGAGAAGCAGAGTCTTTTGCAGAATTAGGTTGAGACTCTGCAAGGGGAGGGATCAACATGGCTGGAGGAGCGTCGGATGAGGAAGCTGGAGCTCTGGCGCCTAAACTAGAAGGTGGTTCCCCCAATTTTTGAGACTTCTTAGCTCGAGAAGCGAGACTGCTCTCGGCGCCGACCTGAGCCTTCCGTTTATTACCTTTCCCACTCTGCGACAACTTTTCAATCTTGGCCTGGAGATCCTTGGGGGCAAGCTTCATGGTGGAGGACTCTGAAAAATTCAAATAAAGTCAGCTAATTAAAAGCAAAGGAGATAAAGAAGAAAAAAGAAGAAGAAGAAGGAATGAGTACCACCTTCTACACCTTCAGCTCTCACAGCAGAGATCGAAATAGCCAAGGTCACTGGAGGAGGGCTCAGGCCTAACTCAACCAAACACCGAGAAACAATGAGGTCAGCGTACCTCTCAGGTTTAAGCTTTCCCAGCTTACCCAGCACCTTATGGTCTTGAGGGCTGAGCTCAAGTCTGGAACCTGAAGAAAGAACGCACAAACCAAACAAGGTTAGCAGCTCATTGGTTCCAAATTAAAACTCAGCCAAGTCTAACCAAGAACTCACCCAAGTTTTTCGGTTCATTCTACCCCTTAGGAATACCAAGAGTATCTGTTTTATCAGCATAATTGAACTCCCAATTGGTACCCCCAATGTAGAAGAAATATTTTTTTCCATTTTTTGTGTGAGGAAGGGAGGTCCGAAATAATCTTCCTAGCACCAGCATGCTTGGAAATGTATAAGAAACCCTCCGAAGAGGTCAGCTTGACGTTGAAGAGTTCTGTGAGCAGGGAAAGGCTGGGAACTCCATGATTATGTCTTACGAAATAAACAAGAAGTCCGACCAGAACCCCATAGAAATTGGGAGAGAGCTGGGAAAGACAGACATTGAAATGTTGTAAAACGCTTTTAATGAAGGGATGTAGGGGAAACCGAAGGCCGCGAGGAAGAAACAGACCCTACCCTTGACCTCTTCAACGTAGAAAATAGAATTATCTGGACACTAGGGCTCGACTCCGGGAGAAAAACTATAACGAGCCTTATAGGCCCTCATCAGACCAGACACCTCTTCACTAGGACCTTCGAGCCTGGCATGCTTGTAGGCGGCCCCTAAGTACGAGGAGCTGTCAATAACCCCAAGTCCACCCACCTTGCCTTTGCCTTTGTCAGGATTAAAAGGCAGGGGGGAAGACGTGGAGGGAGGCTCCTCGGTATCGACCGCAGAATCAGCAGCCTCAACACCAGGAAAGTTATCAATTTCCACACCTACGTCCCCTAGGTCGGTATCTCCATCAGCAGACCTATCCCCTAGGAGGGAGACAGAGGAACAGGTAGCTCCAGAAGAAGCAGACATGTTTGGGCAAGAGTAGGGAAGTTTGAAAGAGCAATAGAGAGGAGGAGGGTGTGTCAGGCACTCCCTAAGAACTCCAAGGCTGGCACAGTAATTACCAAAAGCAAGAATTCGCATAATAGAATCCCACTCCACAAAATGAGGAAGAGGCGATAAGCAAAAATTTCTATTCCAGAAATAGAAGAACCTAAAAGCCCAAAAATGCAATAACCACCTCGAATTTGAGGGATCCAGAACGCAAAAGCAAGAAATGGGGGTAAAGAGACGTACCTAAACAACGAGCAACGGTCCAAAGCGAAAATTCGAAGAAGAGGGGCTACACGAAGCTTCAAATCGAACCTGAGAAACTCGAATCGTGAGCAAGAAAACAGAAAACCACGGGCTAAAAAATCTGAGAGTTGAAGAAGAAGGAAACCAAGGGTTTAGAACAGAAGTTGAACAGTGAAAAAGGCGGTTCTGATAGCCGTTCAAGCATTTAAAGTTTGAGAAACATGGGCTGGAACGCCCGCAAGAATCGAGGAAGGCATGATGACTAACAACCGTCAAAAGGCATTGACTCACGTGCACTTCAAGACCAACCACGTGCGAGTCTAGCTCGGCTTAAAACAGCTCAGCCTTTGCCCATGCTCGCCTGAGTCAAGGGCTGGGGGGCAACTGATGATACCAAAAGAATATTCTAAGTATGAGCTCAGACCAAGAGGTCAACCTAGAGGGGAGGTCGGATAGAAAATCCGAAGTTCAAGGGTACCGACCCAGAGCTCACCCCAGGCAGGGTAATAGAAGAAACGATGAGTGAACAATTGGTTAACGGCAAGTGTTCCCATAGAAGTAGGATGCGACATTCAAGGCATAAAATCTCAACCAACCAAGTTCCTTTCCTACTTTAAAGGAGAATCCCGCGAGAGAAGGACAAAGATCTCGCCGGATATCCCCTAGAGATAGAGATCGCATTATAAGTTTTGGAAAAGACCTTCATCAGGGCACACAGAACCATAGACTCGAGAGGCAACCCTTGTAATAACTTGAGTTTAAGTAATTAAAAAAAAATAAATAAAATAAAAAAAATAAAAATATTATGAATTTTAATTAATTTTTGAAATTAGACAAAATAGAAAAATTATCAAACTGCCACAAACAAAATAAGAAAATTACCAAATTGCCATTGAAGAATCATGGACCTTCTACACAAGCAAGGTGACTGATGGAGGCTTGTTGGCTTGCATGGAGGACACCCAGCTGTTTGGGGAAGCCTGAGTAAGCTGCTTGGGGGGATAAAATGGAGAAGGATTCGGTGGGAAGAGAGAGAGAGGGGAGAAAGAGAAGGTAGAGAGAGAAATGAGACTTTGGATTTTCTGATTTTTGCAGAGATAATTTCGAGCACTAAGAGGTATTCTCACAGCCTAATATGGATGGTAGGAACTCATATATGTATTTAGATTTTGATTTGGTTGAGTATTGATGCATGAATTTATGTTTTAAAGTTTAATGGGTTTTTGAATTTTGAAACGGGTTTGAGATTTGAGCATGATTTGAGTTAATTATTTGGTATGACTGAGTTTGGGAGGGCTTGAGGAGTTGTTTGGTGGTGGAATCGTGGGTTGCCGTGGTCTGTGGTGGTGTAATGGTTGTGTGAGGGTTTGAGAAAGTGAAAATATGATTTTGATAAAAACTTGTTTAAATTTTAAAAGAGGGCTTAAGTCTAGCTAATTTGGGGTCAAGGAATCCATTTATGACCTCAGAATTGGATTTGGAGGTCGTTTGGGGGGGGTGAAAAGAGTAGTTGCAGGTCTGGACATATACTAATACCCTTATTTTTTGTTAACTTTGACCTCTTTATTTTATGGGTTTAAGCTTAATTCAAAGCTTAAAAATTATGGGGTTTGTTAGAGTGATGTGTGGTGAGTGTTTAGGTTAAAAAATTAGGTGAAAAGGGGTACTGAGTAGGGAGAAACAAGGGTGAGAAGTAGGGGGGTTAGGCTGCTAGAAGGAAATTAGGGTTTTTGGTCAAGGTGCTCAAGGAAGAAGATGAAGACACCAGTGCACCACGTCGGCGCGTGAGGGCGCCTCCAGCATCCGATTGACCTCTAGTTGGTCTCAAAAGTTCCCTAACATCTGTGCGGAGGTCTCGGTAAAATTTCAAGTCGATCCGATGGTCGAATCTATATGAGGAGTAAAATGACTGTTTTGACTTCCGGGGTCACTTTGACCCAGTTTTAGGGTGATTTTTGAAAAATAAATTTTATATTCATCTTTAGGTAGGTTAATTGAGTATGTGTATTAAATTTCATCGAAAAATAACACTTTTAATTTTTGGCCATTTCAGATCAAAATACCGAGCGGGTAGGGTTTCTCAATTCCGGAACAGGCGATGCTTTTCAAACTTGTTTCTAAATTATTCCATATGTTATTTATGATGTTTTAGCATGTTTTAAAATATATGATTGGGTGTTTTGAATTTTGATGGAAATTCAGACCCGGATCAGGGTTTTTGAGTGCGGTTTGCACTATTATTTTAGAAATGATCGTATTGCTTGAATTGTTCGCATTGAATGAAACTCCGGGATCCTTTTTAATGAAAATATAAGTGCACACGGGTCGAGTGGCAAAAAGGGTTTATATTCCAGTTTGAGGCCGTAGAGGGTACTCATTGAGTTTGTAAATGCCTGGGTGGCCCTGTTGGTCTTCGGATTTGGGTACTGAATTGGATCGTATTGACTTGGGAGCGTATCTTCCTTGGGGTAAAGGTCCCGTAAATTATTGGATCGTATGGATCGTATTGACCCTGAGTGGTCTATTAGGATGAATTGCCCACCAATGTAGCACTGTATTTGAATTTCTGAACTATCTTTTACAGTTTTGTTTAACTGCTACAGTTTCAAATGAAATGATGTTTTTGTTGACATATATGTATCAAATGCTCGTTTGGATTTTTGCCCAATCATGTTAAACTGTACTATTTTCAAACTCGGTTGCTTGGAAATTGAGTTACTTTACTGAGCTGTTGATGCTCACCCTACGTTATTTCCCATTTTTCAGATTAGCTGACGGCGAGGAATTTCGCGTATGTTTGAACTGTAGATATTTTCTTTGTTTTCCTTAGTGAAGATTTGGAAATGTGTTATGTTATACGGATTGAGTTGAAAGAGTTTTATATCTGAGACGTGTAAGTTATAATAGTCTGGAAGTATCTGTTTAAAATATATATGAAATTGGTATCAGAGTTATTCATTTGGAGACTATATCATTTAGTGATTTTGAAGGTTTTTAGCGCTCTTGAAATATTAAGAAGTGAATGAGGGTGTTACAACCCTAGAGGCTACAGAGCCATGACAAAGCCCTAATTTTCTTTCATGTTGTATTGGGTAAACATTCAAGTAATCAATAAAGAAAAAGGAGCAAGAGCCTCCATTGAAGAGTGGACTAGTCGAGCTCCAGAGTCGGTGAACCACTATATTTCTTACTGTTCACATTCCCCCAGACTCCCCTGAATATTCTACTGCAAATTACGAGGGTCATATAGCTCAGATCCATCTCGATCATTCCGGTTTACACACCCCATACTCATCCGCAATGAAAAAGCATCATCAATCTCAATTTTAAAAACTTTGAACGAGAGGTTCTTTGAGTCTCTTTTGGCAATAGACCATTTTATGATCTTCTAGTATTTGTATAGGTTTCAAGGAAAGTATATTGAAATACATCCAAACCTAATATTTTGTACCATTATCATTGTAAAGTACTAGTTTAGTAGTTTTGAGACTTCTAACCCGGGCGGACACATGTTAATATTAGTCATCTAATCCTAATGAAGAAGTTGAAGAAGAGTAAGAGTGGTATGAGAAACTTATGTTGTGATAAAGTGGTCCAATTTATCCAACCAATGACTAGCTGCGGTGCATTTGAGTGTCCAAAGTACGGCTGTTAATGGAGCGAGATATTTTGGGAATTATGGGCTCAAGCTCAGATAAGACTTGATTTGAACTTGACTTATATTTTAAACGAAATTAATTGAGTTTAAATAATATTTTAAATTAGTTTAGAAAAATAAATTTAAAAAGTTTGGCTCGAGTTTACAAAACTTGATTATTTTATATAAATTTTACTTAGATTCAACTCGGTTTGAATTCGACTCATTTTTTAAATAAGTTCGAGTTTGAATAATTTTTAAACTCGTTTAGTACAACAAACTTAGATTCAAGTTCTTAAAGTTTGTCTCGCTTAAGGATCAAAATTTTGTTTCGGTGCATTATTTTGGTCACTTAAAAAACAGAAACGTTTCACCGTGTTTTGGAAATATTTCGACCTATTACTCAAAAAGAATGAAAAAAAAAACATTTGTTGAAATATATCAAAATAACTTGAAATATCTAAAAATATTCTGAAATAATTGTACAAATATATTGAAATATAACAAAATATTTTGAAAGAGCAATGCTACATATTTCAAATTTGTATTATAAATATGCATTTTAAATCAATAGGAACCATTGGATGAGTGAGTCTCATTAACTTTTTTTATTGAGACTCACTCATTCAATAGTTCTCATTGATTTGTGATGCACATTTATGATATAATTTTGGGATACAAAATATTACTCATTTTGAAATAATTTTTGAACACATCAAAGTATTAAAATTTTGATTATATCATTAATTCATTTTAATATCTTTAAAAACGAAAACGTTTTGAATATTTCTGGGAATTAATATTTTGATCAGCTCGATGTTACTAAAATTATACGAAACGAGTGTGTACCTCCTTCCTCAGTTTCAGGTTTGCCACGTGGCAGCCTGTGAAACCAATGAGATTATACAAGAGGGAGCAACCAATGAAAGAAGGCCTTATCCTATCCCTTATCCTACTCACAGCAAGCCATCTGTCTCCCTCTCTCCCTCTGTCCTCACAAATCACTTCCTACTATCCTGTTAAAAGTGGAAAAGAGGAGAAAGGGAGAGAGAGAGAGAGAGAGAGAGAATGGCTTCCTCACTACAAGCGGCGGCCACCCTGATGCAACCAACAAAGGTTGCTGTTATTCCTGGTAGAAACAGCATGCAACTCAAGAATTATTCACAGAGCGTTTACAATGCCTTCGGGGTAGAACCCGCAGGAGCCAGGCTGAGTTGCTCAATACTACAGGCTGATCTTAAGGAGTTGGCTCACAAGTGTGCCGATGCCGCCAAGGTTGCCGGCTTTGCTCTTGCTACCTCTGCCCTCGTCGTCACGGTACGCTACTATGGATTCATATTATTTCCATTTATAATTATCATAATAAAAATTAATTTGTGACAATTTCACTGTCCCTTTATCCTCTCATTTTCGATTTGATGTAGTGACTATGAAGAAATTATCATCGTAATTAATAATTTCACACAATATATAATAATAAAAGTGAGTTTAGTCGATGCATTTTTTTTATATATATAAGTAACATTTGTCAGCCGATTTTACAATAATTTTAATTATTTTTTTCATTGTTCATCAAACTTACCTAATTAAATGTCTTTGTTTGTAAAAATAACATTCATTCATTTGTTTAGATCTATCATTTGGTTATTCAATATCAAGTTATTAAACTCTTTGAATGCACTAATTGAAATACCATATGGTCAGAATTTTTTAAAAGTCCAAGGGAATGTGTAGGATTTTTTTGAAAATGTAGAGGAGGATAATGGATAGTTGAGGTGGTAATAAGGATGATTTGTAAACTTAGATGTTCTAATTCGAATCTTGACAATCCCTTGAGGTCAGACTATGAGAGAATTATCCTCGTGAATACCATAGTCTCGGCATGAATGACCTGCTTTAATCGCACCGAAGAGAAAATTAGTCGAGGTGCACTTAAGTTGGCCCGGACACCTCTGATTGTTGAACCAAAAAAACAAAAAAAATCTGGGGTGGATGGTTTGTGGTAGAAACGTTTACCGGATGAGGAATGCCTAAGAAGGATTAAAAGTTTTTCATGATTGAATAGAAAATAGGGCTCTAGCTGACAAAGTTTTCCAAGGGCAGGTGTCGGGTTTTGACTAACATTCGCACTGATTGCACAGGGAGCAAATGCTGAAGGAATTCCAAAACGTCTAACATACGATGAAATCCAGAGCAAGACATACATGGAAGTGAAGGGAACTGGTACTGCTAACCAGTGCCCAACAATTGATGGCGGAGTTGAGAGCTTTGCCTTCAAGCCCGGGAAATACAACGCCAAGAAGTTCTGCTTGGAACCCACATCATTCACTGTTAAGGCTGAGGTTGTGAACAAGAATGCCCCACCTGAGTTCCAAAACACCAAGCTCATGACCCGCTTAACTTATACCCTTGATGAGATTGAAGGACCATTCGAAGTATCTGCTGATGGAACTATTAAGTTTGAAGAGAAAGATGGAATTGACTACGCTGCTGTTACAGTTCAGCTTCCTGGTGGTGAGCGTGTGCCCTTCCTCTTCACCATCAAACAGCTGGTTGCGTCTGGCAAACCAGACAGCTTTGGGGGTGAGTTTCTTGTCCCATCATACAGAGGTTCATCATTCCTAGACCCAAAGGGCCGTGGTGGATCTACCGGTTATGACAATGCAGTTGCTTTGCCGGCTGGAGGCAGAGGAGATGAGGAGGAACTCGCGAAGGAGAATATAAAGGATGTTGGTTCTTCAACTGGAAAAATCACCTTGAGTGTTACCAAGAGCAAGCCTGAGACTGGTGAGGTAATTGGAGTTTTTGAGAGCATTCAGCCATCTGATACTGATTTGGGATCAAAGGCTCCCAAGGATGTGAAAATCCAAGGAATCTGGTATGCTCAACTTGAATAGTAGAGTGTGTTTTACCATAAATGTATTCCTTCCTTGGATCAGATTTTGTTTAACATGAAGATGTCGCTGAACTTTCCTTGGAGAGCATCGATGCTATTTATCTTGCTTGTATATTATCATGATTTCTTATAATAATGCTTTAAAATGGCAAGTCTTCTTTCAGATGATGATGAGGGTTCAGAAGCAAAGTTTGATATATTGTTATTTGTTCCCTATTAAAATGTTTTTGGGTACTAAACTTGAGGCATGGTAAGAATCTCCAATTGAAGGTTCGTTTCTAATGAAATCTGACTAGGCAGGTCATATGAAACCCCTTGTGTTGTGGAAAGAGCTGAGATATGAACCTTGCAAAGTTCTAGAGTGACTTAGTAGTGCATTTAATTTGATCAATTTATAGCATCAACAAAACAAATGACTGACTACAAGACAACTTAAATACTTACTACAAAGAAATATACTAGCATAGTGAAACTGACTGCTAATTGTTAGACTCCATTGTCATGAACTGGAGTAAATGTCACGGTTGAAGGCAGTGGCATCATCATTTCACAGTCTCCAAATTCTTCTTGCAAAAGAAATCAGTTGCCTGTCTATATTCCGTTCACACGCCAAAGTTTTGGCAGCGCAAGCCTTAGGGAATATTAATAATTCACATTTTGACACCATGGGAGCAACTTTGGCACTGGCTTTGGTTCCTGGTATATGGTGTGGGTGCTCCCCTTAGCTTTGTATGGACATAATAATCTGCATCTCAATTATTAAGTAACGTCACAAAAAAAGTGGGAGCCCAGCTGATCAAGCTCTGCATATATACCAGACCAAGGTGCCATTTTCACCGCTGCTCAGCAAACTCTCCCTGAATTGATGTCACTGAATAGAACTTTGGAATATTTGTATCCAGCTCGAGAGGTTAGCTAAGTTCATTCGCCTCACCTGTAGTGACCCCTCAATAGAAATTATGCAACAGTTGTCCCAATTTCCAGCATCATGTGCCTCATGAATCCCTTGAAATGGATGTTGTTGAACCATGCAATTCATTGTGCTGATTTTTCTGTGGCATTTCACCTAGATCCTGGATCTAAGGATCACTACAAATTTTATACAGGAAGAAACATCTCTAAAATGGTGAAACCTCAATGCATCGCTCACAATAACTTGCACGCTTACAATCTTTGCCATGAACTTACCACATTTTCCAACTCACGACTTTCCATTAGAATTATGTATCCCCAAAGCAACAAGAAGTTTCTTCCTGTGATTGCACAAGCTATCCTATTTTTCCTCTTGATTTAGATCTTGCTGAACATAATCTGTGTCAGGCAAATATCCTACTGACTTCATTTTCTCACCTACACCATCCATAACTCTGCAGATCTCATCACTCTTATCGCCAAAGACACAAGTGAGTACTCTATTTCTCACCTGAACCAAACTGAGAGGCCCTTGTTTACTAGCCGTGAATGGCAAAACACTAGCAAATGTAACTACTGGGTTTGGGTTGCGAGTTTAGCAACATACTGAAGAGCAACAACTAACAATGCGTCCTCTTCTTTTCCACGAGTTGAGCATGCTGTGATTGTCGTGTTCCAAGCAACAATAAACTTTCCTGGCGTCATTTTCAGTAGTCAACGCAAAATTCCAGTTCACCGCATCTAGCATACAGGAAAACTAGAGAAGTTGTGGCAGTTATGTCCTCCAAGTCCAAGATGCAATTCCTGAACCCACGAATCTACCTGCCTCCCTAAATCTTTCGAAATGTGTGCAAGCAGGTAAGATACTGGTGTTTGTGATTTCATTGGGTTCGAACCCTGATGCTTGGATACATCTTTCCAGGAAGCACAATTCGATTTGACCCCAACAACTCTCCAGTGGTTGTATGAACTAACAGCATTCTTACATTCTCCATTTAAGAATAAGCTCTTATGAGTACATTCCACTATACAATGTAACGACGGGCCTTGATATCAAACACCAATCGAGCTTCCTGATGCTTAAACAACTAACATACATGTTCACAAGCAAACTCCTCACAAACATATAATCTCCCATTCAATTTCTAATGAAGAATTCAGGAACCTCTCCAGGCGAATTCAAGTACCTCACATCCGAGCAGGCAGGAAGAATCTCACTCCCTCTCCTAGTAGCCCACAGTTTGACATAACAAAAGCACATCAACATCCAAGAAATCACCTCTTTGACATTCAAATCATCAAAAACTCATCTTGTACCCTCAAAAGAATCTAATATTTCCCATCAATATCAGTAGTTGCATTAGCCAGAAACAGATCATCAGAGCGAAACCCAAATGTATTAAGATCATCATCATCCATCTCTTTCGGATTAACAAGATTCGCCATCATAGCACAAGCCTTGGTAACCCATAACAAGACAAACTTATGGGGTTCAATTCTCCTATTTCACAATTCAGCACAAAAGTTTTCTTCCTCTGGGAATCCCTATTTTGAATAAGCAGATATCTATCCCGTCCATGTACATAAATCTGGGCCAGAAACTTTATCGAACTGTTGGTGGGCAAGTGTAAAATCTCCAGAACAAGAGTACATATTTATTTCTCGAGAATATAAAAATAACATGATTAATTAATACAAATAATAATAATAAATGATGTAAATACAAAAAATTACAAATTAAACATTTTCTGTATAGTATCCATTAAATACCTTTTTTTTTGTCTATAGTACCTGTTAATCGTATTATTCATGTTTAACCTTAATTTGACTTATTTATTTTACGTGTCGATTAAAGGGATCATTTTTGGGGTTTTGTGTCAACTCGGGTTCGAGTTTGTCGGTAAAATTGACACTCCAATAATTTTATGTCAAACACATCTAACACAATTACACGTTAATGGGTATATCATGAAACAAATTTTGGTGTTTAAGTTTTTTAATTTTCTTAATATAACATTGTACAATGTTGATAAAATTCGAAAATTGTTTACTTGGTTTATAAACATGGATTTGATTGAAATTTTAGTTTATAGAAATGCAATGAGTTAATGGTTTGGTTAAGAGAAAAAAATTTAGAAATCTGGTTAAGAAGTTATGCATATCAACCTGAATACGACATGATGACTCTCATAATTAATATATTTTATAAAAATTAATTAGTACCTAACATAAATCTAAAATAATATAATCCAGGTAGAAAGTAGGAACCAAGCCAAATGAAAAAGAACACAACATTTTCAAATTTGTTTTTCATTTAATTGTCAAATACGAGCAATGCTATTGAGATTTAATATACCGTTATTATTGGATTAGCATTTTAAGTATTGGATGCAATTTACTAGTAATATGAGAACAATAATACACTCGATCCGCAAATTACGTTCAGAGAATATTATTGATTATCAGTTCTACGAATTATACGAAGGAGGGAGATGTGTGTTTATATTATCAAACTTTGGGGGACGCATTATTACTCATTAGCTTCATCAAAGGAAGGGACAGAAGCTCCCTTTGTCATTACCACAAACTGCCTAGCCCTCAGTAATTTAGGCTTCCAAAGAAATCATCTGGCGATTCCTCCATCAACGGATGAGCCTCAAAATATACACCATTACAAAACTTCGAGACGACAACGACAACGACAACGTCAACAGAAATAAATATAAATGTTTCAAGGCTCCTTTACATATCTCGCTTTCCACTCCTCTCCTAATTTGGTTCATATATTGGTAAAAACTTCCTTCATTTTTGGAGAAAAGGTAAACACCATGGCCCCCCCCTCCCCCGCGCCCGAGCGCGTTAAAATCACCGTGATCTCGAATCACACCATCTGAGGACAAATAGACCCAATTACATGGCATTTATCTTCCCTGTCGAACACCAAACACTACAATCTTCCATTTTCTACTTTACATCAAGACTCGAGGTCTTGTTTTTATTGTCATACTTCCCATACCTTCTGGAGAAACCAGCATCAGATAGTGTATCCCATACCTGCAAATAGGTCACCCTCAGTTACAAGTGACTCGTTGGAAAAAAGGAAAAAAAAAACATTGCAAAAAACAGAAAGCATTGCGGAGCTTTTCTACTCACTTCCAATTTTCCCTTAGAACCTCCAATAGCCAGCACAAAGGGGCAATCCTCTGAGAAGGAAACAGAAAAGACAGCTCCCTGATAACATTTAGAACAAAATGTGACAATCATCTTAAATTAACTATAGGATACCCAACATTCAGAACAAGACATGCCACTCCTCTCAAATGAATAACCTAGTCACCTGTGCAATGCACAACAAGCTTGTACTTTTTCTTTTACTGTGGGTAGAACATGGATGATTGAAATGCAAGTAGTATTTAAAATATAAATAGATATATTTACTATGGTTAAAAGATTAAAATGTAAATCATAAGATTAGGAGGGTCAGATATAAACAATTTGAACCTTAGTTGTGCTTTATGTTTGAGGAGCTTCATGTTTAATTATACAGAAGCGTATATATGCACAAAAGCGTCAGTACATGGATCTAATTTTGGAATGATTATTGTCTCCATCTTTTCTTGATAATCCAATAAATTTTCCAAACTAGATGGTAATTCCAAAGAATAACATACTGCTTTAGGATTCTTTGACGCCACACAAGAAGGTTGATTGTTTGACAAATCCCAGAGTTTCACCTGCAGCAAAAAAGAGCAGCCACTGTTAAACTGGAGTGTTCATAACTTGGAGGTTACACAAATGTATAAGTGAGTCCATTTTATAGATAAAATTATTGTTTCTTATCAGAAAAAATTGTATTAGTGAGGATCAAACAGATACAAAAATGAAATAAGAAGAAATCACCATTTTATCAGTGGAGCCAGTTGCCAGAAGCTGCAAAAGATGATAGGGAACAGTCAGTGCATCAAACAGACGAGGTTAAGCATTGAAATCTTAGACCAGAGAGAGAGGGAAGAGATATGCACATTTGGGGCCGAAGGATGATAAGAAATCGAGCAAACTGCTTTGTCATGTGCATGGAGAGTGAAACTTGGCTTTGACTCATCAGACGAAGCTACCCGTATATCAAAACCAATAACTGTACCATTTTCAAGACTCACCTGAAAAATTATGGGACAACTATTTAGTTTCATAAGGTCCAATTAAGTTTGAATGCACCTCTAAAATGATAGACCCAAATATACAACTGAAGAACAGACCACAAATGAGTGCTCAGTGTGAGGATCCCATGCCAGGCTTTCAACATCTGCAGGGACTGACCACTTAAATCCAGAATGTGATGGTCTCCTTCCATCCCTCTACAATGCATTAACATAAATCAAACGATCATAAATTCACAGCAAACTAGAGTACTGAATTAATGTGGTAAATCAACAACTGTATGTGTTTATGATGAATGACAAAAACAAGCTAAAATCTGAGTTACCATGACTACTGAATGATCAAAAGATCCACTGAGAAGAATTTGTGGTTCATAATGATTCCACGCAACTGCTTGCACCTGAGGATATAAGAAGGTGAGACTACACTTCAGACACAGAAGTTTGCCAGAGACAAACAAAACACGATCAATTAGGGCTCTTAAAGCATGAGTTATAGCGGTTATTAGTTTAATCATTAATCACGAGTGTTAAAGCCACTCAACCTCACTCACTAGCTATCATTAAAGCTAATCCAACTTTTACATAAACATGGCTGTATATAGACTTCTTGCCCAAACACATTGCACCAAATTTTTAATGCAATGATAAAACAACTAACAAAAGATTAATACAAGATTAACATGCTTCTGTTTGATTCAATCACTACTTGGTCCGATTGCTTTATTGTGGCTGATGAGGGCAGCCCAAGCTTTTTGATCCACCAACTTATCATGAATGATTGAAAAAAACTATATACTTGTCATTGACTTTATTTTTTCTGTCATTTAGAAAATGAAATGATTGATCGTGCACCCCTTTCAACTCCAAAAAAGAAACCAAACTGGGTGATGATCCCAAATCGAAGAGACAACAAGATCGAGATGGGTACAACAAACTGACTCCAATGGTTAGTGAGTTTCTAGATCTTCATTTTATGTATATACCATGTACAAAAAGGATATAAAAGGTGATAAATAATCATGTCTTAGTACATCATCAAACATAGAAAGAAGACACCAAGGCTGAATCCTTACTTTGTCCGTATGGTGCTCCATTGTGATATTGCATTTTCCAGTGGCCACATCCCAAATCTTAACCAGTTTGTCAGCACTAGCACTGGCAAGTATATTCCTGCATATAATTTTTCAATTGACCAATCAAAAGAATGTAAGATTCAACCCCATTAAAATAAAACTAGTCAAATGACGAAGGATATGTCCTCAACCTGTACTCCTTGTTCCAAGCAAGACCAAGTACAGAACCAGTGTGACTGTCTTTTTTATATTTGATTGATTTCTGACACAGGAAAAATGCAGAGATGTAAGAGTATAGAGTAAATCAACCAAAAAAACCAAAAATGGATTAAAGATATGAAGTTGAAATTACAAGGAAAGGGCACTAAACCACACATTTTGTCTTGAGTAATTAGATCACACACTTCCAAAACAAATGCCATGGTGGTGATATTACATGGGAAAACGCTAATCTATTACATCCTTTCAAAAATGAAAATTTCCCATATGCAAAAAACTTTACAAGGATAGCTTTATAAGGTATACGGTGCTATTGTGACTAACTCTTTGGAAAAGATCACTTTATAGTTTATAGATGAACCTGAAGAGAACAGGAAGAGAGAATAAGGAATATGCTGACTGATTAGCACTTAAGTTACATACAGAAATTTTCGAAATTACAGATCGTGTGATTTTTCCATTGGACTATTAGATCTAATTTTTCAAAGTACCAGAAAAATAAAACATTCAACGGCCAAAATGGAACATTGCAGAAACTACAGACTATGTAAAACTCATTACACTAACTTTTGCATGAAACACTATGTCATCTGACACGGAATCATAGACTTAGTGACATGTGGGAAAGTAAGAAATCCTTCAAAACTTCAATGTCAATGGCACTAAGTTAGACAATTTAATTAGCTCACCTTCTTTCCTTTTTTCTTCTTCTCAGCAATGCCACCTAATACAACAGATGGTTGGACTTCGTCCATCTGACAATGGTGAAAACAATTAAATGTTAATAAATAAAATCTCCATCAACAGCGTCATCAATCTAGAGTCCACCAAGATCAAAGTCTGCAGTCTACATACAATGTCAAGGTCCCATATTTCAATGGCTGGTTCCATTGAGCCTACAGCTACAAAGTTCCCTGCCAACATTCCAGCATCGTTTACCAATGAAATTAATGCAACAAAAAGAACAGAAGCTAGGGGGTGTAATTCAATTGAAAAGCCTACAAATGTCGCACCTTTTTCTCCACCTTTGAGCGGACAATCAAGCCATGCTGTACAGAGGGGAAATGCTGGAATGATTATATCATGGTGAACATACATGTTTGAAGCACCATCTGTTGTGTCCTCCATTATCCAAACCTATTTGTACAGATTGAGGTTATGAATGAGTGATTGTCAGGCTACTCTACAGGCTACTTTAAAACAGCAGGAAGGGGAGGAGGGGTGTATTACATGCCTCAAGATGGCTGACATCATCTTCATTACGTGCACAAACTATGACAGCATCCTCAGCCTTTATGGTCATGTCCTCGAGCTCATCAGAGTCATCATCCTAAAAGAACACATCCAAAAATATAAAAGACCAAATCAGGAAACAAAGAATAATGAAATAAAACTGCACTTTTAGCACCCCATGACAAAGAAGTAAAGATATTCAAACAATGATATAATGTAGTGATCAAACTTACATCCTTATCCTTCATATAGGGGTCCATGTCATTACTTGGGTAGTAAGTGTCCCCAAGACCAGCACCAAACAGCTCAATTCCTAATGTAAGACCGGGATCAAAGACTTGCTAGTTTAAAGCAGGCTTGGAGATGAAAATTCATATAAATAACAAAAATGTCAATCAATCGCGCAATACTACACGGTAGATCTAAACTTCAGGAAGACAGAATCATGGTTGCATGATGCTTCCAACCAGACTATGACATAAGGATGTCAATTATTAAATGTGTGCATCTAAGCATACATGTAAGTTAATGGAGACAAGAATACCATCATCCTCTTCATCATAATTTTCCATGTTCAGTTCCCTCAAACCATCTGCTATGTCAACATCCCCCAAAACAGTGCTAGTAGAAGCCTTGCCAAGTGCATCAGCTGCAGCTAATGCTAGTGCAACTTCATTTTCCTGCTTGGCAGCATCAACATCCATATCTTCCTCATCTTCCTCACTTTCATTATCTCCTCTAAAAAAAAAATTAGAATTACAAAGTATGAATTGGGGTAGAAGTTCAAGCAAAATAAACGACAATGTGAATCTCGATTCTCTAGCCATAACAATTAGCTTCGAACAATCTCTTTTGTATTAGTCTAAAAAAAAATCATATTAACAGGAAAAATCCTCTTGATCTGCTTTTATGTTTATGTACCTGGTGTGTGGTGCATTAGATTTGGTGAAAGATCTTCTCTTCCCGGTTGTGCTCTTCAGCATAGTGATTTTTTTTTTCATAATGGCTATATTTCTCCATAAAAAAAATCCAGAGAATCTTGATTGCAAATTGAGGACTACTGGCTAAGGTCCATGTGCAGAGTTATTAAAGAAGATTGTGGCTTAGTTAACTTCTGTGATACATTATGTGATAAACAAAGGATCTGAGTGACCATATATACATTTTAAGCTGGTTTCATGTGCTTTGCTTCGTAAATGAATCCTGATTGATATCAAGGAGTTGGTGTGCTTTGCATAGACATGAAAAGAATGGGTAATACATTGGATTAATGCATTTGGTTTAGTAAATAGAAGCAATGCTTGAGATATAGTCCAGATTATAGTTTCCTGTGAGTATCCTTTGGAATGCAGTTAGAAAGGTGAAATGCAATATTGGCATTTACTGGGTTGATTTTTCTTTGTTCGAGCTAGGTTGATTGATCGTGCAGCTTGCTGACTGTATAGCTTTCTTGAAAGGGTTTTTCTATCTCCCCCTTGTTTCTGTAATGCTAATTCTTCCTCAGTATTTTTAGCTACCAAAAAGAATGCCAAGATGCTTAGAAATTACAAAACCCATAATCACACATTAGTATTTAGCAGCCAACAACTTGTGCAGAAGAAGAATAGAGCAAATAAACTGGCAACTAAAACAATTCAACTAGAATTTGCAGGTCTTCTCGACCCATTTATATGTGGTAAATCCTTAATACCAAATTCAAAATCAGCACCACTAAAATAACAGAAATAAATTAAAGAGGAAGAAGATTCAATTATTACCGTCTCTCCAGAACACCGGACTTTAATATCTCATCAATCTCCTCTTTCGAAGGAGGATCAGCCGCAGCAGGTACAGACTTTGAGACACCTTTGGGAACCCAAGAGATAGCCGATATCATTCTTCAATCTTCTATCAACAGAGATCGATAAATTCCTCAATTGAAACAATCTCAGATGATTTCAATCACAAATTGGGATGATATAGAAAACAAACTAATTACTTCAGATAGATTAGCAACCCAATCTGTTCAATTCTCACAGTGCTCGTTCTTCATAGTTGCTTCTCAATCGGATTCTCCCTCTAAAAACCTCTCTCGACTAAAGATTTAAGAACAGGTTCTTCGGAAGAGGCTTAAACCCTAGAATGATTTTTTTTTTTTTTGGATCAAAGGACAACTGCAATGAATTAGAATACGGCCCAATAATTTTGTTTTCTGGGCTGGGGATATACTTCTTGGGCCCATCTATAATCCCAAGAATTACTGGGCTCGGATGCCCCGGGGCTATTCTATTGGTTCGTATTTGTTCTAGCCCACTTAGTGAAAGTAGGCCAGCTTACAAAAAAACAAAAATGATCACGTCTAAGTCACTGTCTGCTCGTCGTCCCACTCTATTATGTTGTTGTCCAAAAAAAAAAAAATATACAAAAAAATGGGCATGCCAACACGTAGGCTAGATGATGTTCCACACAGCAAAACAAACAGTGTAAATACAAAAAAATTAGTACAAAATTGAATGAATTGGACTGAGAGAGGGAGCATCAATCCTCACACGGATTGAGGGAACGATGGGGGCGAAAGAGTTTTGTTTTGTGGGAAAACCCTAGCAAAAATGAGTCATTTTTAAAGACATCTTGGGTGATTCTTATGCTCCACGACAACGTTCAAACATAACTTAAATTTCTTGACAAAATTAATCCTTCGATAAAAAATTAAAGGAAAAACAAAAAGCATCCATCATGAAATATTTGCCAAAAAAAATTTCGCCCGACTGCTCATGTCTGGGTTTTGCCCCCAAACCTTAAATTGAGAAAGTAAATTTCTTAGGCAGACAAACCTTAAGTAAATTTCTTGGTGCCGGCAAGGAGCATTCGATAGAGAGAGAAAGAGGGTGAGAAAGAGA
Source organism: Ilex asprella (assembly GCA_023539305.1). Taxonomy (NCBI): domain Eukaryota; kingdom Viridiplantae; phylum Streptophyta; class Magnoliopsida; order Aquifoliales; family Aquifoliaceae; genus Ilex; species Ilex asprella. The sequence goes on from CM042185.1 coordinate 47,614,694, forward strand.
GACCGCAAGGCAGCAAAGACGGTGACGAATGAATTTGGGAAAAAAGAATTGAATAATGTTATATATTCTAAATTTGTATCTCAAATGTGCATCTCAAATCAATAAAGATGGTTGGATCAGTGAATTCCAATTAAAAAAATTGATGGGATCCTCTCATTTAATGGTTCCTGTTCATTTGGGATACAAATTTAAGATATAAAATATTTCTCAAAAGAATTTAGGTTAAGTTGGGGAGAGGAAAAAAGTTGTTAATTAACAATTTTTGACCTTCAATAAATATCGAATTTAAAATCTGATCTAATTTATTGATTTAATAATATAATTTTATTATAACTATTGATTTTACACCAAATTTTAATATTTAATGAAATTTATAGTCAATTCAAATATAATTTGTTTAATGTTTTTTATACATATGTTTGGAATTTTTTATAAATTTTGGGTTATTATGTTGGATTCTAAAATTTCGGAATTGATCATAAACACATTAAAGAGTTATAACTTGACCCTTCAAAAATGTATAACTTAATGAATATCTATATCTATACGACTATACTATTATAAAATGTCAACAAAAGTGAAAAACTTTTGTTTGACTATTTTAACCCTAATAATATAGTTAATGTTCATACTACCTTTTTAGAGTTAGAATAGAACATTAATGTTAATATTATTTGTGATTGTGACTTTTGAGCTATTATTTTATATTTTTATCTATATCAATATTACTTTTAAATGTCAATCAATATCTTCAAAAACTTGTGCATTCCTTTTTCATAATTAAAAATTTAAACAAAGGCAATACAATTTATAGCTATATATATATATATGGCGGGACATTTCTATCAAGAGGCCCCATTAGCCCCACTCTCAAGGAAGAAATATAAATGACTTAACAAATCTCACAAGTAGGACCAACTACAATAAATATGTGGCAGGTAATGAGTATTTTTAGTAGGCTAGTCAAGCCTATGTCCTGACATGAACGGCTGGACAGTGAGGTAAGTGACTCTAATTCTCTCTATATATATAAGGGTGAAGACCCAAAGAAGAAGGGGGTTTGAAAATGAGCACTTCAGCTCTTTACTTCGGACAGAGACTTATATACTGTTTTTCGAGCGTATACACTGGCCTATTCAATTCTGGATCGCGATAGTGACTTAGGCATCGGAGGGGCCTCCCCTGACTCAACGTCGGGGATCCTTCTAATCTCTTTTTGTTGTGCAGTTCACAGATTGGATGATGCTTGAAGACTAGGGACTATCCTCAAGATATTTCAACTATTGACGAATTTTTACCCGTGCAATATATATATATATACAACTTCTTAAAGCACCTTTTATGTGCTTCTTCTAAAATCTTGTCATAGTTGAACATTTTGTTTCAATTTTCTTTGCAATTCTCCCAGGGATCGTTCAGGCAAAAAGATTACTTGATCATAATAATACAATATCTTAATACCATCATATCCCATCTAAAAACAAGAATAACTTTTCTCTTTTTTATATTCTTTGCATTCTTTAGTGGTAATGTTTGTATCTAGGCAAAAAAGTCCTTTCCAAATTTACTCATGAAATGACCAACTATCATATTTAGTAGGTATTTTTTTGTTTTTGTTTTGGGATTTGCTTATCAACAGTGATTATCGATTGATTGATCATCAATATTCACTAAAAACATGAATTTTAGAGAAAGAAATTTATTAAAAATATGAATTTCAAATAAAATAATTTACTAAAAATATGAATTTCAAAGAAAATAGTCCACAACTTTATTTTACGGTATTTCGCTCAAAATAGCCCACGTGCAACGCACGTGTGCACCGAACTAGTCCCCATAAATGATAATATATCCCTAAATAATCGTAACTTTTATATCATCGATTCTAACTTCTTCTTATAATTAGACTATAAAAACTTATACCTTCATTACAAAAGTAATAAATTTCAATAGTGTACCTACTTTGGTAACGAATTAAAATTCCACTTGGAAGGGCTATGGGTCAAGAAAATATTGATTTCAAGCAAGTTGGGCATGGCCAGTACTCAACGTAACCATTCAAGATGAACTTTCTTTCCTGAGTTTTCCTTCGTTGACATTCTTTAAATCAACTAGCAAGATGAACAATAAGTAGATACACATTATACCTTTAACTGAATAGAATATATTCTTCCATGGAACGATAAATTATAAAGATTGAATGAAGAAATAGGTTGATGGGAGATAAAAAATTATGAATCGATTCGAATCCGATCAATATTCTTTATCAACTATAAATTGAAACTTTGAAACCAAGTATTTTCTATTTTGTATCAAATTGAAGCATGAATTTGACGAAGAGAGGTCTTGTATGAAGAGAAGAGTATTGTTTACTGGCCAAGGATGATTTGCCTGCTTTCCTATGGAGGGGGTCTTGGCTTTACATTATATCTAGAACCCTTCTTTGGTTGCCAGACAATCTCCTTGGCTAGGTTGACATGCTCTTCTCTCACATGCTAGTCCTTCTTTTCTTAAAAAAAGGTTAACTCCGAGGGAATGCCTCCCTCAAAACTAACCCTAGTCCCTTATCAGGCTAATTCCCATTCGGAGAAGTGTTATACACACTGACCTCTCAACATGTGTAACGGTTAAATCAAGACTTGCACAGTCGGTAGGGAGTCGAATCCACACTCAATGTCTGAATGCGGTTCGTCCAATCAATAGAGGCTCATCCTACTAGTCAAACTATGCTAATGCCGAGGAGGTTGGCCCCAAGGGATTGCAAAATAAACCTTCTTTTCTTACCCCTATGCACTTATTTAGTTACAAGTTTGAAGTCCACTTTAGTTTTGATTTCTCATACTCCCTAAGGGTCAACTATCTTTGCTCTTCAAGAGACATATTCTAAATCCATTTGAACTACAATAGTCAGTATCCGGGTTTGAGGGAGTAAAAAATGAAATAAATTATGTGTAAAGTAGTCTCTAACTAGTTGTTGCATACGTGCTTTGCACGTGAACTATTTTTGTATGTATGTATGTATCTATATATATATATATAACTAGCATAAGTGTCTATGCATATTTTATTTCTCATGGAAGACAAAACAATAAAGTAGATTGGCAATGAGAGTTTTTTGTTTTGAACAAACACTTGCAATTCTTCCATAAATAAAGTCAAAACGAAAGCAGATTAAGAAAACGAAAGCAGATTAAGAAAACGAAGAAGGTAAAAAAAAAATGCATGGTGTACTTGAGAAAACAAAATGAAGAGCCATTAGATTAATTGAATGTGGTCATGCATGCAAGGAGGAAATATGGATCCAAGGAGCTAAAAACTATTGGTTGGATGGTCATTTTAGGATGAACGTTTTGGTGCAACATGCTTCTTTTTTCTTAATTTTCGTGTGAACTTTTTGTTTTTAAACATTTTCTTATTTTTCAATGTTTGGAACAGGTAGAAAAAAACATAGAGTTAGTGAATAAGAGGTATGCATTATTATGTTAACTTATGCACTCTTTGGTAAGACTTTTTAAATACTATTTTTACTTTTACTTAAAAAATGTATTTTTAAACCGTACATTATCTATTCGAATTGAAAGTAAACTTTTGGAGAAATCAATAAGTTGGATTGAAAACACTCCAACAGCTTAGATAGTTTATTTAATGGCCCGGGACATGATAACGGTTAGTTTTTTAGGAGAGTTTGTAGTATTCCCTTTAAAATGGATTCTTACAAAATGTCAGCATTATATTCTTCTATGTATTTTCCTTTTCAGCTTATCTGTTTCCGTTATGACATGCAACCATGTGAAGCATCAAAATCTATGTAACCCTCCCATTTTAACTAGCAGTAATGCTATGTTGACAAAATTTTGGGTCCAAATTAAGAAAAACTAACTAATCTTCGAGACATGTTAAATCAGAAATCATTGTATTTAAGAAACTTCATCCGTGGACCAAAATGGAACAAAGCAGCCAATGCACTTGTAGTTTTGATTTATTTTCTCGTGATCATATTTTCAACATCTGCAACGGCCGCATCTGCGAAAAACCGAGAAAAGTTTAGAGGGACTCCAAATAAACATGAATATTTTTTGCTTCTCCTATTGTTTGAGTGGCAGCCAAAACCAGTTCTCATGTAATTTCAGCTTTTAGCCATCAGAAAATTCCAGCAAAATTATTGACATAGTAAAAAAATTAATTTAGTAATAATTTATTGTTCTTTTTCTTGGGGTCGTTCGATAGGCCCACAACACTCCTAGGAGTTCATCTACCCACTTCCCTTTTGTAGTTGCCAATTTGGCTTTCAAGTTATGGAGTATGGTCCTAGTAGTGACATCTACTTGCCCATTCGTCTGTGAATGGGCGGGGTTGGTGTGGGGTTGCTTGATCTAGAGTTCTGCATATAAATTATTGAGGAGCTTGTTATCAAACTGCTTAGCATTGTCAACTTATAATTATTCCGGGATATTTTACAATAGTCAGTATATGGAGCAAATTTTTCGTGAATTTGCACTCTTATTCTACAAAATTGGTGAAATCAACTTTTCAATTTGCGATTTTATTTATTTATATGCTTATTTATTAGTACTTAAATTTTTATTTGAGAAATATTTACTTGGGTTTAAGATACTTATCAAACTAGAATAATATTTGTAAACTGTGATTGTCATTTTAAGACTTTATAATTAACATATATTTAAAAATCAAATAGTTTGTCTCATAGTTGTATATAAAATTTTAATTTTTTGGATTCTATTTATATTAAATTTTTATGGGTAAATGTGTGTTTGTATAAACTAGTTGTTGCACGTGAATCGGTTTAGGTAACAAATAAATTCATGTTTCACAATTTCACTCTAAGGGACAACTTCAAACATCCAACTTCTAAATAATCAAAAATAAAAACAAATTTTTTTAATCATTTTTTCATTGCCCGCATTCTCTCACCAAAGAAACTAATCCCAAATATTACTCATTAATCAAATACAGTCAAATGACTTGCGGTCTCATATAAGTACCCAAGAAATGGCATCCAATTCATCCTTGAAGGCACATAGGACCGAACTACATGCTTCTTACTCTATGTGGTGGGTATGGAGCAGTATCGACAACTATAGAATGCCCGTTTTCCCCACATTCCCAGTTGCAAATTTATTTTGGCATGAAGGAGGAATACCACCATTGATAGAATGCCAATATATTAAATTGATAAACATTAAAAAATACCACAATGCAACCATGAATAATAATAACAAAGTGACAACATAAAAGAATATGATACAAAAAAAAAATTGAAGTATGGAAAAACCATGGGGACTATGTCATAGAACAAAAAAAAGTGAAAAACAAACATAAAACTGAATCAAAACTTCAAGAATTATCAACCTCCGATCGAATGCATCGACAGTGGATGATCAGGATCCACCATCTACGTGAGGACGTGTCAGAGGCTCATCTTGAAGGTGAGTAAACCATTGACTCAAGTTTCTTCGACTTCGTCAACACCATTCGTATACAAGGAGAGAGAGAGTTGGTAGTTGACCAACCCAAAAAGTAGAGTGGTAAAGAGGAAGGGATAGAGAAAGATATGATTACATGCATGGTAGGGGTTCTGAATTTTTGACATATTTTCATTTGGATTAGCTATAACAGATTTGTGCACTAGGAATTAATGTTGATGATGCTAATTAACCCAATGTAATGAAAGCATATTAAAGGACATAAAAGGATTTAACTGACTTGAGGGTAATAAACAAGAGTAAAGTCAGAAACTTATACTGCAGCAGGGGAAGAATTGATTGGTTTAAGTAAGTTTCTTGAACTATTTATTGATTGGAAGGGTTTTGAGGTAATTAATTTATATAGTAGGGACATTATGGTCAATTAAAAGTTTTTCAATTATATGTACATTTTATAGTAGTATAGATATAATATGACGCTCTCAATGCTATTATGCTCTCACTCTTGCTTTTGCTCTCATGCTCTATGGGTCTAGTTATTCATGGGTCCCGTTATCTGGCTCGAAACCTGATAGTTAGTCCGCCCAAGCCTAATATTCTTAAAAAGAAGGCTTAAGTTTGCAACTAAACCTATTACCCAACTCGAAATCCGGCTCAAGAGTCCAGCCCGAAAAAACTCGTTAAACCTATCAAGCCCAGCCCGCCCACCCTTCCTTTAAAAAAAAATTATACTTTTAGACTATTAAATTTGAAACTTCGAAATAAATCTCTCAATGTCGGAATTTGAAGTTTTAAAAATTTAGATATTATAAATAATGTATTATTTTATTTTTCATGTATTAAGCATACAAATTTTAAAGGGTAGAATAATGCAAATGATAGATAAGTGAGCAGGTGTCAATCTAGTTGGGATATATTCATTCTATTGGATGTAGTTCATCCCCTAATCAAAAATAAAATTATTCATTATTTTATTTTTGTCCATTTTAATTCTACTTTTGATTCAAAAATATAATTTTTACAAATATTAAATTACAAAAATATTTATTATTTTTAAATAAAGTTGTATATAAAAAAGTCTACGAGCAAACTCACCTAATATGCTTGCGGTTGGGCTACGGGTAGCCTACCCCTATCCGAAGCTTGACTTAGCCCACTCGATAACTCACTCGGGTAATGAATTGAATCTACACTATCCAACCCACCCCGAAAAAAATTCCACAGGCCTAGCCTTGCCCCCCGCCCATGAACACTCCTAGTGATCTAGGGTGAAACCCTACAATTCTTAGTGACAAACTTTTTGGGCTCAAGAGAAATTGAATCTATAATTTTGTGTAAATGTAGATTTTTTTTATTCAGAAAACAAGTTTATGTAATTGTAGATTACCTTCAATAAAACTAAATAGAACACTCTGTATACGAGGCTACTCGACATATGAATGAGATATGGATCCGATAATGGGATCTAAATCTCTACAAAGAGAAATTATGAAATGAAAAACAAGTTAGAACAAATATCAAGCAAACCCAACATTTTTTCCTAAGAAAAGCCTAGATATAAAATATATATTCTTGCAATTATGAATATACATAGGGCTTGTTTGGTATATGTATTATGAAGGGATTAAATATTGAATTGTATTAAATAACTACTATCCAACGTTTATGTTGTATATTGTTAAACACTAGATAAAAATACAAATTATTCTAATATTCTATTTAATCTTGTAATTTATCTATCTATATTGTATTTGACTGTATTATTTTATCCAATTCATCAATTTCTAATACTACAATCGAACGAGCCCATAAAAAAACTACATTTATATATATATATATATATATATATATATCTACATTTAAACTATTAATTTTTGCATTGTCAACAATAATAATTGAACTTTAAAATGGGTTTTAAGATTAATAAAATAGTGCCTAAACATTAAAAAACTAGAACAAAATTTTCACCAAAAAAACTCAATGCAAAATACTTGAGAAAATCACACTCTTCAATAATGCAGCTAGAACCTTAGATTGCACGCCCAAAACCATTGAAGAATTAAAACTTAGAACAAGAAGAATAATTAGAACCAACTCTCATATAGAAGAAGCACACATGAACTTTTATTTCATAGTACTTCTCCTTTCACTCTCTACAAGGTTACACACCCCCATGACTCAAAACACCTCTAGAATTCATAGGACTCTTCTATCATGAACCTAGTCAAGTACGCAACCCTAGATAATAAGTAGATTCATAAATGACCTTTAGACTCCATATATGAATATTACTAATGACTCTTAAACTGCATTCATGTACCAAACCATATACATGAACCATGTGTAAAAATACTAAAATAAACTAATAAAGTTAGCACAACTTTCAACACTCCCCCTTTGTGCTAACACTAGAAACCAAGAACAAAAACTCTTGGAACTTCTGAAAATTTTCCTTTGGTAACGCCTCGGTGAAAATATTTGTCAGCTGATCATTTGTATCCACCTTAATTATATCAATCTCATCTTCAAGTACCTTATCTCGAATGAAATGGAAGTGGACTCCAATATGCTTGGTTCTAGCATGACATACTGGATTTGAAGCCATTTGAATAGAACTCATGTTATCACACAATAGTTGTACTGACTTGTTAATTGGATGAAAAATTTCTCCAATAAGCCTCTTCAACCAAACACATTCTTGAGCTGCAAGTTTAGCTACGTTATATTTTGCCTTTGTGCTTGACAATGCAATTGTTTCTTGTTTATTGCTACACCACGAAATAGCTACAGATCTAAAACTAAACACAAATCCGGAAGTAGATCTCCTAGTTATAGAATTCCTGGCCCAATCAACATCTATGTAACCTTTGAGACTAAGGTTAACATCTCTCTTATATACCAAACCAAAACTGATTGTGCCACTAAGATACCTACGTATCCTATTAGCAGCCTCTTGATGGGATTCGCGTGATTGTTTCATGAACTGACTAATTATACCAATTGAAAAAGAAATGTCGGGTCTAGTAATAGTCAGATAAACAAACTACCAACCAGCATCCGATAGCGTTGCCCATCTTTCAACTATTTCCCTTCATCAACCTTTAATTTCAAGTTTTGCTCCATTGGAGTAGCCGCTGATCTACAATTTGACATGCTAAATTTCTCCAAAATTTTCTTCGCATAGTTCGCTTGAGAAAGAAAAATACATTTTTCATTCCTTGATACCTCCAATCCAAGAAAGATATGAAGCTCCCTAAGATTCTTCATCTCAAACCATATAACAAGCTCACTCCTAAGTCTTGTAACTTCTTGTTCATCATTACCCATCACTATCATGTCATCAACATATAACAAGATTAGGACATGCACAGATGAATTCTTCTTAACAAAAAACTAGCATCAACACTTGAAGCTAGAAAACTACAAAAAACTTAAATATTGAGCAATCTTTCCATACCACGCTTGCAGTGCCTGCTTATGCCCATAAAGAGCTTTCTTCAACAAACACACATAATCTAGAAATCTTGATGATTGGAAATCAAGAGGTTGCTCCATGTAAATCTTCTTCTCAATATCTCCATACATAAATGCATTCTTAACATCTAGTTGCCAAAACTTTCATCCTTTAGCAGCAACTAAAGATATAATGACACGCGCACATGTCATTTTGGCACTGGACTAAAAGTGCCTTCATAGTCTAATCCATACTTTTGTGAAAATCCACGAGGCACGAGCCTGGCTTTATATCTGTCAACACCACCATCCGCCTTGCGCTTTAGTTTATACACCCACTTACAAGAAATGTGTTGAACATCACGAGGTTCAGGAACTAAATCTCAAGTTTCATTTTTTAATAGTGCAATCATCTCTTCTCCCATAGTGACTTCCCATTCTAGACTACCATGTGCTTTTTTGAAGGATGTTGGCTCACATTCATCAATCGGCCCTGCAAAGAAGCACTCACAAATATTACAATTATCAATATCCAGATGATAGTCCTTGAACTTCTCAAGTTTCTTACGATCTCTTGTTGATCTACGAAGTGCTAAATCCTCTTGAACAGACTCAAAATTTCCAACCTCTTTGGTGCTACTCCCTCGTAATTCACCAGGTACAAGCGAAGAAATCACATTTTCAAAAGAATTTTGTTCATCTTCTCTTCCATCACTATGTGTGCGGTTACGACATGTGACATATAGAAAGGCGAGATCTCATCAAAGACAACATCTCTCAATGTAACAACCTTGCGTGTTTTTGGTTCCATCCACAACCAACCTTTTCTGTTGGGATCATATCCCACAAACACGCACTTTGCAGCCTTTGTATCCATCTTGATTTTGAATTTATCCAAAATTTGAACATTATATACTGAACCAAAAACTCTAAAATAAGCAACTGAAGGTCTTACATTGTATAGCAGCTCAAATGGTGTTCTCATGTTATTCACCCTTGAGGGAACCCGATTACATTGCATAGCTTTAACCCACAATTCTTGCAGTAAATTCTTGGCATGAAGCCAACTTCGACTAACTTCTTGTAAGTGTTTCAACTTTCTCTCTGCAACTCCATTTTATTGCGATGTTCCAGTACATGTCATTTGCCTTCTTATACCATGCTCCTCATAGAAATCAATAAGCTCATTGATGATATACTCAATTCTATTATCAGTTATAAAACAACCGATTCTACTTTGGAACCCCGCCTTGACGATTCTTTTGAACATCTTGAAATATGCAAATGTCTTAGACTTTGCTCTCATGAACGATGAGCCTTCACATATTGGCAACCCTCACAAACAATGTCCAGATAAAAATTTCCTAAATATGGAGGCCCATCAACCAGGTTATTCACATAAAGTTTCTTTAACTTCCCATAACCAACATTTGCTAATCAAGCATGCCACAGAGATGCATTATTTAGTTTGCTAGTTTTGTCAACGTAAGTATCACTAGCTAACAAGACATAAAGGGACTTAACCATTTTTCCTTCTAACAAAATATCAGCCTCCAGATTTTGAATGTTGGACAAGACTTTAACATTCTTCGAACCAAATAGAACATATTTTCCAAAATTAGAAATTTGAGAAACAGAAACGAGATTTTTAATCATGCCAGAAACATGGTAACATTGTTGAGAGTAACACAACTTGCATTCGATGCATTAACTTCGATCATGTCTTCATTTTTTACTGGGTGAATGGAGTTGTTAGTCGTCACAATTGCATCATGCCCCTTATATTCTTGCAAACTTGAAAACAAAGAATCATCTCATGTTAAGTGGTGAGAACAACAAGAATCGATTATCTAGTTCTTCTTGTAATCAATACTCGTACTCGCAGTGAAAGAAATCAGTACCGGATCTCTTGACATTTTTCTTGTATCCAGAACTTCAGTGTATAAAAAAGTATGCCACTTGTGGTTTCCAGAGAGCTCCCCACTTCCGTTCTTGGAAGTGTTAACATTGTCGTCAACCATTACTGTCTTGCAGTATTTCTTAATATGCCCAGGTTTACCACACCTATAGCAGTCAAAAACCTTTTTGAATCCGCCTTGAGAACCACCTCCTTGATTTTTCTTGTCTTGATCCTTTTGAATTTTGACCTTTCAATTTGTGTTTTACCCTCCCGAATTTTTCTTCTTCCAGTTATTGTCTTATTGCTGATTGTTCTTCTAACTATTGCTTTTAAAACTGGTTGTTCTTCCAATTATTTCCTTGAGTGGTGTTGGCTAACTCATTCTCAAGCATTTGAAGTCTAGTCGTGTGCCTCTTTGTAACGAGTTGTTCTAGCAACTTCCAAATCTCATTTGGCTTCTTCTTGGCCAAATGAAATCGAATATGTTCAATCAACTCTTTAGAAATGGAACCACGTAAGACAAACAAAGCCTTTCCACATTTTATCTTGCATTTCCTTCGAGCTTCAACATTCTTCGGTGTATCTGTAGACATTTCAGAGTCACCTCCGTTGACTATATCCCACAAATTTTGCCCTTGAAGATAAGCCTCCATGCAGAGCTTCCAATATTGGTAATTGGAGTTATTCAACTTCTCCACACCAACTAGGTTTAAAGCACAACTGTTGACGTCCATCAAAGCAATGAACTAATCAACAAAAATATATTTCTTCTATCCTACCTTCGTGGTACTTGTACCGAACCCTTAACACAACTCTCATACAAAATTTAGAGAATCACATTCTTCAATAATGCAACTAGAACGCTAGACTGCACACCTAAGACCGTTGAAGAATTAAAACTTAGAATAAGAAGAACAATTAGAACTAACATTACCAACGAGCCTTTGATTCAATGGTACTCCTTACTTTGTGAAGGTTTTGCCTTTTTGAGGTTTAGGGTTCAAGTCTTATTTCCCTCCTTCCCCTCTCTCTCCCCCCCCCCCCCCCCCCCAAAAAAAAAAATAGAACCAACATTCATATAGAAGAAGAACACAAGAACTTTTATTTCATAATACTTCTCCTTTCACTCTCTACAAGGATACACACTCCATGACTCAAAACACTTCTAAAATTTATAGGACTCTCCTGTAATGAACCTAGACAAGTACGCAATATTCCTAGATAATAAGTAGATTCATGAATGACATTTAGACTTTATATATAAATATTACTAATAACTCTTGAACTTAAAAAAAAACTCTTGAAGTGCATTCATGTACCAAATCATGTACATGAACCATGTGTGAAAATACTAAAATAAACTAATAAAGTTAGCACAATTTTCAACAGTTACCTATGCCGGGAACAATGAGGGCTCAGTTACTAAAGTTGAACGAGAACCACCGATGAGGACTTCTCCTAGCTTGAATCGTGAGGAGTCTATTCAGCCGTCAAGCATAATTGTGATTGACGACACGACAATCCCATGGATTTAAGGCATGCCCACATTCAGAGCGTGGGACAGATAAAGGGGGTTGATAGTTGGAATAATGAAGTCAAAAAAAATAAAAAAATATATATTTCCATGTATATATTTGGTTAACATGAAAAATTGTGAGAAAGTTTAAAAAAAAAATGCAGTCTACTATTTGAAAGAAAGGGAAGTTACAAGATTTTTTTTAATTGTCTAAATTACTCTTAAGTATATTAAATAGATCTAAATAAGTAAAAAATATTTATTATAATTAAAAATTAAAAATTGTTAAAAAAGTGGCTCCTAACCTAATTCTGGGACAAGCACCAACGCCAAGTTCTCATAACTAAATTATACAGTTAATCAAATTCATACTAAGATTTTTTAAAATTAATAACCAATAAAATATTTTAAGAAAAATAAGGGTAACATTGGAGGTTAATTAAAGATCACAACTTTCTTGCATTTCTTTGTGTTTTTTACAAGAAAAAAAATGTTGGTTAGTTGGGAGAAAATCTAAGTAGGAAAAAAAATTATTTTTTCCATCGTTTTTTATTTTATGTTAACCAAACACAAGAAAATTTTTACAATTTTATCTTTCTTGTATTTTCTATCATTATATAGCTAAACAAACAGACCCTTAAAGATGAAGATAGGAGAATCTTTCAACTAATGGTTTTCAAATTGAAGTGGGAATATCTAAAGCACTAGGGCCAAATTTAAATCAAACGTTTCCTTTATTTAGTTCTAAATTTCTTCTAATACTTATTTCTTGGTCACCTGCACCTATTCGAGATCAAGCACTCCATTCGGATCAGAGAGGACAATTGGTGTGGGTGTTATAATAAGGGATGACAGTTGGATGTTCATAATCGGATTGTCTAAGATAGTTTGTCTCGGCTTGTGAGGCACAATCAACAGAGATGCTTGCTGCTCGGGAGGCTGTTCTTTTTGCTATACATAACAACTGTGATGAGGTTACTTTGGAATGAGACTCACAGAATGTGATGGAGCTGTTCATTGCAACTAAAGGTGATTTTGATCCTATGGGATCTGTTTTAGCATACATAAGAAATTTTATTTATAGTTTTCGATATTTTAGTTTGTCTACGATTCATAGAACTACCAACAGGGTAGTACATCAATTAATTAGAAATACAAGTCAAGTCGCTACGTTTGATGTATAAATGAATGTGGCACCAAATTTCATAATGTCCCTTAGGTGTTCAAATTTTTGTTTATTTGCATATTCCGAATTTACTGATTGACTAGTGTAAAAAAATCGGATATGTGTGTATGTGTTAATGTGTGTAAAAACCTTAAAATCCCTACGTCTCTTTCTCTTTCTCAGAGTCAGATCCAATTATAATATATTGATGTTTATGACTTTTTTATTGTGTTTTATTGTAATTCTTTACATATTATCGAATTTATTGTGTGTTTTTTTAGTGTTATTGATTTATTGCGTTAGTTAATTGATGTAGATTATTTAATTAAATTGTTAAATTGATTTAAAATTTAATAATTAAAAAGTATGTGATTACCTGATTAAAAAGTTCGATTATTATGAACGGAATTTAAGTATGAATAATACACTTGACCAGGTAGAATAGGCCAAATAGAATAGACCAAATAAAAAGATAGAATACCATATTTTTTCCTACACCCTAATACGCCTTCCCTTCTTTCATATTCCTATATAATTGAAAACCTATCGTTTCTTTCGTAAAAAAAACAAAAAAGATTATAATTAGTTGCCCTGACCCCCCCCCCCCACCCCCGGTCGTATATTCCTTTTACACCAAAAAGACGCCTAGAAAAAACTTTCTTCCTAAATTCCTTCACCATTTCTTCCCTAAATTCTTCTTCCTGACAAAAAAATATTTATTTCCTAGCCACAATACGATTCAGGAAACAATAGAGTGTTACTTAACTTTAACCGATTTCTGGAAAGAATCCCCGGAAATCAAGAAAAATTCTCTCCAATTCTTTTGCTTTCTTTTCCCTGACGACGACAGGCGTTGCTTAGTCTATAATACTGAGAATTGAATTGGATGGCCATGACGACCACCCTTCGCCAGGTGGGTGGTGGTAGGTTTGATTATTTATATTCTTGAAGAAGAGCAGTCTGAGTCTCGCATGCATGCGAGTTAGATGGATGAATTGCCAGGGGCTTTGGGGACGAGTGCCAGCTTGGCTCTTCGTTTGGGACAGGTCGTCTTCTCTGTTGCTTCAATCCTATTTATGTGTGTGCAAGTGGATTTCTACGGTTACACTGCTTTCTGGTAATTCCGATGAATCCCATCACTTTCGTTTAATCAGTTCTCAATTGGGTTTATTGGGTTGCTTTTGTTTTTTCTCAATTGTTTATGTTTTCTTCTCCAATTCTCTCGTTCTGACTGACTGTTCATTGATTCTAACTCAAGACTGTACAGAGATGCAATTTTTGTTTGTTTTTTCAACTATTTGGATTAGAAAGCTCTCATTATCGTCTTGTTGCAGAATTTGTGCCGTTTATCACCCGCACACACAAGTTGTGATGATCATGAGGCTAAAGAATTGTATCAGAAAGGTTGTTGATGAAAGGTCAGAATATAGCGATGATGAAACTCACGAATACGAATTTGTATTTTTGGTTTTTGTTGCGTAGAGAAAACAAACATATTAATTTATGCTCCAACTGTGATACTTTTTGAGTTTGGAGGGGAGTTTTGAAAAGTCAAAAGTATTTATAGATAGATATTAATATGCCTTAGCCTGCTCATACATGAGCACTAATTGACATTATATGCGCAACTACTTTGTGTATGAACTTTTGAATTCATGATTTTGCGGAGAGTGACATCATGGCATCAAATATTACAAGCTTTATGGAAGTGCTAAAAGGATTAGCATAAAAGTTTCTGGTGCCCATTCACTTACTCCTGCGGATGAAGCTTAGTCAATGTTTTTTTTTTTTGGGTAAACAGTTTTGTTGGTTGGCAAGGGCTAAAATGTTGCTTTTCTTCCAGTATGGGTACTAGATGTTGGATCTACTCGTACATCCTTTCGTTTTACTGAGTACTTGGGTTTTGTGTTACTTGGACAAAATTAAATGGTGATGTGATTGACGAACTGATGAATGTTTATTAGGTAGGTAAGGTGCTTCAATGTTGTAAAATGTTAGTGTCATGATTGGAAGTTTTAACTGCACCTCTTGCTCTGAAAGCTAACACTTTGGTGGCTGTGGTGTAAAGCTTATATGAGCTTTGGTTGGCAGGATCATCAGTAAAACATGGCTGCTTCACCATAAGCAGTTCTGTGTAACTAAATCTGGGTAAGATTTGAGAAGACCCAGGAATTGTGTGAGTATTATCAATTAATCTTGAAGCATGTGGTATCAGGAAGTTTAAGGGGATGTCTGTCTCTTAGAACTTACGAGGCATGGTAAAAAGACGACACCGTAGTGGTACCATAGTAGGCTATCAAGGCTGAGGGTGCAAATTTTAAAATTGCTGATTTTCCACATTCATTTGACGTTGTATCCTCTTCTAAGGACCATTTTGAGAAAGTTGGTTAGGCTAGAAATAGTATAAAGTGGATCAGATGGGGGCTTTACCCAGTGGTCTCTCATGATTTATCTCAGCTTCTGACCCACCATTGTTGTGAATTTTGGATGCTAATGTTTGATGTATGGTACATTCTCGTTTGGTTAATGTTGCAGATGGAGAAATGTAGTTGTGCAATGTTTGGGAAATAGGTTATTTAGAAAATCTTCGATTAAGCTGCTCAAAGGAGATTAATTCAGCTTATTTGGTTGTGGTTATTGGTTTAGGAGTTAATTGTTATTAAAAATTTCTGTGCAATTGAGCTACTCTAAGGGAATTAATTCTGTTTATTTGGTTATGATTGCTGATTTAGGAGTTGTTGTTAGATACCAGAATCCTGAAGTCAACTTCTGCTTCACAAGAACAAAGCCTATATGTGCATACTGATTATCATGTGAAAGAGAGGCTGCAATGGTCAATATATCGAATGTGTGTTAGTGAAATCCATAACAGAGGGATTTGCTTCTCATATTCACTAGATAGACAAAGTATTGAACCTAGAGTTCATGTTTAACTCCTGCTTTCATGTAAGACTAACTTTCATCATGACATTGAAGATGCCGACGTGGTTTTTTTCTCATGGTTTGAAGAATATTTCTTTTGGTATCTGGGAAGACCAACTTGGCCATTATGAACTCCCCATTTTAAATTTCTTGAAGCGACAACATTCCAACTCAAACAATTGCTGGATTACTATTTACGTTCGTTTTTCTGCTAGCTACCCCTGGACATAGATATGCTCCTTTTTGACATGCAATAGTATATGCATTTGTACAGGAACATATTTCTATTACTCTTTTCTCATTTTTTATTTTTCATGTTACGTTTGCAGCTTCTTGGTAACCGTTATGGGTCTAGATGTTCCATGGAGCTTGACATTGGCACTGGTGGATGCATTCTTCGTCTTTGTCAGACGTCCATATCGTCAACCAGGAATAATATCAATCATTGTTATAGGAGATTGGGTATGTGGCCATTTTTTTTTTGGGAACCTTGTGGATATTTTCTCTTGGTCTTACCTTAAATTTACATATTCCATCCATCACAGGTTCTCTCATTTCTGTCACTGGCTGCCGCCTGCTCAACTGCTAGTGTGGCGGATCTTTTGATCACTTCTGGTGGCTCATTCTGCTCTGGGAAGTTATGCAGCAGGTATCAACTCTCTGCTGCTATGGCCTTCCTGTCTTGGTTTCTGTCATTAGGCTCCTTTCTCTTCAACCTTTGGCTTCTCCAATCTTTATAGTCCATGTATACGTCTGGCCGTTGCCATCTATAGAATTTCAATGATTGATTTTGTGAATTTTATTTGTCTGAGTTTGATACTTCTACACCTGTAGTGTTCAAATTGCTCAAATATACAGATATCTAGGAATTAGGAAAGGTCAAATGTATGCAGCTTGCATTCGGAGAGGCTTTATCCACTACTCGAATCTTTAACGTGTTACATATGAGTCAAGACCTTGAATACTACAACATGTGTTAAACAGGGTTGGTTCATTAGTAATGATGATGCTTTTTCACCGCGGATGAGCAGGGGGCGTATAAACCGTGATGATCGAGATGGATCTGAGCTATATGGCTCTCGTAATTTGCAGTAGAGTATTCAGGGGAGTCTGGGAGAATGTGAACAGTAAGAAATATAGTGGTTCACCGGCTCTAGAGCTCGGCTAGTCCACTCTTCAATGGAGGCTCTTGCTCCTTTTTCTTTATTGATCACTTGAGTACTTATTCAATACAATATGAAGGAAATTAGGATTTTGTCATGGCTCTGTAACCTCTAGGGTTGCCTCTCGGGTATATGGTTCTCTCCCTTCCAATGAAGGTATATTACAGTATTTATAGTGCAATTCCTATCTTTTAAGGGATCTACACCGAGATCTTTTCCTTCATCTGTGGGATCCTCCATGATTTTAGGAGAAAATCTTGGTCGGTTGATATTCTGTGCCTTGATTATAGCTTCCTACCGCTTCTGGGAGTGCTTTCTATTAGCCGGTTGTCTCCTTCACATTTCCTTTATTGTCTTGTCTGAGGGGAGCCCAAGGTCTGGACCCCCGAGCTATAGATGTCCAGTCTGGCCTCCTGAACTGACCTCCTTGTTTGACCTCCTCTCCCGAGCTTGTATATAGGATTTATTCTAGGCATCATCAGTTGCCCCCCAGCTCTTGGGCAAGCTGGCTTGGGCAAGGGCTGAGTTATGATGAAACTGATCCGAGTCACACAACGACCTCGGCTTGCTTCTGTGAACTGAGGAGCTCGTCTTGAGCTGTGCACCTTGTTTATGAACTGTAGAGTTCATCGTGAGCTATAAAACTCTTTTCATGAACTGATAAGTTCATCGTGAGCTATGGAGCTCGTTTTATGAACTGAAAAGTTCATCGTGAGCTCTGGAGCTCATCGGCAGCTTTCTGGCTATTTTGATGCTTTATGAACTATAGAGCTCATCGGTAGCTTCTTGCTTGCAGTGCTGTTTCATGAGTTATAGAGCTCATCGGTAGCTTCTTGGCTACTTTGTCTGAGCTGAAGAGCTCGTCGCGAGCTACATGGCTCTATCGCAAGCTACTTGGCTCTTTTTATGAATTGAAGAATTCTTCGTGAGCTACTTAGCTCCTTTACATGAACTTAAGAGTTCTTTCTGAGCTACTTGACTCTACCGCGAGCTACTTGACTCTTTTCATGAGCTGAAGAGCTCATCAGTAGCTTCTTGGCTACTTTGTATGAGCTGAAGAGCTCGTTGTGAGCTACATGGCTCTATCGCGAGCTACTTGGCTATCTTTTTATGAGCTGAAGAGCTCGTCGTGAGCTACATGGCTCTTTTTTAAGTTACATAGGGATTGATCAAAAGCTCGCTATTTTATTAAAATTTAAGGGCGTACCTCGGCTGCAATTCTGGCTGTGAGGGCCCCAGACGATCTCTCACATTGCCTCTCCTCTTTGGGGAATGATCTCTATCTCTCCTTGGAGACCTGCCTCGTTCTTTATCCTTCTTGGGACTTCTCTCCCTCTTCTTTTCCTCATTTTCCCTCTCTTTTCGCAATGAAGAACTCCCTATCTTCGAGAGGAGTGCTTCTTTCCCATTTATATACTTTTCTGCTTTGGCTAACACCTCGGCCATACTTGCTTGAGGGTTCTTTGATATGAAAAATATCAGATCTTTCGATTGTATCCCGAGCCCCGCGATGAAGGCGGTTATGGCGAACTTTTCATCGGGGACGTCCACCTTCAAAGATTCGGAGTTGAACCTCTGAACGTATGATCTGAGGTTCTCGTTTGGCCCTTGCTTTACATTCAAGAGATGGTAGCTCGGCTTTTTGTAGATCCGAGCTCCTATGAAGTGGGATACGAAGGAGATTGAGAGCTCTTTGAAGGAAGAGATTGAGGCTGGGGGGAGTCTATTGAACCATGTTAAGGTTGACCCTTTAAGGGTGATAGCAAAAGCCCTGCAACGCACGGGGTCCTGATATCTATGCAGCTCTATTTGGTTTTTGTATGTGTTGAGATGGTCCATAGGGTCTTTTGTTCCGTCGAAGGCCTCAATCTGAGGCAACCGAAATTTTGGTGGGAGAGGAAAATGCAGCACCCCTGTGGTGAATGGTGACTCTGTCTGCTGCACCAGGGCATCCATAGTGACAGGAGCCTTGCTTCTTATAGCCTCCTTCATGTGGCTGAGCTCTTTCTTGATGTCCTCGAAGCGTTGTTCCCAGTACTGCTCTTTTCTTTCTTGCTGGTAGGGGATGAAATCACTCCTTTCCCCTCCATCATTCCGGCTTTGTGCCTCTTCATTGTGACCATTCCTGGGAGGCGGTTGTGGACCTCTTTCCATGGTCTGGCTATTCTCCCCTCCCTCAATGACCTCTCTGAGGGGGTCGAGGTGACATTGTTTCTTTCGAGGAGGATTATTCGGGCCTTCTTGGACTGGTCGTGCCTCTTGTGGGCACTTTAAGAGTTTTAGCAGCTCCTCGTTTTGCTGTAGCAGACGCTGGTTGACAAGGCGGAGGGCGTCTAACTCGTTATTTGCTGGGGGGTCCTTGGTGAAGGGATTAGTCTCTGGATTGTTTTCAGGTTGTCGGCCATTGGTGGCTTCCTGTGGATCTTGCAGGCACTGCGGATTGGTTTGACCTCGGCTCATGTTGCGGGTTGAGACCATCAGTCACTGATAGATCAGCGTATTTGTAAAACGAGAACAACCGTTCCCACAGACGGCGTCAAACTGATGATGCTTTTTCACCGCGGATGAGCAGGGGACGTATAAACCGTGATGATCGAGATGGATCTGAGCTATATGGCTCTCGTGATTTACAGTAGAGTATTCAGGGGAGTCTGGGAGAATGTGAATAATAAGAAATATAGTGGTTCACCGGCTCTGGAGCTCGGCTAGTCCACTCTTCAATGGAGGCTCTTGCTCCTTTTTCTTTATTGATCACTTGAGTGCTTATTCAATACAATATGAAGGAAATTAGGATTTTGTCATGGCTCTGTAACCTCTAGGGTTGCCTCTCGGGTATATGGTTCTCTCCCTTCCAATGAAGGTATATTACAGTATTTATAGTGCAATTCCTATCTTCTAAGGGATCTACACCGAGATCTTTTCCTTTCATCCGTGGGATCCTCCATGATTTTAGGAGAAAATCTTAGTCGGTTGATATTCTGTGCCTTGATTATAGCTTCCTACCGCTTCTGGGAGTGCTTTCTATTAGCCGGTTGTCTCCTTCACATTTCCTTTATTGTCTTGTC
>CM042185.1:47645321-47659007 GCA_023539305.1 Ilex asprella
AGGGTTAATTATACTATATGTCACCAAAATATGAGATTTGTCTCATTTTAGTCTCCGTATTTCAATGGCATAATTTTGATCCCTCAAGTATTGAATATGTTTCTATAAGGTCTTTTAAGCAAACAACGTCCAAATTACTAACGATTTTTTATCATAAACTTGTCATGTAATAATTAAATATGGATAAAAATTAATTTTTATAGTTCTTAAACAAAATTTGGGTTTTGTTAACAAAAAAATGTGTAATATGGGTAACTTTTGAAAAAAATTTGGATAGATCGTGGTCAAAACTGTATAATTTAGATTGGTATTTAACCAAAAATTGAGTAAAAATTTGATCAAGAGTTATCTAAATTATTTTTTTATCCATATTTAAGTATCATGTGATAATTTTATAATAAAAAAAATATTAGCAATCTGGACACTGTCTACATGAAGGACCATATAGAAACACGTTCAATATTTCAGGGACCAAAATGATACAATTGAAACATTGAGGACCAAAATAAGATAAACTCCATACTTTGGGGACTTCAACTGTAATTAACCCTATAATTTATCTCAAAAATTTGTTTCCCGATCAACATCATTTTTTTGTATGACTTTCAATTCTCGATAACTTGATCAACGTACTCTTCAATACTAGATAATTATATTGATTTATATCTATCTTTTCTCATTTTCTCTACCTTGACTTCAATTTTAAATTACACAATTAAAATAAAAATTATCTAAGCACCATGACCAACTAGACAAGTTTATGGTATCAAAATTTAATTTTTCAATATCATACTTAAAAATTATTTATGATTTTAATTTATTTATATAAATTACTTATAAATAAAATGCCAACTTTTATTTAGCAAATCTGAAAGAGGTGATGTCAGTGGGTCAGTGAATAATCACAAACACCCAAGCCTAGTCCCTATCTCCGTAATTTAATCATTAAACGTGGGTCTCTGTTCAAGGACACCATTACAAGCTGTCACCCACAAGTTTACAGGTTGGCATATCCAGCACACTGATCTATGCGTAAAATGACAATTCTGACGTCTTCTGCTGCTACAATTCACCATACAATCATCTCCCCTTCTACATATACCCCACCGGGAAATCCTCCCTCCACCACGCTCTCTTTCTCTCTGTCTACAATCTCACACCCAGAGAGAGCACGTCTCTCTCTCTCTCTCTCTCTGACCTGGGTTGGTTTATCATTTTTCTGAGTGAACTCGTCGAAGGTCAAACTGTATCAACAATGGGTATTTGCAGTTCATGCGAGTTGACATCTGTGCCAACGGCGAAGCTGATATTACAAGATGGAAGATTACAAGAATTTTCGTACCCAGTTAAAGTCTCGTACGTGTTGCAAAATAACCCATCTTGTTTCATTTGTAACTCGGACGAAATGGACTTTGACGACGTTGTTTCGGCGATTGGCGACGACGAGGAGCTTCAACTGGGTCAATTGTATTTTTCTCTGCCGTTGAGTCGGTTGAATTACCCACTTCAGGCGGAGGAAATGGCGGCATTGGCGGTGAAAGCGAGCTCTGCATTGACGAAAAGTGGTGGTGAGAAATGTGGGTGTCGCCGGCATAGTTTTTCTCCGGTGATGTTAACCGGAGAGAAGGGTGGTAGGTCATCGAGAAGAGTGGCTGATGTCTGCGGTACTGGGTTGAGATCAAGAGGGAGGACTAGTGCTGGTGGCGGCGGCGGCGGCGGAAGAAGACGGGATTTTGAAGTTAGGTTGAATGCAATACCAGAGTAGGGGTAATTTGGGAATAAAAAAGTCGTTAAAAGTGTAAATAATGAAATGAATCGACATTTATTATAGAGAGCTACTTCCACGTTCGGCATTTTTACGTTTCTTGTTGACCATCTGGGGCTTGTGTTACAGTTTTGCCCCTATATTGGTTCATAAGCTACAATAATTAGTCACTTAATATTAATTTTTTAAAAATAATATCTTAATTTAAGATCTCTTCCGTTACATTTTGAAAATTTTTAGAGTAGAATCAAACTTTTGATCGGATCTTTATTGTGGAGTCCTTAATAATTCTGCCGTCTAGAGTTTGAATACATTAATATGAATACGTTATTGTCACAGTGGATGATTTATTTTTGATCCAATAAAAATTGAGTTAATTGAAGTGTCTATAAATTGATTTGAACACATTGATTATTAAATCCAAAAACACCCCGCTTGTTAAACCCAAAAAAGAAAAAAAATATTCCTAAAAGGACCTCAGTAGTAATCATTTATAGTACATAAGGGGCATACAATTATATATATAAACAAATTTATACTTTGATCCAATTTTTTTTTTAATTTAATGGTCTGAGATGTTCGGATTAGTTTAGATAATTTTTTATATTTTAATAGGAGATGCAAGTATAAACAAAGAGTGTCCAATTTTTTTTAAATGATTGTAATTATCTTAAAATTATTTATTTATTTGTAAAATATGAGTCGTATGTGATTGGATGAATTTGAATTTAATGATGGAATTAGAGTGGGACATGGTGGATAATTATAAGACAATGGAGAAGAGTGAGAAGACATAGACCAATATGAACCTAAGAAAGATTATCAAATATAACCCTAAAACCAATTCAACATCATACAGCTTTTTCTAAACGGTATTCATTTCGCATGAGAAACGCGTGTGTTGCAAAAAGAGAAAACAAAAGAAGACACACAAAACACTTCCAAATCTTTATTTTGGAAAATTGAAGTTGTCATTTTTGGATTGCTATTGCTGTTTTTGTTTTTTTTTTTTTGGGCGGGGGGTGGTGGTTATGTATGACTTTGTCAATCATATAATAGATTAAAGACATTCGCCTAAGAAATTCAAATACCCAAATCTCATGTTTGTGAATGTTAGGACTCTTTAAGTTTGGGTTAATCCCATTTTGCCTCTTGTATGATACAAAAATTCTCAGCTTATCTATAAAATGATTAATTTTTTCATATTGTACTTTTAAAAAATTAAAAGCGTTACAATGTGGTTTATTGTCTTTTTTTTTTTTTTTGGTTATCAGTCTGTTTTGTGTCAAATTAACCAATCAGGAATCATAAACTAGACGAACAACTAAAAAAAAATAAAGTCATGGATCACATTGCAATGTAACGTCCAAGGCATATTAGCATGACGAACTCCTCCTGTTCAAACGGGGGTTTGAAACAAAACTTCTCTTTAGGAAGATAGATGGGACGATTAACAAAGTCAAGGGGATGAAATCAACTCAATAGAATTAGGTATGCTATATTACTTTTGAAGTGACCAAATAAATTTAAGGATTGATTCAATATCGAATCCCAAATCCCTATAGACAACTAATGGTAGGGGCTCCAACGCCCATCGTGGGACACATTGCAATTTTTTGTATCTTTTAGGGGGTAGAATAGAATTTTTCTCTTAAGTTTTATTTAAAACTTTCAATAGACCAATATGGTATACCTTGATCATGTAGTAGGGTTTATTCATTGACTAAGTATGCCACATAATATAAGAGAAAGTCAAAAAAGTTAATGTAATGTTTTGGTGTACCGTCTTTTCATATCCTACTTCACCGTTGGATCGCAGATAGTTTATAAAGCTCTTGTCCAATTTGACTATTTCCACGATTACTTGAGTTATTTTATTATAGGACAGTTCAGTACATAGTAAAGTCGGTGACCGATATACCGATCATTAAACTTTAATAAAATATAACTTAATAACACCACTTTATTGTCGTTATCATCGTCATCGGTGACTTGAAATGTCACTATAGTTACATGTAGAATGAGTCTTTATATTTTATAGTAACCGATAATAATGTCTTATGTACAAGGAGAATCGAAATGTCTCTCATTTTATAGGTAAGTTCAATTGTGGCCAAACCACCTTTTGTGCCATGATGTGATTGCTGGTTGGGTAATGCAGTATATAGTTGCCATGCCTAATGCCTCTTTTTTTTTTTTTCCTTCCCCCCCTATCCTCAAATACCTTATGCCTATATTCAACTTTCGGATCTTAATAAAGAGGCCGAAATAACAAATCCCCAGCTACGGGTGCTATTTGGATAGATCAGCCCAAACCCAAGAGGTATCATTCAAAAATATTCGACACTCAAAAATAAGAATTGAAGAAAAGATTCTCGACTAGATTTAAACTCGGGTTGAGATCTTAGATTTTCACGAACCCAAGTCTTCTTGCTTCAAAAGTTTAAACCTTCCACTCACTATTGCCATTGTGACATCAACCCACGTTAAAGCATCGATACGTTTTGCTAGACATAGAGGAGAATCCAAACAGCTCTAGATATTGAAAGGACAACACATCTTTTTTTTTTTTTTCTGTTTTAAGTCATGGAGAACTGTTTACTTTCTTCTTTTTTTTTTTTTCTGCTTTAAGTCATGGGGAACTGTTTACTTTCTTCTTTTTCTGTTTTGGTGCATCCACCGTATATCATCGTCCCCACCCATTTCCAAAGCGTGCTTCTTGGTGTTTTGAAGCTTGCCTTACTTCAACTTCAAATGGTACATAAAGTGATAGACGAGTTATAAATTTAGATGGTATGAGTTTGAATTTTGACTGTTTTTTTAGGTTAAGTTATAAAAGATTTATTTCTCATGAATACATTAGTTTTGACGTGGATAACTTGTATTTGATCGGATTAAGAAGGAGATTAATTAAAGTGTAGATAAGTTGACCCGATCATACCTAACCATTGGAAAAAAGAAGAAAGAAGCTTGCTTTACTTGGCATTTAGCTTTGATCGGACCATTTAATTGAGCCACACATCTTCCCCTAACTTTTTTAGGGATTAGGGTTTATTTTGGTATTCTATCTAGGCCCCCAGATTTTTTTTTGTAATTTGTCCTCTACTCCACCTTAACTATGATTTATGTTTCACATTATCTCTTTGACTATCATATTTTTTACATCGTACATTTAGTTAGGTCTGTCAAAATTCAACACGACACGATTAACCGACACAAATTAACCGAGTTTAGGTGAGACCTTAACGAGTTTAGATAGTAAACGGGTTAACACATTAAATATGTTAATAAACGGGTCATGTTTGGGTGAGACTTATTAACCCGTTTATCACCCGTTTAAAAAATTTAGGGGTGCAACTCCTCTGCGGTTACCAACAAACAGCGCACGGTGCTGTTGACCCAATACGGCGCCGCTTCAATGAAAGTTTTTGGGTTTGCTGTGAACATCCTGTTCACCCATGGTTTGAGCTCTTGGGTTTGCTGTAAACATCCTGTTCACCCATGGTTTGAACTTAGACTAAGCATTGTTGTGAACAGAATGAATGAAGGAGAACACAGTGAAAGCTTTTGGGTTTGCACAGTGAACACAGTGAAAGTTTATTGGTTGAATCCCACGTCGAAAAATTTAAATGGAAGAGACATCCCATGCCTCTAAAAGGTTGCAACCTCTTTCTTTAGTCATTCAACCTTCTCACTTGTTTTTGCAAGTGATATCCAACTTGAAAATCTTTTAATTAAGAGAGTTCAGATGTAATGGATAATTAATGGAATTTAAAATTTTAGTAGAATAGTTTTTTGGTGTGGGTTAAAATTTTAATAAAATTAAATGTGTTAAACGTGTTATGTCATGTTACTCGTTTATTAAACGGTTCGTGTTTGTATTGAATTTTTTCACCCATTTATTAAACGTATCGTGTACGTGTTTATATGTTTTTCACATGTCACCTTTGATACCCCTATATTCAGTTATAATTATCAGTTTTATATTATTCCAATAATTTACTTTTGTTCCCCTAAGACCATGTAATTTTTTTATTCAACTGTCAGGAGTGTTTGAGTCAGTTTACGCTCACCTTGACTAATTTATTTTATTTTGCCCCAACATTTGAACACTTTTCCTGCAAAAGTTTGTGTTTGGGATAGTGTGAAAGCAATTTTAGTATTTAACAGCGCAATATGAGCAATTCAATAAGATAAGTGCTAAAGTGATATGGAGGAGATAGTTGAGGGTTGGAGAATAATACTCCTCTTTTTAGACTGTATATGGGTAATGTGACATCAAGTGATTGAGGGGGTAGTAAAGGAAAGTAATAATTAAAAGAGCAAAATGAGATAGATGACATAATTGAGGGGGTCAAAATGCAATATTCCCTTGTATAGACTATGTAAGAGCAACTCCAACGAAGTTATCTATTTTAACTACTCAAAATATATTTAAATATTATACTCTCTATTTTAGATAGTCACTTTTATAAGTTTACTTCAATCACACTCTCTATTTTAGCTAATTACTTTAACTAACTTTCAATAGTTGAAAGTTTTTTCAGTCGGAGTCGGAGTTGAAAGAAAATTGCAAAAATCGATCAGAGTCGGAGTTGGAGTTTGAAGACTTTTTCAAAAAAACTCCAACTCCGATTCCGACTCCAACTCTAACTTCAACTTTTATTAATAATTAATTTATATAAATTATAAATTACATACCATACTATTATCAATATTATTATTAATCTTAAAATCCGGCCACTTTCATTTTTTTGGTCATTAAAACCCAACAACTTCAAAGGACAAAATATATGATATATTATTGTTAATTTTAAAACTCTATCTCATTCACTCGTCTGGGTTCTTGCGCCTCCACCCTCCATTTAGCGCATACTAGTGGAAGTATCCATCCTCTTCCACTTTGAAGACTTTGGCTTCTTCTTCTCTCTCTTTGTGTTTGTCTCTACTGAAGTTTTTGAGGGTTTCTAATTTCGAACCTCTCACGGTCTCACCTGCGATTGAGACCCAATATAGTTATCGACATGGGGAGGGGGAAGGGGGTTTTGATTTTGGGTAGAGAGAGATAGATCCATACCTAGGTGAAGACGAGCTCTGATGAAGACGATGAAGCCACAACACAAGAAGACCAACCACAAAATTTGGCGCAACAGAAACATAGCGAGGGATCCTTGCTCGCCAGAAGTAGCAAGTGAATATGGAATGAGGTAAAATAACTAGTGGGATAGAGAGCCGGTTGAAGCAAAATTTTTGGAATTGACTCTTCAAAATAGCTAAAAAATAGCTTTTACCAAACACATTGGAGTTGCACTAAAGTCTGGTTTTTTAGGTAGTTCCACACGTCTATATATGCTCTAGTATGGGGCTCTAAATCAAACCGAGGTACTCAAATTCGGTTTAGGTTCCGCTTGTTTTTAGTTCGTTTAAGTTCAGTTTGTTTTTACACGAGTCAAACTTGAACAATTTTTTAAACTCGTTTGAAAAACGAGTCCAACGGATTTAGCTCGAGTTCTGTTTGGTTAAAAAAAAAAATTTAGGCTTGGTTCGAACTCATTTGCATTTGACTATCAGCCCTACATTTAAGTCTCCTCTTCGACCGCAATTGGCTACTCTTACTATTTTCCATATGTTAATGCCTTGAAATTCAGAATTCATTATTTTGGCTCATATTTATGGGTAGGACTGATAATTGAGTTGAATCTGTCGAACTCGTTTTTTAAATGAGTTTAAAAAATAGTTCAAGTTCGGTTCGTTTAGAAATGATTCGAGCTTGAAACAAGCATGAGCTCGAGTATTTACACATAAATGAGCCAAACTTGTTAAGTTTATTTTTCTAGCTGAGTACGAGTAGTTCAATTCAATTAATAACCCTATTTATCAGTAATTATGTCTCCGGATATAGTTCATAAACATATGACCTTTTTATTTCTTCCTTCGTATCATGGTTAAATAGTTTGGGAGACTACAAGTATTTGGGAGGGAAATACTCTGGATCAATCCCAAATGAGTAGAAGGAGCTACAGTGGCATAGGGTGGCCATGGCCACCCTCTCGGTGTTTTTTGAAACCCCCACTATATTTCCAGTACAAAGAGAGTTTTGTCATCTCAAGAGTATTGGTCTCTAATATATATGTAATAAGTATATATATTCGATTCATGTGTTTAGGTTTGTTAATCGTGTGTGTCGAGTATTAACAAGTTTGTGTCAAAAAATATTTTATTCATATTCAATTTATTTATTAATTCAAGTCTAACGAATCGTGTCATATCAGATTCATGTCGTGCATGAACTATGTATAACTGATATATAAACGAGTCATATCGTGTATTTTTTTATTGACTTTACTCATACTTGATTCGTTTATTAATCGTCTCGTGTCGGACATACTCGATTACTAAACGGGATAGCTTAAGAAAGACCAAAACTTACTAATTTTGTATCGTGTCATGTTAACGAATTGTCTCATATTTTGACACTCTTACCCCTGGTCCAGACACCAAGATTTAGTAAAATATTATCTTACTCTTGCTATGATAATATTCTATCAACAGTAAAATTCGTGAACCACTTCAACTCTTTCTTTACCATATGCAAGGGAAAGTTAACAAAATAATTCTATCATCCAGCTCACTCCCAATTCCCATTCTTCGTTCACTGAATAAAGTTTATAGAGATAGACCCTCTTACAGAAAAAACCCTAACATGACATCATAATGAATTCTATGATAGAAAAGAATGTCTAGCACAAGTTAAAAAAAAAAAAAAATCATTTGATGTCCATTAAAAAAAAACTATTTATTTTGTTTATTTTCTTAGTATTTTTGTTCATATAAAATATCTTATTTTGGCTGCCACTTTTTTATGCATCGGAAATTTAAAATTTAAAATTTAAAATATAAATCAACTACACTTTGTTGGTATGATTTTTTGGGTACAAAATTTGGCCTCTTCGATGATAGAATTTTGACTCTTTCCCTAATGAGCATTACCCATTTAATGCAATCCCCATTTAATGCAAGCAATCTAAGCTACATCATTTCAACGGAATAGTAAAGGACCAAAAACAAGTGTGCAATCTTCAAACCCTCAAAGATTGGCCATTTATGTAGATTTTCAATTTGGAGAAAAACTTGGAGAATAAGTAATATACCTCGGAATGGAATCTCAAAAAGATTTCCAAAAACATTCATCCCTTACTCTCTTAATAGCCAAAAAAAATTGTCACCATATTTCATTCTCGATAAACATGACCACCCATAACAAACCTAATTGAAAATTGTTATTTGAATCAGTGTTATTAGAATTGAATCGGACCGGTCAGTTGGATCAGTTCAATCATAACTCAGGACCTAGACCGGTTCGGTTCTATAGTTAGACCGTATAAGAAATCGAACCGTCTTAAAATTGTTAAACCGACCGGTTTTAAGCAAAACCCGTGAATCAAACAGTTCATTCAAATCAGGCGATTTGAAATCTCAACTCTTCTATATATATATAAAAAATTCCTCTATTTGTGACATTTTGTCCTAAATCAATCGCATGGTGCAGAGACCACTTCTCACTAGACTTCGAAAAGGCTTCAACACAGTGGGCTTGAAGATTCAAGCTTCAAGCCTTTCTCACTCGGAGTTCTCTCTCTCTCACTCCATCTCTCTTAGTGTATGCCATTTGATCAAACAAACGTGTATGCCAGCTGATCAAACATTTATTCATCAATTTTAAAGGCAAACATATGATATTGCCATATGTCTATATTATTAAATAGATTTAAAACACTGACTTAAAAATTTGACTTGATGAATCACCGTCATTGAACAGATAATGAGTCTCAATAAATACTAACACACATAATTAAATCAATAACAAATTTAAAGTTACATTATCAAATTAGATTTTTAAGTCAATTTTTTAATAAATTAAATTCAAATAACATTGTTCAACCTAATTACACCTCGAAGGAATAATATCCAACTAGGAAAAATCCCTTGATTCACCATATCAACTGGGAGCTTAGAATCCGACTCAATCTGTTAAATCAAAGATCCATAATTATCTTCAAAGCACCCAACAACACCCATCTTCGAAGCTTCTTATTTTCCCGCTCATTCATGCATTTTTAATAAGACTATTATGACTATTACGAGTATAGGGTCTGGCTCGCCGACGCAATCGTCGAGTCCATCATCGATGAGATCAAGTATTGACATGGAGAGATCAAAGATTGAAGAGGAGATATCAAGGATTGAAACCCACAGATCAACGGTTGAAACTGAGAGATCATGGATAGAAGGAGAGAGATCGAGAATTCGAGCCGAGAGATTAAGGATAGAAGTGGACAGATTGAGGATTGGAACTAAGAGACCATTGATCAACACCGAGAGTTCATTGATCGAAACTTTGAGATCAAGGATTGAAACCGAGAGATCAAGGCTCGAAAGCGAGAAATTAAGGATCAAAAGTGAGAAATCAAGGATTGAAACTGAGAAAGCAATTATTAAGGTTGAGAGATCAATGATTGAAGCTAATATGTCAAGGATTGAAACTGGGAATTTAAAGGTATACTTGCTATACTCTCACGATGGTTTATCTGATGCAATTGGATATACGTTGTATACCCTAGATGTCCAGGCTATTGGTGACGAGACAGAAACTTTAACTCCTGTACTCAAATTGCCTAGCGATCAGTATCCGCGCTTAATGGGTGCTTTTGCGGTTGGTTCTATAATCTATTTGGTTGGGGGTGTTGTTGAAATTGGAAAGGAGATACAATCCCCTCCTACATCTTATCCAAATTGGAATATTCAGACTGGACGTCTCTCTGAAAGTGTTTATATTTGTGATACCGCCGCTACCACTAATTCAACCTTGTCAGTGGTGGAGGGACCTCCCATGAATGGTGGGAAGTTTGAACCTTTTGTGATACCTATTAATGGGATGGTTTATGTTGTTTCTTGCATGCCGTGGACTAGTGTTGATAACGAGGGGACGGTGTTATTTGAGGTTTTTGACCCAAAGGAGGGCAAGTGGTCTTCCTTGCCAAATCCTCCTTTCTATTCCCACTCTGTTAATGATGATGATGATGATTGGATTGGTCATGAAGATGGCAGAATTGAGTCCCACGTTGTTGTTGACTCCAGGATATTTTTTGACACAAGTGTTGAAACTCACATTTACGCTTTCCATATCGATGATCTTCGATGGGAGCGTTTTACCATTGGAGACCATTTTGCCAACAGAAGGGTAGAACGTTTTCCCTTTAGTGGTGTCCGCATGATGATATCTGACTCTCAGTGGATTGCTCGTAGTTTTAGTACCTGTGAATCTCTTTTAGAAACTCTGAGTCTCATTTCAAATTTGGGATTGGTTGGAAGGGCAGTTGAAGATCTTGGGGCGATTTCAACCGATAACCCACCTATAACGTATGGTGTGCACTACGAGTTGCTTGACTCGAAGAATGGCTGGTTTTGTCTTCTCAAATTAGGATCGAGAGACAAATTTGGATCCAGAGAGAATCCATATGTTTTGGCTAGCATTTTTCACGTTGCCAAAAAGCACGTAGATAAGGTATGTTTTCGTGAAGTAAATCCATGGCCGCCTCACAAGAAGTTAGATGAAAAATTATTTGATGTTGAAGAGATTATCGGAGATGTGGAAGTATTGGGTGCTGTGGACTTACGGTGTTCACTGTTTGCTATGGGTGGCAGCGAATTCAACCAAACTTCTTGCTTACTTGCTGCTTTTCTTATATAAGTTGCTTCATTCTCATTTTTTAGTCTTTTGGTTATAAATTCTTTTTCATGGTTGCTGGCTCCATCTCATTGCTATTGTTTTTTGCTCCATCTCATTGCTATTTCTGTACTTGTCCAATTTTTGGAGTGACTAAGGCACTGAATTTTTGTTTTTTTTTTTTTTTACCATACCTTTAATTACCACATTTATAAATATTTTTACCACTGCTGTGTTACCCAAAAAATAATAAAAATAATTATCACAATCAAGGTAAAACATTCACAAAAATGGTAAAAATGACTGCAAATGTGGTAGTAAATCACCCTCAAAACTAGTAATTTTTTTTGTAGCAAAAAAAAAATAGAAAAAATAGTTACCATAAACGTGGTAAAAACATTCACCATAGTGGTAAAAATACTCACAAAAGTGATAAATCACCTACAAAAATAATAAATTTTTTAATTATAAAATGACCTACTAAAATTATAAAAGCATCCATTAAAGTAGTAAAAATTGTAAATATAATACTGCAATTTTTTCTTCAGCACCGTAGTTAAGTACGCATTTCTTTTGAGTACATTTAATTAGGAAGAAATAAATGATGAAAAAAAAAAAAAAGCAAAGTCAAAGTCAAAGAAAGTGAAAGGGTAAAAAAAATTTGCATGCATTTGATTAGGATAAAAATTATTCAACCAAGATGAAAGAAGATTTAAGATATGCGAGTCATAATAAAAAAAAAAGTTCACAAGAGTCACCAATACAAGAGTCGAGAGTTATTTGAAATTCCATTTGAGATGTCAAATTTGAAAATCATAGCATTACTTATATTGAGGATGATATTAGTTTCTTTATGATGAGAGTGTTGGGTACATCAATCTTAACCTATTTTATAGGCTGGAAACCATGATTAGCACAGCCCATAGCACCTTTTCACTTTTTTGGGTGATCTTTCCACATCCCACCTAAAAGGTGCGTCCGATATCATCTGCTATAAACCAACTATTCCTGCTTTCTTCCAACGCCCATTTAAAATCCACATTAAATAATGTGGTTCTATGTCACATAAAGAAATTGTAGACCGATTTACATCAATGTTATCAGAATGAGATCAGTAGAGGAATCGAATTAATAGTTTATTGGTTTAATCATTGAATTAATTGATTGAACTGGTCGTATAATTAAAATATATATATATATATATATCTATATAATAAAATAGAACGAATTTAAATCTAAAAGACAAAGAGTGGTCCAGATCGTTTCGTGACTAAAAAAGAAATCATCCAACGAACGACGTTATTTTAATCCAAGAGACAAAGAGCGGTTGAGATCGTTTCGTGACTAAAAAAGACATCATCCAACGGACGACATTATCTCAAACTGTCTCAAGCTATTGACGCTTCAGATCGTTTTGATGTAGTAATCTATTAAAAAATTTACTTTCCGAAATTGATTGTTTAAAAAATTTTACTTTCATTAACTGCTCAAAATAAAATTTGTAAATCTTCAGACTTTTCCTTTCTCCAAAATTCATTGCCTAATAGACAATAATGTTTCCCGAAATTCATTTCCCCTCTCTCCTTCATCAACTCATAGCTTCCCAAAATCATACTAAAAATTCCCTAAATTTGGCTTTCCAAATTTGATACAAATCTCAAAAAAAATCCACCCAATTTGCTGGGTCGATTAGTCACTAGCAATTGCTGCGAGTTAGTCATAATAATGAGTCAAGTGGGTAATATTGAAACCGACATAAAAATTGAATTTGGCTAGGTACGATCAACACCCTGATATATTTACTAAATGGCTTACTAAAGATTTTGAAAAATATTAGATCTTGCTAGGTACTACACCCTGATATATTGAAAAAATCCTAAAATTTCGATTGACTAAACATTAATAAAAATATCAAATTAATAAAAATACACAAAAAATAATAAAATATATTAAATATATATGTATCTAAATTAATTATCATCTCAAATTTAGTTTTAATTTGATAAAATTAAATATTAATTTAATATTAATTTGATTGAATTGAATGTTAATTGAATAAAATTAAATGTTCATTTGGTGGTAAATTAAAAAAATGACATTAATTTGATAAGGTTAAATTTTAAATTAATAGAATTTAATATTCTATTTAATAAATTAAATAGTTTAATTTAATAAAATTGAATGTCAATTTGAT
>CM042185.1:47664007-47712166 GCA_023539305.1 Ilex asprella
ATAATTTTTATTTCAAATATTATTCATACGCGATAGTATAGATCTGTTAAAAAACTTTATCGAATTATATATTTTGAGAAAATTTTATCTATATATTTAAGAAAATAATGGGTAAAAATAATGTTTAAATAATTTAATCAAATAAATGAAGGAAAGAAAAATTATTATTTAATATAGTGATATCGATTTTTTAGGACTCGAATTTTTTGTTTTATCGTGCCTTTAGGCACGAGTTATGACTAGTATATATATAAAACATAATAATTTAGGCTCTGTTTGATAACGTTTTCGTTTTTTTTAAATTGTCCCTCATTTATAAAACGGTGACAGAAAAAAAAAATCGGTTACCAAACAATTTTTTTTCTTATTTACTCTAAAAATTAAAATAAAAACAAAAAACTAAAAGTTATCAAATGGGACCTTAACTAATAATGGTAGCACTATTGGCTCATGTGAAAAACTGGAGTTTTATGACCATTAAAAATGATTCCCAAGTTATCATCCATGCTGCACTGCTTACCAATGCCAAATCTCAGTGGATTATTATTTCTATCATTCATGATCTCAAGCACTTGCTGACAGAACATCAAGAATGGGAGAAATGAACTATACAGACCGATCGACAAACTGTGCAGCTCATAAACTCGCCAAATGGGAACTCAAAATGAATTATGATGGGAAACTAGATGGAGATGATATCCAATATGCAGCAAGAGACAAACTTAATCTAAGCAAAAACCCTATTCTAGATAGGGCAAGATGAACTCCTTTAATTGCTTTTGTTTTGCTTTGCTTTGCTGTGTTGTCCTTTACTCATTTGTATCTTCTATCTTCAATAGCAAAAATAAAAAAAAACAAAAACAAAAAACAAAAAAAATATGAAAAATGTACACAAATGCATACGATTTGCCATAAGACAAAGAAACTAATATAGTTTAACTAAATATTTATTTTTATATACAAGGATCAAATCACCAATTTTAATCATTATTGAGTTTTAAATGAAATTACAAGCAATAATTAGAACTTTTGAACAAAGACGACGAAAAGAGAGTAGCATTACAGTAAGCTCCGAAAAAGAGACGTCAAAATGAAAATCCAAGAGAGAAAAAGAGAAACAAAAAACCCTGGAGGAGAACGACAGATTAATTTTAGAAAAAAAATTGGGAATTTTTAGCTTTTTATAACAAATAACATTTAAATCGCTCGATTTGACAAAATTGTCTGGTTCACTAGTTTTGCAATTTTTTCTCGATTCACTTGCATATGTGAACCAACTCAAGAACTGTGTCAGTCTAAGTCTCAATTCACACTGCAAAAGTCCAATCGACCATTGTTGTCCTGTCCGATTCTAATAACACTACTTTACATTATTGTGGAATTCTTGATTTGAAAACTCAAACTAGAAACTCATTTTGGTTGAATGAACAAGTTCATCACTCACAATCCGATCTCTAAATTATGGGGAGAGTTATGTAACATGTTTATCTGTCAACCACGGGCTGGCAGAAGGTCAACTATAGTAAATGTGAAAGTGATCTCAAGTAGAGACATCTATATTAATTTTGCATCCTAGCACCTTAATAATAATGAAATCATAGAAATTAAAACATAAGGGATGACAATGACATCTTATATAGATTAGAAAGAACTGAACTACGAGTTAAAAATACGAACAACTACTCTATGAATTACATACAATTGTGCGTCTAGAATGAGGATAGAAATCAACGACTCCCAAATTCAACGAACACACACATAACAACAGTTACTTGATGTCACATCTACCAGAAGACAATAGTAAACTTGACTCCAATTGAAATTGCTTAAAAAAAATTGTGTAGGAAAATGTTTATGGTTTACATAAAATATATAAAATGAAGTTTGCTCACTAAACAATTCCGAGGATTCATTTTTCAATTGGCATGGTGGAAAGCAAACGTATGTGATAGCTATTTAAATAAAGAATACAGAAGATTCTTGCCAAATCTCAATATAAATTGATGAAGCGCAAATTAGGTTTGCACACCACCTGTCAAGTATGAATAGTAAATACAGAAATTAAGATAGAGAGAAGACAAGAATTATAATGGTTCGATCAAGGTGACCTGCGTCCACTTTTGAATGACTAGCGTCACCAGGTCTTTTATTAATTCAAGTGTGCAAGGAGAGCAAAGAGTTACAAGCTGAGAGTGAGAAGAGAAAGTTGTACTCAACAAAGTGTGATTTGCCCTCCAAGTGTTGGTGGGGCTTATAATTTATAGTTTTCCTCTAACAGATTGGAGTGACTTACAAGCAACTAAATAAATATTGTGGTGGAGTTGGCGACTTTTTCTCAACGGGCGAGGCAGTTGAGGTGTTCTCCATGAGACTCGGTCAAGGTTGAGGTGAGGACTAACTCTTTTCAAGGCGGTGAGGAGGAGGCTCTTGAATGACCCTTACTCCAAGGTGATTAGGAGGAAACTCTTAGATGACCCTTGCATGCTCTCGTGTTGATGTATTTCCATGTGCTTGACCGGGTTGACCACACTAGATTGAAATTGCGGGATCTTTTGGAGTTGGGCTGTAAACTCGGATCGAGCTTATAATTTGAGTTGGGCCGTTGAACTTGACCCATCATTTTTCCTCCAACGCCCTGTGTCCAATTGAACTTGGAAAGGAGGACATTCGGTTGAATTTGAATTTTGGCTAAGAGCATAACTGTAAAAACTTCGGGAGGCCAAAACATCTGTTTCTAGGTATTTTTTGGAATTTTAACAGCATTAATAAACAACCAAAGGCTATGAGTCATATAGGGTTTGCCAAGAGCTTTGGTTTGATATATTGTAAGACTCATTTGAAGTAACAAAGCAAAAGTTATGGTCAAAATTTTAAGCAAAAAGCTGGGAGAGCAAGCAGTGTCCTAGGCGAGCTGCAAGTGTTTTGGGCAAGCAGATTTTTTTTTTTGAACTTCGGGAGGTCAAAACGTCGGTTTCTGGGCATTTTTTAGACTTTTAACAACATCAATTACAGCCAAAGGTTGTGTGTCTTATAGGACTCGCAGAGAACTTCAATTTCATATATTATAAACTCCATTTGGAGAACCTTGGGCGAGCTTGGGGCTGCCTTAGGCGGCTGATGGTGATGGTGAGGCACCTCTAGTCAAGGCGAGCATGCTCAGGCTGGGCACCGGCTACAGAAGGCGAGCTTGGATGCTCCTCGTGTATCGAGGGCAACATGATCTGTAAGGGGTCCGGGAGGAAAGGCCTCAACGGTTCATCTAGACCAAAGGCTGCACATGCAAACCCCATAGGTGTCGTTGGTTGGAGATTGAATTGAACGTGAGGAGGTGTAAGAGCCGAGGCGACTTGGACGCTCCTAGAGGGCACTGCTCGTGCAAGCAAAGTGATGGAGGAAGCAACCCGTGAGATAGACGCCATTACTAAGTTGTCAAGGAGCTGGGGCGTCATTGCTTAAGTGTCCCAGACGCTGGACGCTACTGTTGAGGCATCTCAGGCGTTATAATGCTGGGTGGCTGAGGCTGGCACTTGTACTAGGAGCAGGTGCGAGGTGGATGAGGCCCGATTGTTGACATTCAATCTAATGTAATCTCAGGGGTTACAGATGACCTTAGTTTTTAGATCCTGTCTGGAGGTGACAAAAATAATATTATTTCAAACATTAAAATATTTAACATGATTATCTGGAAAGAGATAGACTGCTTGCGCGAGAGCAAATACAGAGTTTGAGGTTACTCATGAGAGAGTTGTGCCTCTTGAGAATTATTTTTTGGCGACTCATGAGAAAATTCTTAAGCTTGAAGTATAGGCTATCTGTTTGAGAATAGTGCAGATGCCAAACTTTTGACGACCGGCGAGAGAGCCGCTAAACTAGATATAGAGGTTGTCTGTTTGAGAACAGTGCAGAGGTCAAGCTTTTGGCGACCCGCGAGAAAGCCGCTAAACTGGATATATATGTTGTTTGTTTGAGAACAGTGCAGAGACTAAGCTTTTGGCGACCTAAGAGAGAACCGCTAAGCTAAATATATAGGCTGTCTATTTGAGAATAGTGTAGAGGCAGGTTAAGCTTTTGGCGATCCACGAGATGATTCACCTCACATAGACATGTTAATTTCCTCAACATTCATATATTTTTGAGCTTTTGTCAATAGTTCTGGCATGCTCTTTGTTAGACGCTTCATCACTAAGAAAAGGAAGCTTGACGAGCGAAAGTCTCCCAAGAAGGCGGCCATCGTTACTTTGTCATGGGGCTCCTTAACTTGGAGGACCTCGTCGTTAAAACGAGTGAGATAGCTCCTTAGGCTCTCGTCTTGATCTAGTTTTATGCTGAATAGGTGAGTGATAGGTTTCTGGTGGCGACGCCTTCTAATAAAGTGTGATACAAAAGACCTGCTCAGCTCAACAGAGGAGGCTATAGAAGCTGGGAAAAGCTTGGCGAACCATTGTCGGGCGGACCCTTTCATGGTGGTTGGGAATGCACTACACATGATCTCGTCGGGGACATTGTGTAGTTGCATTAGAGTTTTGTAAGTTTCAAGGTAGTCTAGTGGATCTTTCGTTCCGTCTAAGATCTCCACGGATGAAATTTTAAACTTTTGAGCAAGTGGATAGTTTGCCACGTCAAGTTTGAAAGGCGTGTCAGTTCGTCTAACAAGGTAGTCCACAGTGTCAAGTCCTTGCGTTTAAAAGTGAGAATTTTGTCGTTTCCCACAAACTAGTGATGCACAAATTGAGTTTGTACACCACCTGTCAAGTATGAGTAGTAAATGCAGTAATTAAAGTAGAGAGAAAACAAGAATTATAATGGTTCGGTCAAAGTGACCTACGTCCACTTTTGTATGACTAGGGTTGTCGGGTCTTTTATTAACTCAAGTGTACAAGGAGAGTAAAAAATTACTAGTTGAGAAGGAGAGGAGAGAGTTGTGCTTAACAAAGTGTGATCTGCCCCTTAAGTGTTCGTGGGACTTACAATTTATAGTCGCCCCCTAACAGATTGGGGTGACTTACTAGCAACTAGATAGCTATTGTGATGGAGCTGACGATTTCTTCTCAACGGGCGAGGCAGTTGAGGTGCTATCCATGAGACTTGGTAAAGAATGGGATAAGGGCTAACTTTTTCTAAAGCGGCGAGAAAGAGACCCTTGGATGACCCTTACTCCAAGGTGGTTAGGAGGAAATTCTTAGATGATCCTTACATGCTCCCGTGTTGGTGTAGCTCCTTCAATTTGACCAGGTTGATCACACTGGATTAAACTTGCTAGATCTTTTGAAATTGGGCTATAAACTCGGACCGGGGCCGTCACAAATATTAAATTTGTTTCTCTGACAAGTTTATTCTGTTTTATATGGAAGAAAGAGAATTAAAATTTTCTACGAAAAAATAGTTGTGTTTATTATTGTATTCGGCATGAATTACAAACAAAGTATGTTGAGTTATGAAATACAAACGAATTAAAGTACATATACTATGATCTCTTTTGTTTCGTTTTTGCTAAACAAAACACCAATCATTGCTCCACGGTAGTGATTGATTGTAAATGTCCACTAATTTAAGTCGATGTTGAGGATAATACTCATTTACTCTCTTTTAGGTTTCTAGGTGGTTGTATTGACTCTTTCCAAAATGCCTTCGTCCTCCTATCCTATTCAACGTGTTATTAGAGAAACAGGAAATATGGGTCCTCGAGTCGAGCCGAAATTATTTATAAGGTTCCCTCTTGATTGACACTCTGCTCGGGATTGGCATCATGATCATAAGAAGGCTATTATTATAATAAGGATAATTTTTTTATGCATGAGAACTTTGTTAAATGGAATACATGATATGAAATGTTTTTTTTTATGACGGTCAAGGATTTTGAGTCAACTTACGCTTACTTGATTCTTAGTTCGATCAAAGACAGATTATTTATGTCTGGATTTGTGTATTTATAAAAAATAAATCTCATTCAAAAAAATTATCAAGATTTAAATTTAGAACATCTGAGTTTATAATTTATTTCTATTATCACTTTAATTATCCTAAAAGTTTTTATAATGATTTTAGCAGCCGTAGAGTGGAATGTTTCCACACCAACATTAAGAATGCAATCCAAATTCAGAGGGACCCTAAAACGCCAGCATACATACATACATAACATTATATATATATATATATATATATATATAATATAATATATTGTATTTGACCAAAAGATATAGCTTGAGTAAACTGAGTAGAACCCTGTTCTAACAAAAAAAATTAGTTTAATAATGGAATAAGAGTTGGGGTCATGCTCTGACTATCGTTGTTCTTAAAAAAAAATGCTTTTAGGTTGTTTGTTAAGGGGGTTTGGAAGGATTTAGGAACATGAGTTAGGATATAAACTCCCTTAAATTCATGTTTGACAACTATGAAGTAGAGATAGGATTTAAATCTTGGTCCGGCTATGACCCGGTCATGAAACCCACATACTTGGATTTCATGAAACCCAAAAAGGAGGTGGGTTTCATATGGGGGTTAAGGGGTTTAATATACAAATGACACTTATACTCTCATATATCCTATATACTCTGTATATATAAATTGGTTAAAAGGTAAAATAGTTATTTAAATACAAATATATTATCATAATAATCATATATCCCTATGCATACCAAACATGGGTATGAACAACATTAAAATTAAATCTCATCTTTGGATCAAATTTAGGTTTAATCAAATCAATCCAAACTCATCCCAAAAAATATATCAAACCCCTCTATTGTACTATCGAGTGGGTTTGGGCTATTATGGTCATGTTTTGATAGAATTTTCATATTGGTCGTCTTTTACAATTTTTTTTTTACTTAGCAAAAACAAAAAGAATAAGAGAAAAGATATTCATCAATTAATTAATTTTATTTAATAAAATGTTTTCGAAATTTTTAATAATTTGAGGTTAAAAAAATAATGTTAGTAAATTATTAATTGTAGACTGCACAATGCACTCCGATATGTAGACACGAGTATAACCCCAAGGTCTGCAATGAAACACCATCCTCCCCATCTCTCTCTCTCTCTCTCTCTCACACACACACACACACACACACACACGCATGGGTATCTGTCTCTCCTCTCAGAACACACAAACAGATCATGGCGGAGGAGAAGTCAGTCTGAGATGGTCATCGACGGTAAAGGTCATACGAACGGACGGTCGTTTACAAGAGTATAAGCAACCCATCACTGCCGGAAAAATCACCGGAGAGAATCCAAACTGCTTCCTCTGCAGCTCAGAGTTCATGTCCATTGGCTCATGCGTACCCCAATTGCCCGAACACGAAGAATTAGAAACGAATCAGATTTATTTTGTCTTGCCTCTCTCTCAAGCCCACCTTCCGTTGTCCCTCAAGGAATTGTGTGCTCTGGCTATCAAGGCCAATGCCTCTCTACCCAAAACCGACGCCGCCAAGCTTTCGTCGATCAGGTAAAGTCATCGTTCGTTTACTGTCCCGATTGAATGTCCAGGGAGTGATTGGATTGATTGTATCGGCTTTTAGATTAGTGATGATTAATTTTCCGATTGATGATCTGAATAACTGACTCTGATTGATTTTTGTTAAGGTTAAAAATTGTGTGAAATGTAATCCCAGCTTAGCTCTAACATGGACGCGGTGTAAACTTAAAAGACAATTTTTTAGGGGTTTAGACAACGAGAGATTAATTCCTCTAATTTTTGATATTTTGTCTTTGATAAAATTAGCAAAAATTAGTCGAAATGCGACAGAACACTCCTGATGAACCAAGAAATAAAAAAAAAAAAAAAAAGTTATGTGAAATGCTTGTATAGAATCCGTGAAATGCTGAAGAGGCAGGATAGGTTTTGATGTCCCTCCCATAACCTTATGTATCTCTAATAATTATTTCTTGATTTCTTGTAAATTATTTATCAGAAATCCAAGTGGAATCAATTTTGTGGAAATGGGTCTTTTAGTTTTTAATAGTGGATGATTTGTTGAGAAAATAAAGGAATTTTTTTTATTATTATTTTCTTGCCTTTTTATTTTCCAAATACATATTTTCTCTAATTTAATAAAATTTCCATTCTTCCTGGCATTATGGTAGACGCTCATTGAGTTGGGGACAAGTTAATCAAACAATATAATATCAATACATGTAACAAACAAATAAATAAATAAATATATATGTATATATGTATTAAAAAAGGTTATCAAAGGTGGTAACTAGTGTAGAACTTACTAAGCACGGATATTTCATTAAAGTTGGTATATCCGTATCGCCGGATACGATACGGATATATTTTATTGGATACGATACTCGTCGGATACTCGAAGATACGTATCGAATACATTTCATACGTATTCGATAATAATTAAATATTATGATATTTCACGGATACTGTTGTGTTCAAGTAATATATATAATTTTTGAGTTGAATTTTTAACATTTCCTTTCGAATTTACATACCATACAATACGTTTACAAAAATTCATACTACTTCAAAGGCACATGAGTATTTTTTAAATATTATTTACAATTACATGTCAAAAGAGCATAAAATAAATCTATTACATTATAGTTTTAGCAAAAATTACTTCTAAATAAACTGACTCGGTAAATGTTAGCTTTGATTCTTTAATTAATTACGTCACTTTATGAATATACCATAGTAATACGATATATATTTTCTCCAAACTAAAAAGAATTATTAATACCAAAATATAAAAGTATTATGCTGATTAAAAATAATAAATATATTTTATTATAGTCGTATCTTGACCGTATCCGTATCTTTTTTTTTTAGAGTTTGTCGTATTATCGTATCTGTATCGTATCAAATTCATATTTTGTATCCGTATTCGTGCTTCACAGATAAAAACTTACTGAGAAGTGTGTGATTATTCTATAGATATGAACTCGTTAGTCCAAAAAAAAATTCTATAGATATGAACTCGTTTCTTAATTTAAGAATGCCTATGGTTGAATTAAGATGATGGCGGCGACCCACCGTCTTCTTATGGTGGGTCGTTATTGGAGTTGAACTTTTGGACTCTTGAAGATAAGGTGATCTTAAAAGCATAGGAGACACTCAAGAAGAGGTATCCACATTTGAGTTATGCATGGCAGGTTGAAGCTGTGCTCGCAGGTCAAGTTAGATCACCTCGAGGTATGGTAGGTAACACTAAATAATGTGGCAACAACACATTCATTGGATGTGTAATAAATGTCAATAAATCCCACAGATTCAATAACTGGCATTATTTAGTACTAGAATTTGATGCACATAACATTACTAAGATCAATCAAATTACCGAGAAGCTAGGGTAAGATGACGAGCCAATTGTTCATCGAATTTGCTATTTTTTATTGTTAATCTTAATGTATTGTCGTGACAATACTAATTTATGTACTACATTATCTCAACTATTAAATATTCACTGAGCTCAATGAAATTCATTAATCTAATAATTCATATTGAGTGGTGCAGAGAGTATTGTTGTTCTCGTAATTTTAGAGCATCTTTAATGATATTTCATAAAAAAAAGTTAAAATAGATAGCAAAACACAGTTTTTTTTTTTTAACAATTTCGAGTAGGGCCATGTGTTTTAAGTAAAATAACAGTCTTTGCAGTCAAAGCATTTAATGTAAATGATGTGTCATTTTTTTATTTATTAATTAAAAAAATGAGACTGAACTTTAACTAAAGTTATAGTGACCGACTCAAAATTTAAGGAAACAGTAGCACAAGTCTAAATAATTTGTAGCAAAATTAGTTAATGTTGACCTGGAGGTCATTTCGAGTGGCTAATTACCTGCATTGTCCCCGGCACCCCTCCCCCTTCCCTTGTATCGTTAAATATATTATAAAATAAATTTAGTCTTGAAGATGAATATCTAAGAAGTGACTCTCTAAAATAAAAAAATTAAGTAAGAGTTGACTCTCATGTCCCATAAAAATATACAAAGTTTGCAGATAGACCGCCATGACGACTTGGTACTCCTCATTGTGTAGAAAACCACCATCCCTAAATCCGTACTTCAGAATACATAGAAAGACTCTTGGAATAAGATTATTGACTTGGTCTTGTCTCTTTTTTAAATTTGATGAGGATCAGCAGAGGATGTGAATGATGGTGGTGCATGAATTAGGCTTTGTAACATAGATCAGAGTTACGAGGTTCATATGAATTGTCACGAGGAATCTTAGGAGAAGAGGAGATTTGTGCGGTGAAAATA
This sequence comes from Ilex asprella, assembly GCA_023539305.1. NCBI lineage: Eukaryota > Viridiplantae > Streptophyta > Magnoliopsida > Aquifoliales > Aquifoliaceae > Ilex > Ilex asprella. The sequence goes on from CM042185.1 coordinate 47,674,227, forward strand.
TAGTGATTCACCGGTTTGAGAGTTTGGCTAGTCCACTCTTCAATGGAGGCTTTTGCTCTTTTTTTTTTTTACTGCTTGGATATTTTACAATGTAATATAGAGAAAATTAAGGTTATACCTTACAATAGAGGCACTTTACAGTATTTATAGGACTATTATTTGTTTAGTGGGATCTCTGTTGTGATCCTTGGCTTTCGTGGTTGAATTCCCCTTGATTCTAGGAGTGAATCTTAGTTAGCTGAGAATCTTACGCCTGGATTGTTGCTTCCTATTGCTTCGGGGGTATCCACTGTCATCCAGCTATTCCTTTATCATTCCCGTTGTTATCTTGTATGGGGGTGAGTTCTAATTCTGTTCTTGTGGACTCTTCAAGTATTACCTGACCTCCTGGTCTGAACTCAGACTTGAAATTTAATTTGGGTATCATCAAAATTCATCTTTTTCTAAATGACTGAAGTTTGAATGGTGCATTCTCTATTTTCCAAGCTCCAAACACAGCACTACTAATAAGCTTTAGTTATAGAATTAATGAGTTTGCGACTGTTGATGCCAAAAATTGGCCACTGAGCTCTAGAGATATGGCTAATCGGAATCACACCTTGTCTTTTTTATAAGCCAGGAGGTTGGACCGTTGTGGCTTAAAAATCTAAACTAGGTTTGAATTAGTTAGAGAAAGTGTTGAATTAGGACTCTGCTGAATTGGGATACAGGTTTAACGAGTTGACGAGCCAGGAGCTAAGGATTACACCTTGCCAAGCTACAAAGCTCCTTTGCTGGGCTGTAGAGCTTCTCTGTCGAACTCGTGCTTAATTTACTATTATCGTCGACATAATCTTTTTTTATCAATATCATTATTAAACCACATTGTTTGTTACTTGTTACTGAAGGATATTACATATACAATCTAGTTTGGTAATGCTTTTTCAAATCAAATTTTTTAGATATAAATAGTTTGCTATAATAATAAAAAATTTGAAAATTAACGTGGTCTATATTAATCTTGATAGTATTGAGTACACCCACATGAATATATATGTATATATATAAATGAAAAAATAAATTTGCAAAAACAAAAGTTATACAAAAAAATATTACCAAACACTAACTTAACCTATGAATCGAAGTTGAAATCGCATGAATTGAAACCAGGTCATGGAATGGCGTTTTGTTGTGGGCTGAGATTCAGGCCCTAAATTTAGACCCAAACTCAAAGAATGCATACGGGTGCGTTCGGAATGTCATAAAGCCCTTGGGCCTCTCTCTCTCTTCCCCAACCCCAACCCAACCCCCAACCCCACCGAACTTGTCAGCATCATCTCATGTTGATCGGAGGCCCAGAGCCCACACAAAAAATCAAGTATGGATTATCTCATCAGCATCCAAAGGCTGGTCTGTTCCTGCACAAGTAGAGACATGTTTATGTTGCTCAAGTTCATGATTCTGATTGAGGACAAATTTTGGATGCACGAACGGATCGCTTAAGTTATACACTAGTTAAATCAAGACATGTGCTTTGATGAGAATTTAGATTTACCCAAAAATTTAGAGACGATTCTTTGAAACAATTAATTACTGCCCTTCCAACTCACTACGGTTTTTATCCATCAAGAGACTTGAATTTTCACAGACATGGGTGTCGTTGGGTTAAAACCCATTGGTCAGTTTTCAAAGTTGACACTTCACGTGGGCGTTAGTAAAGTATATCACGTGCTCACAGTCACTCAGTAGTCACCACCCACTTCCCACCATCAAAGGTCAAACAGAACGATGTCTTCTTGCTTCTTTTCACAGGCAAACTCGGAATGATCACGTGCTAATATCTCGGGAAGACCCTCGCTTTTCCATAATCTTTGGCTTCATTCTCACCAGATTTTATCGTACTTAGGAGACTTTATTGACCAAACAAACCCCTAACATCTTCAACTTGATTAATTCACAAGTTGTATCAAATTTTTTGACTTATTTACAATCCTGTTTACCATTTAAATCGATCTGCACTCGATCTAAATACAAAAAAAATTATTATTCATGAATACTTAGTTTCAACGTGAATGACTTGTTTATAAACAAATTAAAAAAAAATTAATCAAAGTTACCCGAATATCTGAGAATTTAAAAAAAAAAAAAGGACAGATGAGTAAAATCGGATGGCCATCACATTTGTTATCTATAAATGAGTCTATCTAACCTTCCCCAACTGACCATCCGAAGCGTGAAAAACTAAGCTGAAAAAATGAGAATAGTCTTCCTAGCACTCATATCTCTAGCAATATGCCACAGCTCAGCACAGAGTGTACCACCGCCGGCAGCCACCGCAACCCCGGCGGCACAACCCAATGCTACCCAAGAGTACTTAGACGTACACAACCAAGCAAGGGCTGAAGTGGGTGTTGCCCCTCTCAAGTGGAGCCAGAAACTAGCCAATGCCACAAGCCTACTCGTTCGATACCAAAGAGATCAACAAAATTGCAGTTTCGCAAACTTAACGAGCGGTAAGTACGGTGGGAATCAATTATGGGCGGGTGGGATGGCCGTGCCGCCGCGCACGGCTGTGGAAGCTTGGGTGGCGGAAAAGAAGTTCTACAACTACGCCAACAATTCATGTGAAACGGGCCACCAGTGCGGTGTCTATACACAAGTGGTGTGGAGGAAGTCATTGGAGCTGGGGTGTGCGCAAGCTACATGTGCCAAAGATGTTGCTAGTTTAACCATATGCTTCTACAATCCGCCTGGTAATGTTGTAGGAGAGAAGCCCTATTAGATTATTAGGTTTGGTTTTACATCAAACATGTGGTGTGCGAGTGAAGCGTTTTGTAATACGTTGACTTATGTCACTTGTCCTCCTTTTGGATTTGTGGCTCTGGTTGATAGGGTTTCTATTAGTGTTTGTTGAGTGTGTGTGCGATTCATAATAAGGCAAATGGTAGTTTGGACCCCAAAAGATTAAAAAATTCTTAATTTACACTCTTAAAAATTAATTATTTTAAATTACACCCTCGATTAAATTAATGGATAGCAATATGACTCTATCTGTTCCAATTTTCATCAAATTGACAGTTATGTGAGACTCACGTGAAAAGGGGAAGAGTTATAATCTAATAAAAATTATCACGTGTATTTCACATGATTGTCAATTTGACGAAAATCGCAATCCGCACCATAAGGTCCATGACAAGTTTTATTAGATTAACAAACACATGAAAAAGGGAAGCACCATAATCCGATAAAAGTCATTATGTGCCTTTAACGTAGTGGTTGATAATTTGATGGAAATTGCAATAAATGTTATGGTTGAGATCACATTGCTACTAATTAATTTAATTGATAGTACAATTTGAAACAATTGATCTTTAAGGGTGCAAATTGATTTTTTTTAAAATTTTTTAGGGGGTGCAAACTGCTATTTACCCTTGCATAATATTGTCGGTGACCAACTTAGTAGCTATTTTTTTTGGGGGGGGGGGGGGTGAGACCCTATTACAAGTGGGAGGCAGACACTAGGTTTAAACCCGTGACATTAAGATCTAATACATAATTAGTGACATTGATTGGTTATTTTTGACACAATCATACAATTTATTAAAACGAATAATAATCGTATAGAGTTGTTGCCGAAGATGAATGACACAAATTTGATATACAAAGCTCAGTTGCACAATAAAACTCTTCACAGCAAGCCTTACAACATCAAAGACACTTCCCATTACAGGACAGACAGACAGCAAAATGGAGATTATATTATACAAAAAATTACTGAATGTAGGCCATGCCAAACCACCCTTCATATTTGGATCCATAATCTATTTCATTTTGTACAGAAGAGAAAAAAAGCTCTACCAAAAGTAAAGAAGATTGAAGGGAACAATGCAAATCACCTCAAGTGCTGGAGAAATAACCCCCTGCAAGCAATCACTTAACCAGCTCCTTTGATATGAGATACCTGAAAGTAAAATTATGAGGAAGCCATTCAATGCTCTTTCGGGATTTCGCCTGCTGACATTTCTTTATACTCTTCCTCAGAGATTCAGGTAAAGATTGTTGGAGCATCTCCATCACACCAGCTGGACACAAACGCGAATCTTTGGCGAAGGACTCGACGATCTTTGGCAATAAGATCTTCTGGTCCTTCCGTACACCAAATGTAGCCCGAATGTACTCTTCTTTTGCAGCTTCCAGCTCTTGAAATACTTTCTTGGGTGTGTAAACACGCACCTGAAAATGAACAGAAGACAGCCCGCCCATTGGGGGTGATGCAAATAAGAACTAACAATAGATGTGATATTACATCATCAATCCATTTTTCATATATTCGCTTCATTTTCATCATATGTCCTTCAACCTTAGTGTATTAGTGTGGCTATTTAAATTGAAAGCAATGTATAATCTATGAACCAATGTCATATACTAGGAGTCCTGAGTAATTTCTGCATTGGAAAACTCATTGCCAGTCCCCACAGAACATTGCCAAGCACCACATATGACATTGTGAGGAATTCGAAAGCTTGATGCCTATTTTAAGCAGCAGTATGTGAGGAATGGATGTGATCCTTCAGTAATTTTTAGCAATTACAAAGAATTGCTGGTCACTTTTTTTGTTTAATGAACAAACACAAGGGGATACACGCATATTTTGAACATAGTTTACCCAACATCATACTGTAGTAGCAAAAACCCAAGATGGCTAATACGCCCAAGTCTATACACCACCTCCAAAAAGGGCCTAATCTTTGGAGGAGTGGATGAGAATTTATCAATCAACCTGCACCTCTTGCCGCAACCAATGTGGAATTTCTGGTCACTTTAGTGATTCATCAACATGGCCAATTCAGAAGGATACTCAAAGCTATTACCAATGCAGCAAGAGGTTGCATACAAAGCAGCATTACTGGTACGAATTGTTTTAAACAAAAAACAGATTATGAATAAGTACCGCAGGATCAGAATGGCTTCCTGAACAGAGTGCAAAGTGCAGAAGAGGTTCTGGATGATTAATTGTGTATGCTTGCCTTGCATCTCCTGCTCTAAATTTCGTTCTGGAAGAAAGCAACACACGTAGCCACTACAAACAAAAGCAAACATCATGAGCATCACCAAAAATATGAAAGTCAATTTAAATTTTCCGAAGTAAATGGGGGGGGGGGGGGGAACCTCTACTCGGGTTTGTCTCTAAATTTACTTCAAACTTATTTTGACAATGCTTGGCTAGGGGCCGGAAGGAACCCCGCAGGGAGGTGGGGAACAGAGGCAGCAGCAGGGATAAGTTTAGACTCTATTCTGGAAAAAGAAATGAAAAGAAAAAATTGACCATAAAAGGTTTTCATGACTGCTTATAGGATGTTGGCCCAGTATCACATCGTGGTACTCAACCATACGCGCAAATCATGTTACTTAGAGGATAACTGCTTATAAAGATTCTCAAAGTTTGTATCAAATGACTCTTAAGACATTCCAAAAAATACGGCATACCATCTACCTGTCCAGGACGAGACATTCGACATCCCAGAATAGAGCTCTGTATTACATCAGCACTTACAATGTGACCTCCAATATTGTAGGCAGCCTGGGTTAAACAGAAGTGTAAGGAAATTGTTCTTGGAATTGAATTCCTATTTAGGGGAACCAATGAGATACTTTTTTTCTTACCTTTAAAAGTAGAAATACTCTCTTTACATTGTTTTGAGTTATTCCATATGCCAAAAATGCCTGTTGAAAAACAAGAAAACATCTTGTATCAGCACATATCAGAGATGGACCTGTTTAAAGGTGATAACAGTGTGTTTATCGACAAGTGTTATTACATGCATCACCAAGGCATTGTGAACATTGATCCAGAACGCCAGCTTTTCCTCATGTTTCAGTATCCTGGGATCTATTTCTTCTAATCGAGAAATAAGCAACCTACAATATAACAATAGGCATGAACCATACTGATGGAAACTACAGGTCCAAATGAGCTTATGTTATGCTTGAGATCCCTCATATCATCGTATTATAACAAAAAATGAAGCCACAAAAGCTCACCTGAAATTTTGTAACATGTGTTCAATATCACCCAATTTCTGACTCTCTCTATGAAGACAATGGACTTCAACCATTGTGCTGTATGGTCCACTGAACTCCTTCAGACCTTCAACATGGAAAGGGTTATCTAACCGCACATCAAAGGATGAATCTTTCCTAAACCCTGGACTCCACATGTCATACTGATCTTTTGGAGAAAATGCAGCCACTGAAGACAAAGATGAACTGGGAGATGACAGGCCATGATTCGTAAGAGGGGGGTCAGCAAGTTTGCAATATATCGCTGACATACACTTGATCATTTCCTCAGAAAGCTTATTTGGAGTATCTGGAACATGATCAGAAATACGGGTACCAAGATGTTCAGCCAAACTGATTACGTTTGAAGAAGCATTCTGTGCATACTGTAGAGAAACCATCACAAGTCAAGACCCACATAAGCCATTAATAATTCTAATAGACAATGAACTAAACTCCTCTAAAATCTTTTTTCTCATGACCTGCAATTCCAAGGCAGTGAAAATAACAGAGCTCCAAATCAGGATAGAGATGGAGCATCATAAGTTTATTGACACCTCAACCCACCCCCCACCAACCAAAAAAAAATGTAGAAGAGACATGACAGGTAAGAAATTGACCAATAAAAATGAAAGGAAAGACAACACAAGGTAACACCTTTCATGGGGTCATATGAAACCTTGTGACTGGCAAATGTGTATGGAAGTGAAATACATCTGATAAAATTTCCAAGATTAAGTGATAAAATTTAAGTTACCTCCATCATGGACAAAGGTTGGGAATGACAGGCACGTAGAGCTTTATCCAGAGACTCTGCCGGAGGAGAAGTTCTGGTTGAAAGACCAGAACGTTGAGATAGTGCCGAGTGACATCGATAAACGCCAGAATCTAATAGCTTCTCTTCTCCCCCTAAACCATTGGACTCCTTCAACGAATTGGGAAGGGACCAACGATCAGCTTGAACTGCTGCATTTCCCCTTTCCAAAGTCACATCCGGACTGGAGACTTCTAGATATCTCCCTCTTGGGGTAGTCACAGGTGACCTTGATTTTTCATGCTTTGTAGATGGAGATAAGGAGGGAATTTGATCATCAAATGCTTTCCGGTACAATGAGAGAAGATGTTGTTCCAAATGCACAACTTCCAACTCTAGCACTGCGATTTCTTTTATCAGGTCTGTGGCCGGCTGGTTTCCAACACAAACATTGTTCAATGCAATGACTAGGAGATGGTGCTAATAAAGCAAGATAGTAACAGTACTGGTAATGGCTAACACCACAATATACAGTATTTTTGAAGGTTAAGTAGAATCTAGGACAAATTAAGCTTGCTTCTTCAGTATAATAAGATATATCAGACAGATACAGGATCTAAAACAGCCAGTTTTATTTGCGAAAGGAATAACAAACTCACACCCACATAAGCCAAACCAAACTAACGTTTCAATTTTCAATACAAGCAAGAGGAATAATTTCAAATGCACAAATGGGGCTATTATCTGTTTCCATAACATAAAGACAAAATCAGCTACCTTAGGCATTGAGATTTCAGTTGTGAAATCATGGGAGGAAGGCCTATAACCCAATGCTTTTTCCAAAGAACAGCGTACCATAACTTGGTCCCGTAATCTTCCCTCAAGCTGCAGTATCTACTTAGAAGATAAAAGAAATTACTAAATAATATTCTAAAAAAGCTGGAACCAACATGTACTTCACTATACATGAAGTAAGTCAAGCCATTGGCAAGGAATTGAGTTGGTTTGAGCTTCGGAAATTTTCCTTTTTTCAAATATTTTGACACTGACAGTCATTTTATCGTACATCGTTTGCTATAAAAACAATCAACTTAAATGTGACAGAAATGTCTAAATAATGGGTGTCTAGATGTAAGAGAATATTAATGCACCTCTTCTCTCAAAGAATTTTGCTCTGATTGTTTCTTCTTGATCTTAACACGGTCCTTCACGTTCCCCACATCCTGGTACCAAAACAAACCTTTGTTAGTAGGAACACGAGATCTGCTATTTGGTATCCTCCACAACTGATACATTCAATCTGCGAATTATGTGCTCCATCTAAAATGGCATTTATTATGACAACGAATAAACAAAATGATCAAAGTCAAAACATGATCGCAAAGATAATAAATAAGACATCATCATAGCAATGTTGTGGCTAGCACCGTGGTCAAGGGTCTAATAGTTTATAGACAAAGCAAACGGTCAAGAAAATTACAAGACAATGAGGCCATGATGTTGCACATTAGATTCCTTCTATTTATCTTCTTTTTTTTCGACTTTCCACTTTCTTCTTTTTCTTTTGTCCTTCTTTTGCCCTGAGATTTAGCTCTTCCACTTGAACAGTTTCTTAGAATGACAAAAGCAGAGGGGCATAGAAAAGTGTTCTTACCAACTTTAAATGGTGAGAAGCTTCATGTGAATGACCTGAGTGATCTTCCTCGACTCCTTTCTTATCAGGAAAGCTGACATTGAAGAACCACAACATACAATAATTAGAAATTATACGAAGGTAACTTTGGCCCCTTCAAATCTACATTTCACCCTCGCACAAGATCAAGTTTTATAAATAAATTCAATACTTCGATTTATTGCAAGAAACCTAGTGGAACCTTATAACACTCACTTTCCCACAATTCCACCAGAAACGCTTACTAATTGAAACCAACAGCCTCACTAACCAGCTAATCACTCAGATTATTCGAAGGTATAGAACTTCAAGAACAAAAAACACAGATTATAAGCAAAGAACCCCTGAGAATCAAGGATTAAAAAGCCCAGAATCAATCATTCGCAAATGGTCCAATGAACAACTATCATCTCCCCTTTCCATTGTCGCCACAAATACCTGAGAATTTTCCACAATGGCTAGTAATGATTCACCGCAACTACGAAAATAGCACCACAAAGAACTACTAAGATGGAAATATATGTCTTGTTAGCGTTGTCAGTAGAGACAATGACTGACTAGCTCTGAAAATTCTACTTTCCAATTTCCCTAATAACCCAGTTCAGAAGTCTTCCAATTTGGAGAAACTCATCAAGTTCAAATACGAAAAACTGAAAAGAGAAAGGTAGCCAACCAAGAAGAAATCCAATGGCTACCTCTTAGAACGCTTGTGCCTAGCTGTTCCTCCCAGTCCAAGCATTTTACTAACGCCATACCCTTCAAAACCCATCTCTGCAAATCAATTAAAAAACACAACTATTTCAGCTACTTTCACCTCCGAACAATAAGGAGAAAGATGTACAAGGACACATCCAAAACAGAGCAGAGAAGACTTACCATCACACTCTATTTGAGCGATCAAGCGAGTACCCAGATGCGTTGTTCCGAAGATGAACCAGACCCACAAGTCCAAATGACCAAATGGGTCCTCAAAAACTTCTAATACGAGTCAAAATCCCCACCTGTCTTCTTGCATTACAATATCCAGTACTGGTACTAGTGATCAATTGATGGCTTGCTGTGAAACAGAGTCTGCTATTAACAGAGCTCATGCACTTGAGCAAAAACTAATAATAATAAGAATAACAAAGCTACAACAAACCCACAAAAAAGGGCTAAGAAAAGGTGACCCTTTGACCAGTGTGCCTTCTACAGTTTTATGCCAAGAGACACACGCAAATCTGTTAGCTTTTGGGCAATGGAGGGTCTTTTGCCATTAAAAGAAGTTAAAACACTACAGGGTTTTCAGTTGGAAGAAAGTCTCCTCCTAGACCCCTCCATGTATTTTTTAGGGACTATACTAGACCTCTCAATGTCAAAGCTTTATTTTTTTGCTATTTTATTCATAAAGGAACTTTAATTAGAAAATAATATGTTTCAGTTTTTTTTTATTATTAGTATTCATATTCCCTGTCTATTTTTAGTTATTTTTCATATTTTTAAGACTTTTTAATATAAATAGGATGATAAATCAAAAGACAAAGAGATCTACCTATCTTTTCATCATTAATATCTCAAAAACTCTCCTCATTTTTCATGGTGATGGATTCTAAGATTTTTTTTTAAAATTGGGTTACAAGGATTTAGTGATTATTAAGACATTTGTAATATTAGTTATCGAAAACACAAAATAAAAAATAAAAATTGTGTCCAACATCAACCCTATCCCCCACATCCTTTTTTCTTGTTGACAAGCAAGTGGGAGTTGGTGACCTTCCCACCACCCTTTGTCCCATATGGCCACTCTTTGAAAAAAAATTTGAGTAATTATAATAAACTATTAGGTTGTGTTTGTTTTGTGTATATTGTGGGATGAAATTGGAGATTTGATTCCAAACTAATTTATACAGATCGGATAGTAATAATTGGTATACCATTTTATCCTATTGCACTTTAATTACATTTAGACCATTGATTAAACAAGAGTTTGAATATGAGATTAATGTATGATATTATTATTAATTATAAAAAAGATGAGAGTATCTTACATCAATTCACGACTTTTTGACTTACATAGTTGATACTAACAAATTCAATAAATCCGTCTTGTACTTATTAAGTCTAATCTTATCTTATAATATCCCAACCAAACAAAACTAAGGTCTTCAAAATGGGTGCATGCTAGTGGTACAAAATATGGCCCCATTAATCGAAATTGGTCATGGCTATATGTGGGTTAACTGAGTTTACTAGGCTAGCAGAAAAGCAGGGTGGTTACCTAAAAAGGGATGAAAGGTGAGGTTGGCTAAAGGAAACATTGGATGCTTAAAAGGAAATTACGGTTTTTGTGGGGTTTCTTTTGTCTACCCCCCCCCCCCCCCCGGGCATAAAGATTAGGAGACGGTAGATACCCACATTGTCCTCCAGTATTAAAGAGACTAACGTTTGTCAAAGAATCCATAATTAAAATATAGTGGTCATGGTCCTTGACCTTGTCCAAGATCCGATACAAAAGAAAAACATGTTTTGAGCAAATATTTAATATAACGATGATGTCATATTAGTATTGATAGTATAATATTATCAATTAATAATAAAATTTTAAATAAATAAAGTAAACTCTATTTAGATAATTATTGACTTACATGAAAGGAGAATGAGTTGTTATTAACTTATAGTCTTACATGAACAAATAATTATTTACTTATATGGAGTCTGTTTTGTATCACCGTTGTAATGAATATTTTTTCTTTTTTTTGTCGTGATGTAGACCTTGTGAGAAAAAGGTTTTTTTTACAGCTCAATGCCATACGCGCGCGGAGTCTATGACCAATGTACTGCTCATTTATAACATAATTACCAGAATACGGCAGTTTTAAACTTATTTACCATTTTACGGCACTTTTTAAAAACGTACTCACTAAATCCGATTTCATTAGAAAGCGGAATTGTCAATCACGTTTTTATCATTAAAAGCGTATTCCTAAAATCCGCTTTTATTAAATAATCGGATTTTGCAATTACGTTTTCAAACAAAAAGCGTAATCTATAAATCCGTTTTATAAAATGAATCGGATTTACCCAATCCACTTGCATTCGAATATTGAACTCCCCCAGGCGCCCTCTCTCTGTTATTTCTGAAGCACGCACTCCTCTCTTCTTCTTCTCTACTGATTTCTCTCTGTGGATGGCATCGCCTCTCTCTTCTCTACTCTGTTTGATGCTTCTTCTTCTCTCATCAATTTTGTATTTGCTTTGGCCATCCCCTAAGCTGAGCCCTAACTAAACATTGTCCTCAGCGTGTTCGAAGAAGCCAACAAAAGGCCTTCTGCAATATTCGACTAGAGATTCGTCTGAGGTACTCCTGAGCCCTAATTCCAAGTATGAGATTCTTAATAGGGCCTAGGTTACTCAGTGTTTTGTCAAATGGCGCAGTGGACTGGTACACACCCGTGGGATAGGTCTGAAGCTAGGAGAAGACATTGCTTCACGGGTTGAACAGAAAGTTTTCTATATAACCAGGTAAGCTCTCTATATCCCCATTGCCCATTCTCCATCTGAAGTTCACAAATCCCCAACTTCAAGCTTTCTATATCCCCATTGGCTATTTCCCATCCGAAGTTCAGAAATCCCCAATTTCAACTCTAAATTTCCATCCTCATTGGACATATCCTTGGTATGTTATTATTCCCAAAATCCCTAATTTTATTAAATGTGCAATCCCCATTACTGCTTCGAGTACATTGAACTGAATCATAAAATTACAGTGTGAAGGTAAATTTTATTTTTTTATTCACAATATCCTAGTGTATACATGAATGCTATGTTTGGATTAAAATATAAATGTGTGTGCATTAGAAAAATTGCTCTGTGTTTTGAGAAAATTGTGTTTGATTGTTCTGTTACAAGTTTTGTTTTATAGATTTGTTATTGCTGGTTATGTTATAAAACTGGCCTTGTGTTTTAAAACTGGGGACTGTGCTTTATAGATCTGTTCTTGCTGGTTGTTTTATCGATATGTTCTGTATGTTCTGTTCCGACTTTGTATATTCTCTTAAAACTGGACGCTTGTATGGATGAGGGTCATAATATTTTTTTTAAGGCATCATCCAAAATTGCTGCTTGTAGTATTAGAAGTATTAACCAAATTTGTCTAATTAGAAGCTCACAGATCTGAATAGACATGAACCACCCTTCTAATTAGACCTACATTCCCAAAAGCCGTAATTTTGTTATTCTGATTAATCTGGTTGATAAACAATCAGTTCTAGTCCAAATTGTTTTGGAATTCCATAAAGCTCTTAAGAAATGTCTGCAAAACTTTGTTTTAATAGTTGTGTTCCATTACTCATGCTTGAAAATATATAACCTTCCATTTCTTTTATACTATAATTCAAGCACCTCCACCTGCCAATCAAATGCAGCATAGCAGGCAAGAACAAATCATAGCTTCCAGGTTAATGTACAGAGTATATGAAGAACAAAGACAACACACCTACATAGTGACACAAAAACTTGACTTGTTTAACCATATAGAACAGAATAACAGTAAATGTTTTTTTACAAAAAACTACTGAACAACTACTACAATTTAAGACATTCATACCAACCAGGCAGCAAAAATATCTAATCCATCACAGCTCCACCTCCTGCAGTCCCTGGATTCTATTTAGCAGCACCATTCTGTTCTTTTTTTGAGGTAGACATATAAGGTAATTGTAAAAACGAACGTCCTACTTTTTAAATACATGTGAATATGAAATGGTTTTATAATTGATATGTATATTACATCTAATGAGTACACGTTGTTGGTTTTCCCATGAAATGTTATCACTTTCTATTCTAGTAATTTAAATATGAACATTATTTGATATCATATTTTATATTGAAGGTATAAATGTCAAGGAGACGTGCCACAGTACTGTGCTATTGGGGAGGTAATATTATATACAATGAAGGGTCTATATCGTATAATGGAAAGCCTCAACATTGTATAAAGTTAAAAAACGGAACATTTGAGGAATTATTGACAACTATGTACACGAAAATGCAGTTGGATAGTTCAACATCACGACTACAACTAATATGTCGGTTCCCAACATTTTTGGGGGATCGAATGCAACAGTACATAGAATTTGAAATTAAAAATGATGAAGGTGTTGCGGCGATGTTGGATGCTGTCTTTGAGAACCAATCACTAAATAGTATTGACTTGTACATACAGGTCGAGAACATACAACAGTTTTCTCAGGTAATGGTGAATGATTATGGCCCATATATCCAATTGCTTACACATGAGAGCAATTATCCATGTCCCAGTGACCAAACTTTGGTTACCTCGTACAATGGTGAAGGGAGTAGTCAATATGCGCATGGTTTTATGGTTGACGATACTTTTGCAGCAGAGTTTAATTCGGGCCATGGAATTCCGGAGGTCATACGAAATCTGGTTCAGTTAGATGGTGATCTGTTGGCGAACAATGGAATGCGTGCAGTTGATCGTGCAGAAGCCACAGATGATGAGGACGAGGAGATTACATTGATGGACGATGATGAAAACATTAATGATGATGGTGATGTTAATGGCCCATTAGTTGTTGTGCAAGACAGTGATCGTATGCATGAGCCATCGTCTACCTTCTTCACCAATGATGAACATCCTCAATTGTTTGACCCAAACAATATAACAAGAGCTCTGTTGTGGGACGATGATAGGCCTGATTTATCGATCGGCCTCATCTTCAAAGGTAAAGCGGAATTGCAAGATGCAGTGAAGATTTATTCAATTAACAATCATGTCCAATTCGAGGTTGTTGAGAGTGAAAAAAGGTTACTGGTTGTTCGGTGTAAAAAATTCCACACAGGGTGCAAGTGGAGGCTTCGTGCTTGTCAAAAGAAAACGCACAGGATGTTTCAAATTACAAAATATGAAGGCCCGTTGGGTTGTAGGTGTGTAATGTCAAATTACTAGTTCAGTGTACTCCAGTATTTTTCAGCATTGATCGAAAATAAATTTATTGATTTGCAGGTGGAATGTGCGTATGACATCTTATGTACACAGCCCTAGACACGTCCTCAGACATTACAGAGATCAACTTGACCAGATGCGTGATGAACAGGTTCTAACGGATCTCCATGTATGAAATAGAATATAATGGCAAACAAGTTTACACTAACATTTATCGCACGGGATTTTTTTTTTTATGTAGATGATGTGGATGCCATATACTGCAGAGGTCATAGCAGACGTACCAGAGTACTGCACTATTGGGAGCGATGTATGGATGACTCGCGCACCACTTATATGCTTTGCAGTGATAGAGTGGCATTTCCCTGATCGTGTAATGCGACAGTTTGGATTACGGCAGGATATACCAGAGCCATGCGACACTGGCTTGGCTCTTCATGCGACTGATCGACGTGGCAGAGGAGGTTATGATTGGAGACTGGTCCATCAGTCTTGTATAGATGTCTGGATCCATCGACGAGCTCATCTCATTATGGGGGAGGCACGTGCATCTGTGAGTGATATTAGTTTTCGCACTTACATGGATTGGTATGGTCGTATCACTCGACGATTGATCGGACCACCATTAGATAGACCAGTTATCGGATTTCAGCCCATGGGTAGCATAGTTGAGCTATTGGTAAGATAATAGATAAGTACATTTTTTATTATAACCATTATTAACTTTAGTTTTGGGAATGATCTAATACTAATGTAACTGTTATTTAAATTTACAGGAGCATACACTTGTACAGATTCACCGGATAACAGACGATGCCCTTAAGGATGGTACAGACGTAACACATGAAGAGGCACTGCAGGCTGTTCGATCTATTAGCTCTACTTGCCTCGAGGCGGTTCGAGAAGATCATCGTCTACATAGTACCTGCCTGCCCCAACCTCCACCTATACCATATACTGCACCGAGTGCACCGCCAGATGTACCTACGCGGCATCGGGGTATTGTTATACGACGACCCAGACATCCACGTCATGGATCAGATATTCGTGTCGATGCCGGTGTAGATACAGGACCAGATCTTACAGCAGGACCTAGTGCTCCTCACCATCCACATACACCGACACATACTGCACCCCATTCTCCACCATTGACCGATACATCCACGTCGAGTCTCCCCCATACATCTGCACATGTTGCACCTCATCCACCACCATTGACTGATACTGTACCCCTTCCATCTGCTACGTATACCCCAGGGCCTGTATCACCTATGGTAGAACATGACACATATACATCAGACGCTTCAGGAGGTACATTGCCCAGCCTCCCCATGCCTCGTCACGATGCATTGATGACATCACATCCGACACATGTTCATATTTCACAGCCATTACATGATGTCCTGCTGGGTGATGATTGCGACGTTGCTACTACACCCGCAGTTCTACATATGCCACATAATCGAGCTACCACTCCACTTGCACATATTATTTCACTAGTTCGAGGTCGAGGTGGTAGAGGTCGGGGTCGTCGAGGACGGGGTGGTCGAGGCATGGGGAGAGGTAGAGGCAGATATACTATTCCAGTCGAAGATCCGGTGTCACAGGTCATCGATGGGGATCCTTCACATTTAGAAGAACGACGACCAAAACGGCTCCGAAAGAAGCCGTCTTGTGGGACATAGTGTTATCATGTTGTGCCTTTTTTGAATTATATTTTCGCATGTATGTAATTTGAGTAGTTTCTATCTATTGTTGATTGTTTGGGGGGGTGTTTGTGGTTGTGTAGTGCACTGTTTGAGTTGTTGTGGTTGGGTGTTGTTGGTGGTGCTTTTGGTGCATATGATATTGTCGTTGTCTTTGTTGTTGTATTGATATTGTGCATACAGGACAATTTTATTGTGGTATGACATAGATTTAAGGGAAACTATGGCAAAATTTTTTAAAATAAATTATGTGTTTTACATTACTATTTATAATGTTTTAAAATTATGTGTTTAAAACAAGGACAATTTCAAAAAAAAAATTGTAATGTTTTATCACAAAATAAATAAAATCTCTTTCCCCGAGAGTGGGTTTGTTGCTTGGGTTTGGTGGTACGATTGATATTCTCTTTTTGTTTCGGTAGGGGTGGGGAGTTGTACGATTAATATCCTTTTTGGGAATTAAAAAAGGTGAACTCATTAGTTTTATTATATTTGTTTAATTGTATAGACATTTTCACTTGTGGGGCTATATATACATAGTCCAACTCGGATTATATTTTACCACTATTTTTTTTTTCATCTTGTGTATAAAAAGTCCCAAAAGGTAGTACATTTTTAATGTTTATCTTTTTGGGTGGAGCAGACACTTAAAAGCAGATTTTTTTTTTTCATCTTGTGCATTTTTATAGTTGAACTTAAAATAAAAAAAAGTTTCAGGTGGTTGAACTTACTGTTAAAAAAAGTTCGAATAAAAAAAGTTCCAAAAAGGTAGTTGAACTTAATGTTATTTTTGTCCAGGTGGAGGAGACATTTAAAAGCGGATACAGGAATTACGCCTTTAACATAAGTCGGATTCAATGAATCCGCTTTCATTAAAAAGTGGTTTTACCATTACCGCTTTTTAATGAAAGCGGAAGTATTGATTCCGCTTTCAGATTGTTTATTAAAATATTATTTTTAATAAAATCGGATTTAAGGAATACGACTTCATTTAAAAGGCGGATTTATAGAATCCAACTTTACTTAAAAATTCGGAGTTCTCAATGCCGCTTTCAATAGAAATCGTATTTTTAAATGCCGCTTTCTGATGAAATCGGATTTGGTGAGTACGCTTTTAAAAAGTGCCGTAAAATGGTAAATAAATTTAAAACTGCCGTATTCTGGTAATTATGTTATAAATGAGCAGTACATTGGTCATAGATTCCACGCGCGCGCGCACACAGAGAGAGAGAGAGAGAGAAAGAGAGTATTTCTTTAAAAGAAAATCTTCTATATTGGATTGTGCAGAAAATCCCAAAAGTTGGTTATAAGCATAAGACTAAAAAAATTATGCATAACCCTTTTAAATTGGAATCTGCAGAAAAGCACAAAAGTTTATCATAAAGAAGACGACTAAAAGATATTATTTATAACTAGGGGGTAGGAATGGATTAGATAAGGGTCACATTGTTTATCAAATTAGATACATATGTTACATCATTTTATATCAGTTTAAGTTCTTGAACTCAGTACTTCTAGACTCCGAAACTATGAGTCAACAAGTGTTTTAAAAGTTTAAGTTATTATATAAAGGAGTGTAAAAAAAATATTTATCAATTACTTTTGAATAATTAGCTAAGGGTTTCCTTTTTCTCCAAATCACCACATTGGTTTTGCTTATTACCTTCAACAAGAAATGAAAATCTGTGTTCACATAAGATAAACAATGAAACTTTTTTTTTGGTTCAATGGTTAGGAGTTTTCGAATCAGTTTACACACACCTCAATTAATTCCCTCTTCGATTCGATCAAATACAAGTCACCCATGTCAGAACTAGAGAATTTATGAGAGATAAATCTCTCCTATAAAACTTCTATCTTAATATGAGTAATTTAGATAGATAGATAGATAGCTAGTTCCCAAAGTTTCCACTTAAATAGTATCACAATGGAGCAAGTGAAGATCCAATTTTCAAGTGAAATTGACAGACATGCATGCTTCGTGGGTTCATTAACAATTTATCTGTATTAAAAAAATTTATAATATGGTAAGAAAGAATCAAATAAATTAGGTGCCTACAAGTAAATATGAACTAGTTATAATTCAATTGGTTTTAAACTACGGCTAAAAGGGATATGTTACAATTCAATAATGTCAAATTATGGTTTAAAAAAGTTGAGATCGACCTTCATGACTAAAATAAAATCGGGATTAATCTTGCGATGTTAGGGTCAATTCTAATATATTTGGATAGATCACAAATAATATTTTTTTAGTCATATAATTAAATCATAATATCGTCTATTCCAGAATTGACAAACACATATCATTTGATAATAAACGTCCATTAGCGTAGATAGAGACTGATATATATATATATATATATATGTTTGTATGTACGTGAATAATATATAGAGTTTGTTCATATATAGGTGGGTGGGGAATCGAGGGAAGGGTTTGTAAGATTGGGAAAGGTATAGAATCCCAACAAGTAGACAGAAAAAGAGAATTTTCCAAAGGCATTTGGACAAACGAGTCAATGCCAATCATATATGAATGCAAACAGGCATCCCTCTCCTAACCTCCAAAGTGAGAACGGGGTGAAGAAATTCTACGATTACGAAGAAGATAACTGTAATACGCTTCAAGTCGAGTTTTTTAGTCGTTCTCTGGTAAATCAGTGTGTACTAAATTATAACGAATTTACTTTCCAAATACAATGAAACTTAAAATGGAATCTCATACATTCTAATATTTTTAGCAATAAAATAATATCATGGGATGATGATGCACACATTGGTATTATGCACCACCTTTCAAGTGATTAACAATTAATGTAGTAATTAAGAAGTAAGAGAGCAACACAAGCAAAACAAAGATGTAGAGTGGTTCGGTCAATGTTACTTACGTCCACGTTGAAGGGCTAGGGTCGCCTGAATATTTTATTACTTGGAGGAGTGTAGAAAGAGCAGGGAGATACAAGCAATAAGAGAGAGAGATGAAAGTGATAACAAGTGTGCTCGATTCTGTGAGATGCCCCAAGTGTTGATAGAACTTACAATTTATAGTCGCCTTCTAACATATTGAGGTGATTTATCATTAACTAAGTGACTAATCTAGTAGAATTGTTGCCCTCTTTTCAATGGATGAGGCAGTTACGTCGCTCCCCATAAGATCTGGTCAAAGGATGACGTGGTGGTTAACTCTTTCCAAGGTGACGTGGATGAGGTTCTTGGATAACCATGCTTACTCTCTTAGTGATGTAGCTCCTCGAACCTTGATGAGTTTGACCGACCGTGGACCCTTTTGAGTTGAATTTACTAGATCTCTTTAAGTTAGACTCTTAATTTAAATTAAACTCACAACGTGGATCGGGCCCTTGGGCCTGACCCATCATGGGATATGTTCTATCAATAAACACATTTCTTTTCTCCTCACTTTCCAACATGAGAATTCCCTTAAGGCTTTTCATAACCTTCTAGA
Organism: Ilex asprella; assembly: GCA_023539305.1. NCBI lineage: Eukaryota > Viridiplantae > Streptophyta > Magnoliopsida > Aquifoliales > Aquifoliaceae > Ilex > Ilex asprella. The sequence goes on from CM042185.1 coordinate 47,693,808, forward strand.
AAAACTATTATGGACAATGCTATTAAAATATAATTTAAAGATATAATTTAAAGACATAATGAGGTGTCACCAATGGAATGATAGTGAATTTATTTAATGTTATAATGAGACTCATTATTAAATTCATTTCATTGGTGACAACTCATTATGTTCCAATAGCATTAGTGAACTAGTATTACTCCATTTAAAACCCACAATAATACATATTAAATATACACTAACTTGAAAATTTTCCAAACATAGAAGATGATTGACCCTCCGTTTCTCGAAAAAATATTTAGTGTAATGGTGATATCACGTCATCATTGCTACGTGGTGTCATCATTCAATAAAAACATAACAAATCAGTAGATGGATCTCATATATTCTAGTAACTACCCTGCTATGTCATTTCAAGTGGTATTCACCTTGTTTATTTGTAACTTTATTATTGGAGAGTGACATCATGCATCAATAATAACGTGATGTCCCCGATACACCAAATATTTTCTCATCTTCCTGATTGGATTAATAGTCAAAATAGCAACCACCATCTTGTCTGCCATTAAATCTACAACATACACACACAATATTTAGTCTTTTGAAATTTCTTCATATTGTTGGTGGATATTTGATGGGTTTGACTACCAACGTTTGTTTATTTTTTGAAGTGGGCTCACCTTGGGTTTATTTTCTAAATTGTAACGATTCGATGTGATTTGAATAGGTTGGAAGAGGTGTAATAACTTGAGAACAAAGTTAATAACCTAATCGCACGACAATAACGATATGTACATCACCTTTGTGCACTATCTTATTGACACCACTTGATGTAACGTGATCTAAATCATTAAATATTCAGTGAATTCAATAAGACCTAATAATCTAATGGTTCATATTGAGATAATACACAAGGATTGCATAACATTGTTGATTGCACAATTCGTGAGATTTATGAGAAAGAAAGAGTCTCCTAACTTCTATCATTTTTCTCTGATCGAGATGAAAATAAAACCACAGATACTATTTTTTGTATACTTGCCGATGTGATATTTCACCACATTTAAATTGCAAAAATATACAATTTTTATTTTCGAAATATGATGGATTGTATGCATGGATACTTAAAATTAACTCATGTCATTGACAAATTTGATCCCTTTTCGTACACTTTTTTTTTTAAAAAAAAAAATTCTCTCAAATAGTAGATTGAGAGATCTAGTCTGTATGGAGTAGCACTAAAGTTGATGTCCCACTAATATAGATCGACCATGGAGAGAGTGTATTAGGTTAGTTGATAAACTCCCACCCACTAGACTTTGCAGGTGTCAAGTGGAATTGAGTTTATTGGTCTCTCTGTGTTTCCGTAATTTACTGTTGATGTTGAGAAAATAGTTAAAAAAAAATATGAGATTTGGGGCGTGTTTGGTTATCATCTGTAAAACAGTTTTTTGTTTTCAAGATTTTAAAAATATCAAAAACCTGTTTGCTTAGCATCTTTATTTTCAAAATTTTCAAAAAAAAATGAGATTTAGAACACAAAAACAGAAAACAAGTTAAACTTGTTTTCACAGTTTTTTTTGGAAATTTTGGAAACACGGAGACAAACTAAATGAGGTCTGCCATTTGAGTCTCCTTAACAACAAACAATGTCTTTTTTTTTCCTCTGCCTCTCTCCACTTTGCCCCGCATCTTCTTCTCTAGCGTCTTCAGTGTGCTTCACTGCCCAATGTCTTCATTTTTTTTCCTCTCTCTCTCTTCACTGTCCAGCATCTGCCTCTCTCTCTCTTTCGCAACAACTATAGATCTCTGTGTGTGTGTTTTGTGGAGACAGAGATGGGAAAGAAAGAGATACGAGAATTGTGATTATCGTCCAAACAGATTTTATAATTTTTGTTCTTTAAAACTATTTTAAAAAATATATAATCAAACAGGTTTTGTAATCTAAAATTTTTTAAAAACTCTTTTCAGATACTATTTTTTGAAACGCAAAACAAAGAGGTTATTGGATTCTACAATTGATGTCTTTGGGCCCGTAAGCAAGACGTACCTTGGGCCTTGAGTTGTTTTAACTATCTCTCTTTTGAGTTCGTCTACACAATTTCTTGACTGAATTGCGGGGCCCAAATACCCACACCAGTATAAATACTTCAATTATCGCAACTGATGAAACTGACCGCGGCGTGAGGCATTTGGTTTACTAAACCAAAATCATTTTTCAGATCCACGGTTTCTCCTTCTTCCTCTTCACATCTTAAAGAGCCAGAAGGAAGAATGTTGCTCCCTTTTGGCCACCGTTCGAGCTCTATGCTTGTGGCATTGAGGGTCAAATTTTCTATGCATCATGAGATAGTACATTATCGGGTTGATAAATGTCGTTATATTGAATGAATGAAATGATAATAGACTGGAATTAGCAACACGACCAATGACAGTGTGACAACAAATATTAAAGAAAAAGACTTTCATTTCTAGGAAATTAAATATTTCCTTGCATAAATTGAGCTCAATCACCCTATTATTGCCCCCAAACATAGAGAAAGTGACCATTCTTGTAATGATACTTGAGCTGACAATTGGGTCTTTTTTTCATCAAAACTTCATCTCTCTTTTCTGGAAAACAAAGAATAGAAAGGAGAGGCCATAACTGAAGCTCACTAAGATTGCCATTCCTGTCCACAAGTAACCACCAATTTAAAGTTAGTAACCTCAAATCTCACGTTTTAATGTGTCAAAATATAAGAAAGATTTGGATCCTCTCTGATATTTTCTCCCTTAGTTTGTTTTGAATTCAGGTTAGACACAATTTATAAGTAAGTCTCTCGGTAGTGTCGGATGCAATTTGGATTCATATTGGAAATAGTTGATTTTAGGATAGTGAAGCATAGAATTCTCTTTTTAACTCCTGCCCTTACCATATTCAGCATATTTTGCAGCATCCACTTTTGTCCCCTTTGTGGGATAGTTTGGAATTGATGGTGCTTGTAGCTGTAGAAACATGGAACTAACTACAAGTCCACTTCCAAGCTTCTCTCTGACCACTCTCTCTCTCATATCCAGTGACCAAAACCCAGCAAATACCCTGTACAAAATCTTCAGTTTCAACCTTGATAAACAAGAACACCCCAAGCCAAAGAGCAAATTGGACCATTTTTTTGATTCTTTGGTACCCAAATACCCCGTTGACCAAATTGACAGTACAGGCAGTGGCATATAGAGGAAACCAAAAGTACCAATCTACAAATAATCAGCAGAAGACCAAAAAAATGTAGATATTAAAAAAGTTAGTACTAGTAAGATGATCAGATTGGTAACTACCTGGATCATTGAACTGAACCGATGCAGAGAAGGCAAAAAGGGAAGCAATTAGCAGAGAGCAAATGGTGAAAGATAGCTTTCTGGTTGTTGCCATTTTTGTATCGAGATCTGCTACCTATTGTCCACCCAGTAAAGACTCCTACCTTTTTAAATCTGCACACAGAGTAGTGCATACAAAGTTTGACTTTTTTCCAGAGTCATGTTGAATTTTCAATTTCATGGCTTCTGTTAATAGGTGGTCAATGATTTTTTTATTTATATTTTGTTCAACCATAAAAAATGTTTAAGTCGGCTTATATGCACCTCCACAAATTCTCTTCCGAGTCTAATCAAATGCAAACCATTTATGCTGGCAGTAGAGAATCAATGATGATAAATTCCTCATGATCTAACCTCAAGGGTTACCAAGATTTAAATTTAAAAAGTTTAGTTTATAATTGGCCCCTATTACAATTTTAACTGTGCGGACTAATCATGGGCCTGTCCATCGGGGTGGCCGATAAATTTCTGCTCCCATGGCTTGCCTTGCCGGATAGTAGATAGGACTCCTTACGACATTAAAAGGGCCAGCCCATCAGGCCACTCGACTGTAGGATGATTTGATGTATGGCCCAGTGATTGGTCTATTGAGCTGATGATAGGCTGCCATATTGCGGGCTGGGGCACTCATTAGCACTGTGGGCCTCCTGGCCTGAGGCTGCGGGCCTAATGACGACCCTTACTTTGACTTTCCAGTGGATGAAAGAGAAAAACTTTAAGGTAGTGTTTGTTTGACAGGATTCAAAGGAATTATAAGTGGGATTGGATTAAAATAGTGAAATAGCCCACTTATCCCAAGTTTGGTTGAAAAATTTGGACTGGACTCCTCGTTGGGATTCAATAAGTCGGCAGCCTCCTCAGTGGACCTGAATCCAGCCCACATGGGATTATTAGAACCCATGTGAATGGAAGGATTCAAATCCCAGTCAAGGGATACATGACCAAATTACATCTTACACCCTGAAACCAATATATTTTAAATTAACATTTTTAGTAAACTAATATATTTTAAATTGACCTGATTTGTGCTATTAATTCATGCAATTATATTATAATGCCCTAAAATTCATGGAAAATAAATTGAATTTGGGTCATTAAAACAATTTAATATGGTTCATATTAATTTTGCAATTTATTGAAAATAAAAAATTAATTTTTATTTTTAAAAACACAACTTTGGATTTTATACAAAGAAACAAATAACGACGTAGACATATGTTTTATCGATTTGTGTATTGTTATTTGGGTGAATTTATTATTTTTTGCATGATGCATATGATATTTTTCATTAAAAGTGTATTGTACAAATTAAATTAAATAAATGAACAAAATATTTATTGCATTATTTTGTAAAAATGCATTATTTAATGATTCATATTTTTTTCCTAAATAAGACAATACTAATGGATTTGATTTTTTTTTCATTTCATTCCAAACATGGTATATGATTGGATAAAATCTTTGTACACAAGGGTCAAATGGTCATTTTAGTATGTTATACCATCACATGTCAATGGGGCCCACAAACCAAATCCATTTGTATCCAAAGATAGGATAGGATTTGAATCATATCCTTATATTGGAGCAATCCGGACCATTTTGTATTGGGGAGGATTGGGTTAGGATTCAAATCCAATCCAATCTAATCCTCTCATGTCGATCTAAACACCACCTAATTATATTCTGAAAATCAATGGGATTCATATCTCTCTCTTCTCTGTCGTCAAAAATAACCTATTTATCACTTTATCTTGATTATAAACAATGAAAAATCATATATTTTTTTCTGTACCAACTATGATTAATTCAATCCTTAGGGGTTGTGAGGGTGTGTTTGGTTTAAGTATTAAGAATTATCAGATTAGACAAATCTGTCCATCTGACCCTTTGACTAATTATAGTGATAATGTCTCATCATTCTACGTTTGGTTCAATATTAAGAAATAGTGGACCTTACATTTATCTCATTCAATGCTTAATTTGGATGGAGTATTGAATAATGATATAAACATTAAACTATTAAAAAACTCTCAAGATAAAGAGTGATATTTATGTGCCAGAGATCTTTGTAAAAATATTTTTTGACGAAATACATTCCAATCAGATTATTTAAATGAGTAATACTATTTGGACATAAAAATCTGACATAATTTTCTAACATAATGATGTGACATTATAGGAATCATTGGATCAACACCAAGTTTTAATGTTTGATGGGGTCTACAGTGAATCCAAAAATTACAGTAAATTAGGTCTCAATAGCATTTCTCTATTTAAATACACAAAAAAAGTGAATATATTTAAAAGATTGTAGGTGGTAATAAACACACTATTCATCCGGGTCGGCATTATTTTTAGGTGATAATATCGAGCCCAAAATATGTTTTCAAATATGAATATAAGAGGGATAAGATGGACTCGCTATTTATTTTTTATAATCCTTCTATTTTAAGACCTAAAACAAACACACTTGGAACCATTAGTGTTTTAAGTATGTCCTCTTGTCAATAAGAAGTCACACTCTCTAAGGGTCCGTCACACTTGTTCGTCAAAAAATATATTTTTAAACTAGTTCAAACTATGATAGTCAGACTCAAAACTTGAGAAATTAGTTGGCACAAGCCTAAACAATCAGTAACAAAAAAAAAAAACAAAAACTTGTAATTAATCCAAGAATTGTTTGGGTGTGAGTACAATTTTTTAAACTTATTTAAGCAAAAGTGTATGGATAAGTTGTTTATTCCATTAAGTACAATTTTTATAAAAAAATTTGTGTTTAGGTACAAAATTCAAATGGATTAAATCTTTTTTACCTAAACACTCTTCCTTAATTTATGCAGTTATCATTGACAGTTATTTGAGGAAACAAATATGTAAAAAATAGATATTTGTTATCATTCATTTTTGAATTTTGAATGAACAATTTTTTGTGGTATATCTGTAGTAAAAGTGTGTGTTCAACGGCTGAGAATTTTTTTCTGATATATCTCGGCAGTAAAAGTCTTCTTCAATGGACGGTTTCATTTAACGTACGACTTGACGATTTATTTCTCCGGTTGAAGTATATTATTAGTTTATTGTCGTTTGCTTCCAAAGTCTATTTTTCTTAATCAATAGAGAATTTATTCGTAAAAAGAAATTACAAATACCGATCACAATCATCAGCTTGAAGATAAATTTTTAATAATTATATTTCTTCTTTTATTCAGTCATTTTTATTGGAAAATTGTAATTTCGATTTTGTTTTATATTATTCGTTGTTGGGATGAAGGGGGAAAACTGCTTTTGTTTTTAATAGGTGTAACTGTTTTTTAATGAATGTAACTATTTTTCGTATAGACAGTAACTGTTGTGTAACTGTGTTGAAAAAAAAAGACTGTTTTGATTTTTAATAGGTGTAATAATTTTTCGTATAAACAGTAACTGCTGTGTAAATGTGTTGAAAAAAAAACTGCTTTGATTTTTAATGGGTATAACTATTTTTCGTATAGACAGTAACTGTTGTGTAACTGTGTTGAAAAAATCAGAGTTATATGTTTTAGTGTTATTGTTCTTGTATGCAAGTTTTCAGCCAATGTCTATTTTGGTAGATCCTGTATATTATAACTATTTTGTGTTTTATGTTTTTCTCCCAGTATGTGATTAATTAATTAGTCATTTGTATAAATATTTTTTTATGCTATTTTGTGTAATTGTTTTTTTTTTCTTTTGAATTGATACAATGTCATTCATTTTTTTAATGTCTTAATCAGGAATAGAGAGATGTCTTCATCGGATGGGATGTCCCGTTGCACGTCAGTTTGCTGCATGAAATCTTCATGAAAATCCCAGTTAACCTATATTGTAAACAATTACCAAAAACAGTTACATCACAAAGTTACACAAAAATAGTTACACAAATTGTAGGCTATAATTAAATTTTATACCATGAATATATACGTGTAACATATCATTCGACTTAACAAATACTCAACACATTTACAACCATTTAGTATCATATACTCAACATAATCACTCAATACAGTTACCAATAACATATATAAGATTGAAATACTTAAAATCACAAAACAGTTACTCAATATAGTTTCAACCATTAAATTTTTGAATATTAACTGTTTGTAATTTGTGATCACAAATAGTTACTTAAAACAATCACATAACTATTTTTAATCAAAAAATTATTATTCCAAAGTGTTTGTTCATCTGCATATACTTTAACTTTTATAATTAAGTTTCTCAATCGTTAATTACAAACCTGTAATTTTTTACTATCATTTCACGAAAATAGAGTTTTATGATTTTTTTTTTCAAAATCAAATTACACAGTTTAGTGAAAATAAAAAAACTAAATAATTAATGAATGACAAAAAAACGAAACATGAATGTCACCTGCAATTTTCGGTGAAGAAATGGTTGGAAACGATGAACAGTTACTGGACCGTAGGAGATGATAAACAATAACTATTCTATTCCTTTATTTTTTTTGACGATGAACAATTATAGTTATGACATTTTCATAGCCATATAATCCATTTTGTCGAAGAAGAAGTGATTAGATAATTAAAGCTTTTATTTTTTAACTCTCATTACTTAATTGTAGCCAAAATTTTCGATAAGAATACAAATAGTTTCTATCCATCAGCACTTTACCGATTGACAATAGTGTCATTTTTAAAAAATACGCACTTTATTTTAAATAAGTTTTTGTATTGTACTTTTGCCTAAATAAGTTTAAAAAATTATACCGACTTTTAAATCACCCTTAATCCAACATCTTTTAAGGTCATCAATGTACTAGCACGTGCCAAGAAGGTTTTTTTTTCATTATTAATAGTATCGAATGCGAAGGACTTTATGACCTACCACATGATTAGAGGAGAGATGCCACATGAGGGGTAGTGCCCCTAATGATACAGCAAAGCCATCTTCAAATATTTGTTGCCAACTTGCCATTGATGATGAAGAGGCCTTTCCTTTTCTTTCTTTCTTTCTTTCTTTCTTTTTTTCTCTTTCAATCATCACTTGCAAGCTCCATTATTGCACTTTTCACACCAAGCCACGGCCCATAGCTTTTCAATAATGCCCCAAAGAAGAGGCAAGTCAAAAAGACAGGTCCATGGTACTCATTAAATGTTGGGGGTTTTGTTTTGAGTGCAATTCCAGCGGATTTGATCGCGAAGTCAATTTAGACTTTAATTTTAAAAAATTTAGATTTTGGCACCATTCGAATTCGAATTCAATAAAATCTTTTAACCTAAATACTATTTGTATTTAAACTTTGAACTCGAATTTCATAATTTGGATTAAAACTAGGTTGGAAACCAATTTTCGTGTTATACAATTTTTATTGAAATTTAAACTTAATTTAAATGAAAATAGGGTTCAAGTCAAGTTTGAGTTTTAGGTTAACAGACCTCGGGTTAATTCAATTTTTTTTAATTAAGATTGAGTTTGAATCGGATTTCAAAATACTTATCCTCATCTCTATCAAAATTTTAGATCAAATTTTGGTAATTGAACCTATCTATTGAAAATCTATGAAATATTTTATTAAATTGGTGGTGGGTTCAATTTTTTTTTTTTAAAGAGGGGTGGCTTCAAATTGAGACACTTAAATCACACTCCTATTTTATGAGTTGAACATAAAATATTTCTACTTGGAGCATTTTTTTAACACACACCCCCAAAGCTATCCGATGTGGGATAGTAAGTCCTCTGACACCTCGGAGTTATTACCATACTACAGGGCCACAGACCCAAAGTGTGGGATTCCAGCCCAACACCGACCGCCCCCAAATAAGGAGTTCTGTTTTTTTTTATCAACAACCTAACCACTGACTCTAACATAGTCAGGGTCAGGAAGAAATTATATATTAACACTAACCCACAAAACTATTCGATGTGATATAACCCTAGAGCATTTGAATGTGGCATTTATGCACATTTGTCATACATTTTTTTGTTTTTTTCATGGGACCCTTATTTCAAGAATATAGACTGGAGTAGTTTGAACATAGTAATACTATTAAAAACTAAAAAAAGTAAATAAATTTATTGACACGATGATGTGTAAAGTGATAAAGTTTCAATAAAAAAATAGACAGCTATAATTATAATAATATTATTGGATCATATCACTGTCACGTTATTATACTAGCGGTAACCTCGTGCAATGCACAAAAAACGTCTAAAAATTTTGCAATTGTGAGAGCCATGCACTCCATTGGGTTGACCCCTCTCGACAATCCACCCTTTATTCCCTCCCCTCCCAAACCCACCTCCCCTCAAGAAGCACCCCTTAAAACCTCTGCTCAGGAACTCAAACACGTCCTCTCCCAACAAAAAAATAGAAAAACCACAAAACTCCATTATAACAACCCCTAACTTCTTGACTAAAAAAAAATAAAAAATAAAAAAAACCAAACCTCCACCAATCCCTGGACCCCGATAGGCCCCCTAGCAGAAGACAAAACAATTGAAGGTAAGTGTTCTCTGGCAAGCTGACTAAGATAAGACTGTAAACATCAATTATATTCATTAACCAAACAAAAACAACACAAAAAGAAAGAGAAATTAAAAAGAAAAAAAAATCTCATACCAACCTAAAACAATTTTTAAATAGTTGAAATCTCATAAATTTAAAAGCAACACCCATAAAATGTACATCCAATTTAAGAATGAAAGTTGTATAAACCTAATTATAACTCTCTGCAACACACCAAAAATTTGGTTAGAAATTATCCAGTAATGTAGAACTACATAATTTTGAGAGAGAAAATGTGAAAATACGCTATAACCAAAAGTACCTTATGATTGATAAAAGCATGGACCTGACCTAGATAACATCAACAAACCACCAAGAATCGCATCAAATAACACACATCGCCATTATCTTATTGTTTTGCTCCTAAAGTGGCATCAATAACGTAAACAATTCAGAGGTTATTAAAGTCAAAATTCACACATAATGCCATCACTAGGTAAACAAAAAATGCAATATATTTCTACTCCGGTTGATAGATAGATAGAGATAGAAATAGAGAGATTTGAGAGATGGGGGTAGAAAGTTAATGGAACATAAAAAATGGGAGGTTGGAAGAGGAGAAAGACACAAGTTTAGGCTGAGAGAATATGGGAAATGGAGAGACAAGTGAGAAAGAAATATGGGATGGATGCAAAATGTGTGACTAAATGATGTGTTAGAATATGTGTGACTAAATCCTTGGATATTAATTAAGTTATAGTTGGTGGTAAAATTCAAAATATATAAAACTCTAATTTGTTGGTTAAATATTGAATTATTCACGTTATATATTATAGATACATTTTTTTGTGAAATTATTATGTATTAAATATTATTTTATAATAGTGCATGCACGCATGCATATATATATATATGTGTGTATGTGTGTTACATTGATATGATTAAATGTTTGAATTGAATTTTTTCTAGTTAGCATAAATGACTTAGTTAGAGGGACTTATCAAGTAATGAAAGACTAGGTCAAGAAAATTAATCCTACTTGGAGTGTTTGTCTAATTTAACTGCATAAAGTTGAAGAAATATTAGTGGGCATGAAGACTAATCACAAGGGAGTGATAACTACTAGTTGATAATTATCTTTTATAAATAAAACTCTTTAGTTACAAAGAAAACTATCATTGAAAAATACCCATCAAAGATGAAATCTCAACTCTATTGCGTTAATATTCTTGTTCCCGAAATTCCTACATGAGGAAGAGATTACATATTTTGTATTTTGAATGCAAAGTCATCCATGGATCGGTTACAGTTGTCCGAATAAGAAGGTATAAGGAGTTATCCAATTAAAAGATTAAGGATCTGTTTGGTTAGAAAGAAAAAAATGATGAAAAATAAAAATGATAAAAAATGAAATAAAAGAAAAGAAAATGATAGAAAATATATTTTCATGAATGCATTTGGTTAGAATGAAAAATTTACGGGAAAGTTTTAAAACAATTTTATTATATTGTTTGAAAAAAAGTAAAGTCAAAAGATTTTTTTTGTAATTATCTAACCTACCCTTAATTAAATTAAATTGGTCTAAAAAAGAAAAAAATATTTAATTACAATTGAAAGTTAAAAAACTTTTAAAAAAATGGCTCGAAATTTAATTCTAAGATAGTCACCAACACAAAGGTCTTTGGCCCAAATTATGTGATTAATTAAATTTATACCAATTTTTTAAAAAAATTAGTAACCAATAAAATATTTAAAGAAAAATAAGAGTAAAATGGGAAGTTAATTATAAATCACAACTTTATTACATTTTCTTGTATTTTTTACAAGAAAAAAAGTTGGTTGTTTGTGAGAAAATTTAAGGATGAAAAAAAATTATTTTTTCTATTATTTTTCTTTTTCATGCTAACCAGATACATGAAAATTTTTTAAAAAATTCTTTTTCTTGCATTTTCTACAATTTTTCCGCTAAACAAACGAACCCTAGGATTCTGTTTAGTAACGTTTCCGTTTTTCGTTTTTATTTTGATTTTTAGAGTAAACAAGAAAAAAAAAACTCGTTTAATAACCGATTTTTTTTCTATCACCGTTTTGTAAACTAGGGATAATTTTCAAAAACAAAAAAAAGACATTTTTCTTCATTATTTTTGAAAAATAAAAAATGGAAACATTACCAAATGAGACCTTAAATTGTTAAGAAAATGTTAAAAGAATCCAATAGCGGGAAGCCAAATAAGATTATGTAATTAAAATATTCTTCAAAAAATCTAGAAAAATAAGATTGATAGAATGAATGTCTCTCCTCATTTCTAGATACATTCTTTTAGCATATAAAGATTAACAAAGTAGGTTAATTTTTTTAAAGTTCTAATAGCATTATTTTTTTATTAAATCCCATATTAATAAAAATCAAGTACACAAGATTATTTCATTTTTACTTTTACTTAATTTACCTATCAAACCCACTACAAACTTAAGACTTTCTTGGACCACAACACAGGACTGTTCTTTACTTTGTCCCAAAGGGAACACAGGCATCTACAGACTACAAGATAAGGCTTATACTAGAGGAATTTCCTGGACGTAAGAGTTTCAATCATTTTCAGTATGCTATTCTGTTTTCTATATCCTATGACCCAAAACCAGGGTCAGTCACTTTCCCCACAATACCCACCCTACAATCCCATCATCAACCCCTCGCACCCTCACCCCCCCCCCCCCCAAAAAAAAAGAAAAAACTCCCGGGGTCTCCTTTATCGAAGCTCTATTCGTCCATAACTGAGGGCATTCCAGTTATTTTATTGTTTCAAAAGGACCTTATTGCAAAATGAATTCTTTTGAACAAGTGCCAGCACTCCAGAAAAGCAACAGAAACATTAAAAAATAAAGCTACAAAAGAAACAAGAAGATTGAAGGACGCCCACCCAATGCATGCTTGTCCCTTAAAGAAAAGAAAAGAAAAGGAAGGAGAGGGGGGAGAAAGAGAAAAGGAGAGAGTGGATTGTGCGGGTGTGGGTGATAGAGAGAGAGTGAGAGTGAGAGTGTGTGGTGGTTTATGGGTTTTGTTTGGGTGTCCAAGAATGCTGTTTGATTTTCATGAGTGTGGGTCTGACAATTTTATGTCTTTAGTCTCTGCAAATACTATTCCTCTCTCTCCCCCTCTAACTTTTGGATCATATGGTTCTAACTTTTCTCATTATCTATACATAAATATCTAAAGACACTCATCACTCCACTCTGTTAAATCTTTGTTAAAGTGGTTCCCTTGATGCTTGACATCAAAGTTTCATTCATCATTTTCAAAGGCTCGTGCGCTCATAAATGAAGTGATAAAGGGTGGGTATTTCAGAGAACTCTCAGATTACGCTCTTTTTGTGTGTTTTTGCAGTTTTCTGGGTTTTTTAAATAGAAATTTTTATTTGGGTATTTCTAGATACTCGAAACTCGTTTGTGATCTGTGGAGATAAATGGTAGACGGGTTTTATGTAGACTCGGATTTGTTGTTTAGGCATGGTGAAGCAAGGAATCATTGGTTGTGAATAATTGTGCTGGTTCTGTGGATGTCATTATGAAATTCTTGATTTTCTTTTCTTCTATGAACCTGTGCTTTTTTTTGTGTTCCTGCAAAAGATAGAGATACAATTTTAGAAGCTATTGAAGGTATGCTTGATTTTTGAGGTTTCTAGATTGTAGATAGCTGATAGTGGAGCAAAGTTCCTCTTCTTTTTTTTTTTTTGGTAAGCTGCACTACTTGCAATTTGGTGAAAATAGCCATTGTTGTTTTTGGATAAACAAATAGGTTTTTGTTTTCAATTTACTAACTTAAAGTTTTAGTAATTTCAGTGGGAGGAATAAATTCTTGTAGTAAATCTGTTTAGTAATCTATTATAATTTGTAGGGTTTCTTGTTGTCATTGTAAAGGCCATATATTAACTTGATTTTGGTTTGAATACTAGTTGACTATGGCTGAAATTAGACTTACAAGGGTTGAGCAGGGTCAGACTAAAATTAGAAATGTTCCAATTGCTGTAACCCCTGAAGGTTTTTGGTGTTGTCCCTCTCCGACTGTGTTTCAAAAGACCCTCAAGACACAAAATCCTCTAAACAAGTCCAAATCATCCCCTCCAGCACCCAAGACCTCTGTTCAGAACAAACAAACCGCCTTAGCACCTGAGAAAAAGTCGGAACACACCGCGTCCAGGTTGGGACTTGTTCCCGATGAGCAAAGAACTTTAGGGTCTGATGCAGCTGTTCTTAGTACATCAGTAGTGACTGAGAGAACACCAAGACCCAAGATTGAACATGTGCCAAGGAAGGTGTCAATTGAGTTTGGTGAACCTAGAACAAGCGATTTGAAGGTAATCTTACACGGAAAGCAAGGATTTTCTGTGAAATTGGGTGTTCACAGGAGAGTTCTTTTGGAAAATAGCAATTTTTTCACCAACATATTATTGGGAGAGCAGCTTGTTTTACCCTGTCTTGAAATTGATGATTGTGAGGATGTTGAAATGTATGTTGAAACAGTGGGGCTAATGTACTGCAAAGAATTGAAGCAGCGTTTGATCAAGCAAAGCGTTTCTCGTGTACTGCGCATTCTTAAGGTAATTGGATTTCCAGTTATTCTTTGCAACTCTAAATTAACTGCAGTTATGATGTGGATAGTGATTTTTTGTGTAGTTTGTATTGGCTTTGACTTCAAGAAATAATAACAGCATTGTGTCTCATTGTTTGTAACTTCTGACCACAGCAAGGCAATATATAATAATAATTGTATTCAAATTTTCGTTTTTGGGTTTAAGTTAAAGAAGGATTAGGTTCTTGACTAATCCTAATGTTAACAAATGTCTATTAGCTTAAAATAAAATGCTTGTGCGGATGCAATGAAGTTGGAGAAAATTGAGATTGCGAATATAAGATTGGTGCACTATCGATTTATATTCATTTACTTCAAGGTTATCTTTTGCTTGTTTTGTGAGGCTTTTGCCTTTCCCTTGATTGCTCGCAGGGTGTTCTATGTAGTACCTGTACAAATAGTACCCAGTGTAGGCAGCCTAACCACCTATTTTGGAGAGACTAATTCTCGGACTTGAATCTATGACGTATCCTAAGTTTGTTGAAAGAAAAATAATTCCAATAGACTGATCTAGTCATTTGATCACCTTTTGCCCACCTGCTCCCCTACCCAGAAAATTAAAAAAATATCAACATGAACTTTCTATAATGCTCTACCTATTGTGTGAATCATTATTTGTTTAATTGTTGATGAATCTCTTCCATCTGTTTGATCCTCCAATTGTAGTGGATGCTTTGAGCCTTTTGGCCCGGCACATGAGATGTAGCACTGCCTTCACAATGAGCATGAAAAGAGGACTGCTGTTGTCTTTGTCATAAATATTGTTGCCTTCCCTGCAAAAAAAAAAGAACCAAAAATTGGATTGTCATCCATGGTAAGCCCAGTTCAAAATTCAAAAAAAAAAAAAAAGAATCCCCGGTAAGCTGTCGTGAAGCTTAATGGTAGCAAGTTTTGGTCTCTAGGTATTTTACAAGGAGTTATCATTGCATGGACATGCTTTTTTCCCATTGCATGAACTTCGGACCAAACCTTCACCCATCTTAAATTGTCAGAGCAAGAACTGTCCCTTGATTTTGCCTTTGTGTAGATAAATATGTTTTGCTTCTCCCATATATTCCCCAATCTCCTTGGCCAATGTTTTGATTCAGAAACTGAAAGATATGAGTTCATTTTTATTTCTTTACATGTCATTTTCTTATCTCAAGAAAACTATCTTGAAGGTGGCAGAACAACTTGGGTTCCATTCGTGCACACTGTCATGTTTAGAGTACTTGGAAGCAGTCCCTTGGGTTGGGGAAGAAGAAGAAGAGAAAGTGGTTACCTCGGTTCTACGGCTCCAGGGTGAGGGAATTGGGATCACCCCTGTCTTGAAACGGGTGTCTTCCGATGCTTCAAGACCTCCCAGTGATACCCTGTCTCACATACTGGATCTGGTGCTTAAGAGCAATGAGGAGAGAGGCCGCCGTGAGATGAAATCCATTGTACTGAAACTCCTTAGGGAGAACAACAGTCTTCCAAGCTCTTCAGGCTCGGTTGACATCTGCAATGACACACTTAATAGCTCTTGTAGAAGCTGCTTGGATTCATTGTTGTCTCTGTTCAGACAAGCTGCTGAACCAGAGTTTACTGACCAAACCATCAATTGCAAAGAACCAGTGGGAAAGCAGATAGCTCTAGAGGCTGATAACCTCTCATGGTTACTTGAGATTTTGGCTGACAGGCAAGCAGCAGATGAGTTTGCGGTGGTGTGGTCTAGCCAGCCAGAGTTGGCCTCCCTTCATACAAAGCTCCCAATTGTTTCTCGCCACCACATCAGCTGCATTACAGCAAGGCTTTTTATTGGAATAGGACGAGGGGAGCTTCTACCATCAAAGGACACTCGTCATGCATTGTTACAAACCTGGTTACAGCCATTGATCAATGACTATGGCTGGTTACAACATGGATGCAGATCATTCGATCGGAAGGCTGTGGAGGAGGGAATTGGTAGGACTATCCTCACGCTACCTCTAGAGGACCAGCAGAATATTTTGCTTGCTTGGTTAGGCAGTTTTCTGAGGGCTGGTGACAATTGCCCAAATCTTCAGAGAGCCTTTGAGGTCTGGTGGCGGCGGACTTTCATTAGACCTTATGTGGAACAAGGAAATCTTCACGAATCAGATAGCTCAATGACATCAAAGGTTGTAGAGCAATAGAAGTACAAATATCAGTATGGAATTTCGATGATTTTTTAAAACTATAGATGGGATCGTCTTTTGCAGTACCTTTAATGCACTGAACTGGAAAGAAAGGTACTGAAGACTAATGTGGTTGGCGTTTGCTGTTTTCTAGGAACCATTAAGCTGCAAATCTTTGAGGTTAATCAGATTCAGTGAGTCCCTTTGCAAGATTTTTTTCCATGGAACTCAATATGGGGTGTATGTAACTTCTGTTGGCTTGGTGTATGTGGATTGATTTGTTTAATGTACTAAAATTCCATGGAATCAATGTGAGTTTTGCTTTGTGAGTTTAAAGTTACAAGAATATTTACCAGCATATTTATGAAATGAAATTTCTGTATTTCTTAATTGAGAACCGATATATAAACATGAGAGCACATATGTTGCATATATTTCCTCTCTGTTTCAATTTAATTGGAATTAGTTGATGGGGTAAGTTGCTTGTTTGATTCTAAGATAACCCCCCCTTCCCCCCGCGCATACTGTGCTGGTTCTACTATTTAACCAATGTTCAGAGCTAAAGGATTTAGACGCCTTTGGATATTCTTTGATATGTAGCTTATCTCCATGTCAAGCCATGAAAGGCGTGAGCCTTATCTAATGAAGGACGTCCTGAACCATCTGCCAGAGAGGACTAAGCAAACTTCTGTTCCTGGGTGATGTCAAGCCATAACTTGTTGGGTTAGCTAAGTATCGAGAAACTGCAACTTGGATCATATTGCATGATATCATTATTGGAGCAGTAATACTGGTATCATGTATGTGTATTTTTGCACTTACTGTTTCTCTCCAAGTTAAAACTGCACAATATCGCTAGTATACATTACATGTTTGAGAGTTTCACTGCCTTATTCTTCGAAAGATTTGAGGTGTTCGAATAAAGTTGAGTTGCGTGCATTCCAAATGTAATTTTCTGAATGAATAATACTCAAATGGAGTAAAATTTCTTCTTAACTTGTGCTTTTTGAATGAGTTCATTTTTCCAAGATGTTGATACAGATACTTGTAAACCCCCCCCCCCCCCCATCTTCTTTCTTTCTTGGCTACTTCGTTTTACTGTCCTCCTTTTGATAGAGCATATGTTGTTTCTGATTTCTTGTCTGAGAAATGGTATCTGATCAGATGCTACCTAGTATGCTGAAAGTGCTATGAGAAATGGAGTTTATTCCTTTCCTATTGCCTCATAAGTGCATGTCGCCCTATCTTTCATGCCCTGTCTTCTTACCTTTTTGTTCTGTTACCAAGTGTTCAGGGTGTTACGCTCCTATTGTTCTACTTTATAATTATGTTACTTTCCTATTGATTTGCTTTCTTATTATGTTCTATTTTTCAAATATTGTTACTATCTTTAATATCAATCTATTATAAATAGGTGATAGGGTTTTGAAAGCACGCATCTTATCTTACTTACAATATTGTTTGGTACTCTTTTTTTCCCTCTATTTTTCTTCTCTTTCTTTTTCTTAATCCCAACATACAATTATTTTAATTTTAACTTGGTATGAGAACAAAATATTTGGATGAGTGGAGTCTGGCCTAACGCACATCAAGTTATATGTATATAAATATACGTATATATATACTTACTTGTATATATATATAAATATATATACAAATATGTATATACATATAAATATATATATATACGTATTTATTTATATATATATATATATATATAATTATTTGTATGCACACACACACACATATATTAACAAATACACATGAATCAAGGTGCATTAAATATTAAAGT
>CM042185.1:47717166-47730978 GCA_023539305.1 Ilex asprella
TATATATGAGGTATATAGAATATATAGGGGTATAAATGTCATTTGTATACTAAACCTCCAAACCCATATATGAAACCCACCCCCCCTTGGGTTTCATGAAACCCATGAATGAGAGTTTCATGACCGGGACGGGACGGGGCCGGGTTTGAAACCTTGTCCCTCCTTTACACATACCAAACATGGGTTAAGGGGGGTTTACTCCTTAACCCATGTTCCCAAACCCCCCCAAACCCCCATACCAAACACACCCTTAGGGGCTGTTTAGTAAGGGTTTATGGGGGGCTTGACAATATGGATTTGAAAAAAATAATTCAAATGACTTTCAAACTCTATGTTTGAATTAAAAATTTAATCCTAAATTTCCAAATCCAGTTCATAGCTGGTTCAGATATTAAACTCATGATCATGAATTTCATCAAAATTTAAGGACAGAGTGGGTTTGGGAAGATGGGTTAAACGATTAAGGATGTAAAAAATAATTGTACCCCTTAACATGAGTATGAATTAAATTGATCAAAGGTAAAATAATTATTTATATAATAAATAATTATTAATAATAATGATATATTCGTAGTTCTTGTATGTGTATACATTACATACCAAATATAAATATGAACTGAATTCAATATTTAATCTCATTTTTATAAAAAAAGATTTGAGTTTGGAGAGCCAACTCACACCTTCCTCAAAAATCTATCCACATAAGTCTTTTAAGTGTTATCATCTTTAAAAGCTATGGATTATGTTCCTAGTAATTTGTGAGGAAATTAAATTCGAAGGTGGTCCTCTTTGATCATTGTCAGAATAGCACAATGTGGTCCTTGCTCAGCAACAGCTTGATGTCAAATCACTTGTGGGCGCAATGAATGTATGTGTCATAGACGGCAATGCAAGCATCTACGGTTGTCGCCAGTGATTGATGCCCGGTGAGTCGGTGACCCAAGTACAAGGCCATGAAAACTGAAAAGGGTAATCATTTGCGGACTTTGAGTTGAGTTGAGTTGTCTTGTGTTGTATGCATAGCTAATGCCCTTAAATTGTGAAAGGAAAAAAATCTGTGTGTAAAATTCAACTTGGTGTGGGTATTTCAGTTTGCGCATGGGTTTTCATTTATAATAATTAACACCTATTTTTTTTTTATTTAATGATGAAGAGTATTTGAATTAGCTTACGTATATCTTGACGAATCTCTTTCCTGATTCGGCCAAAGAAATTAGAGTAATAATGAGAGATAAATTCTTCATGATTTAACTTTAATGAATTGGAGGATTAAAAATTAATAACCTTTTGAGAGAAAGAGACCGAACACCTTACAAAATTTTCAAATTTATAAAATGTGGCAGAAAGTTACTTTTGGCAATGCTTATTGGTTTGTTGCAAAAAAACAAAAAATAGAAGTCGCAATTTTTGTTGTTGTTGTGATGGCTTAATAAATTCCAAGAAATAACTTCAAAAAAGGAAAAAAAGCAGTCTGAGACTGAAATTCTTGGTGTTACTTAGGGTGAAAATTTAATGAATGGAGGCTTGTAAATGTAATTTACAATACGAAGCAGTACCACTATAGTGCTATGAATTGCAAGAACAATATGCTCATCAATCCAGAACAGCCATACTCAAAATTTCGAGGTCAGTATTCATTATCCACCATTGAATTTTGAGCAGAGACATTGGTCCTTTTGCATTTAGTGTGTTCTCTTCTGATTTCTCATCTTCTCCTGCCCCGCCCATGCCTCCAACCACAGATGAACCAATAGAAATTTCAATATCTTTGTCGGTAACAGAGAAAATTTAAGTTAGAAACTATCATAGGCACAAAAACGCCGAATTGAGTCTTGTTAGTTTTGACATTAGTCACTTTAAAAATTTCACGGCTAGGGGAAAAAATAGATTTTAATGGTGTGTTCTGTGCGGTTAAGTAAAAGTGAACGACTTGAGGATCTTGTTAAGGACGTTGATGGGGTTTACTGGGATATCCAGTCAAAGCTTCTAAGCTCTTGGGGGTTGAACAATTAATTCAGGAGTTAATAGTTACGAACAGAGATCAGTAAACTGGGAATTTATAGATTATCAGTTCGGAAGTTTGGCTAGTCCACTTTAATAGAATTCCTTACTCTCAGGGGAGTTTTCTATTACTTGAGGAAGAAGGTTACAAGATTATATATATCCCTTTGTACAGATGTTTCATACCTATTTATAGTGTACAACTGTTTTGCGTGATCTTTGCGACCCTCCTGTTGTCATTGCGATTCTTGCATAATCAACGTAATCTCCTTAGAGTTGTTACAACCCATCTGACAAAATATTTGACCGTTAAAAGTTATATTACTTAAGCGTGACGTGATTTTATCGAAAGTATAAAATATCGCTGTCATCGTGTGTACAAGGATCACGTCAATTGTAATTTCTAATTTGTTCCTCCGGAGCTAATAATTATGAGTTGAAAGGTCCAAACTAATATGTCTTAGCTAAGGGGTTCCAACTTAGCGTTGACCAATTTTTAGCATCATTAGATTCAATTGTTGAAAAATGAAGAAGCATAAGTTCATCTTAAAATCAAGTTTCTTGGGTCATTCAGATTTTATGATATGCATAATTTAGGAGTGATTGTGTTCGGATTTAAAATGAATTGCTAAGTCCTGAAAAATATCTTATTGATATAAATTTCCTCAACATACGAAAAGACTTTCACAATGTAATAAGGGCCCAAGCCCGACATCATGTGTCCCATCTCTCCCATCGGAGGTGGGGGTCCACTTACAGGTATCTAATCTGATTGGTCGTGAGTACCAAACAAGATAAGGGTCCACCCCTTTTGCTGTCGTCTAATGCCCACTGGGCTGTCATATTTCTTAGAAAAAAAAACAGATTTATGATAACCTAACCTAACTCAATTTGAATCTTGGTCCACATACATTCTGAATTTATGAGACCAAGCAAGACAAAAAAACCATTCTGAAGTTCCCCAGAAAGCCTGGACATGACCACATTTACAACCTGCCTATCAATCGAGGTCGAGCCCAGATGTTGTGGACCTTAGTGCAGAAATGGCCACCCACCACAAAATGAACATTTATATCATCCATTAATGCCACCCTTTATTTCTGTTCAAAATCATCAGAGAGAGAGAGAGAGAGAGAGGGAGAGGGGGTAGGTTCCTTCTCTCTCTCTTTTTTTTACTACAAGGGAGGGGGAGGAGAAGAGAGAGAGACTTGAAGTATCAATTTGTCACTCCATTGTAAAAAACTTTAACCATTCGGATAGGACTTTGGTCATTCTTTTTATTTTTTCAGTGTGTGCTACTAGGCTACTACCATATTCTTTGACTGTAAATTGAGAACTTGCTTACATCTAGGGAAGTGAGATTTGAGTTTCTGAAACATTGTGTTTAATTTGCAGGTTCCAGCAGTTTTAGAGGTCAACTGTGATGTCTTCACTTGGCCAGTGTGCCCAAAAACATGCCCTATAGATGAGTTAAGAACCTACCATGCCTTAGGTGGAAGACCGTCCATTAAATTAATTTAATTGCAAATTCAATTATCGGATTTTTTTATGATACCAAAAGTTACAATCTAATCAAGTAAAATCATAACTTAACAAACCCATTTAGGTTCAATCTAGAAAACAAGAAATAAGTCTCAGCGTTTTAAAGTTCGACTTTAATTTTGTTGAATCTCATTGAATAATAACTTTGACCTAATCAATTTTTTTTTCAATGCGGTACCAAAAAATCACTTTTGGTATAATGTATTTTTTTTTTCTTTAGTGATGTTTTCCTGGGAAATCTATACCTGTCAATGATGGAGTACACTAGAAAGTGAGATTGCTGTACAGTTAATATCTAGGTATGTGAAAAAAACTAGAGAGGAAAGGTCTGAGCTTTTCCATATTGTTTGTTTTTAAAGCTCACTAGGGTTTTGACCTCTGGTGCACATATCTTTTTCAAACAGGGACTGATTTTAGCAGCTGAACAACATTGTAAACCAACTTGTAGGCATTCAGTTATTATTGTTGTTAATCTATGGCGTTCGTTTCTCATTTAGAAAGCAACGTATTAGGTAAAGAGTAATTGTTGCTTTGCATTCAATTGTGTTCTGGTTTTAAGGAACTGCTGTGGAATCGGTTAACAAGTAACATAACTAACCTACCATGTCTATAGCAAAAGATTGTAGAAGTGAGAGAATCTCATCTGGGGTTTGTTTTCCTTCGTTTTCTCTACCGAACAATTGGAAAAAAAATGGTGTACCAATGTTTTATCAAAAAATTTGATGCAACTACAACGATTACGTTCAAATTTCAAACCACAGTTCTCCATGAACGTACAATTAATAATGCAACTTACATTCACACAAGGATGATATAAGGAAAAAATTCTTGAGTATAGGGGGTAAATGTGTCGAAAAAACACACTGAAATATGATTGAAAAACAACTCCAAACTGCCTAAAACATGAAAACATTATATATAGTACATTTTTTTTCTTTTTTTTTTCTTTTATATATAGTACATTAAAACCCTCAATCTCCTTAAGAAAATAATATAAAAAAAATTAAGCTGAATTGAACAGACAATATCAATAAATCGGAATTTTATACAATAAGCCATAGTATTTTTAAACTATCGTAATTTGATTTAAAGATAGCACTACAAAGTTTTGAGTACCATTTCTAGCTAAATGACTAGCATCGCTCAAAGTAGGCCTCTGTTAGTTCCTTGTGGCCTTCTGTTGCATCTTATACACGCGATGATATTTTTGTATCATAAAAGTTAATGAACCTCATTGCACGTCACATAATATGCTAGCGATAGATTTTTCATATAATTTCATAGTTAGGGTTTTATATGTAATTAGAGTTCATATTATGTAGTTGGAGAAATCAAAGAAAACAAAATTTTTATTATTGTAAACAAAGCATTTGTATGGCTTGTTGTGTTGAGGAAGGTGTGTTTCCAACAACCACCTCTTAATAAAGATTATGTGGTCCTTTGAAAGCAATCTCGATGCCGAGACTAAAATTATTGCCAAATATTAAACTCCTAAGACGAATCATGTAAGAACAATAGTCGCTCATGAACACAAACTATCAATCTATATTTAGCCAAAGGAATCTGGATTCTCTTGATTCAAGTCTTATCAATTTTGATCAAGTTCATTCATACACCGTCACATTTAGTAAGAGTTAAGAGTGGATTTTATGGATATGAATAATATCCTGATCCGTTAAATTTAATTGTCGATAGATCTAAGTGATTGAATTAACAAATTTTTGACTAGTGAGAAACAGAGAAAAATTCAACCCATAAAGAGAAAGGAAATCAATTCTGCTCATAACCATTTCATTCCCTCTAAAGTCTAACCATAGTTTCATGTTATTTTAGAGAAAATAAAGTACAAAACCTTATAAATGATAGATGCAAAACAATACACTATACAGTTATAATACACCTCATATTGCTGGCTAACACAAGAGTTACCTTTCCCATGATATATTTTCCTTGGTAGATTTAGAGCAAAAAATAAGTACTAATAATGCCATGAGAGCTCTAATTTTGTTTTTCAGACACTAATAAGTATTATTTCAAAAGCCCCCAAAGTCTCTGACTGAAAAAGGACTCTTATCCGGCAGGTTTCCTGCATGACGTAGCCCTAAAGTGAGTGAAACATCACCGGCGGCGGTCCCAAACCTTATAACTGTTGATCCAATGTCAGCATTCCCAGAGGAGGTGGTGGTAGTCCCATAATCAGCTCCAACCATGCCGCCACGGCAACATGTGTCTGGTGTCAAGGCGGTGACACCGGTGGTGGTCAGAGTTGTGGTGGGCATAGTGGTGGTGGAGCAGTTTGTCTGTTTTGCTTGGCTTTCCGAGAAGCATTGTCTATTATTGATTGCGATGAGTGAAGGGTCGTTGTCAATGGCATTGATTTCGGATTTTTTGCCTGTTGCTGTAATAGATGAAGGAGTTGTTGTTGTTGATGCTGATGCCATGGCTGTTGCTGTTGTTGTAGTAGGCGTTGGAGTTTGTGCATTGCCATTGTTTGGGTTCCTTTCTCTCTCCTCTGTCTCTTCTTTGCTCTCTTGCTGGTACATCTCTTCCACCATAGGTTTCCACAACCTGACCCTGGCATTAATGAACCAGTTTGAGACCTGAAGAAACACACAATATAAAACACATACATTAAAAAACACAAGATGATAGAATGTCCTCTAATAAAGAGAGAGAAATGACTTGATGGAGCTAATAAATGATTTCATACGTGCACTGCAGCAGATGAAGCAAAATTTTCACAAAAGAGTTCAAGAGATATAATCACAATAATACTATATAAGATCAATTTAGATCAAAATTTTCAATCTCAATAACATTAATGCACCTTCTTTATGTAGCCCTTGAGTTAATCTATGTAGATATTTTGGAATTATACATAATGTCTGAAATTATATATTATGTAGCTAGGTGGGGCAAAAAATGTCTATTATTAACAAACATCGGAGATCCAAAAAAAAAACGATCCCATTTCTCAAAATTTGCGATCTTATTATTATAAAAATATTATTATTTGAATTTAATTTAAAACACTAGCTTATTGACTTGATTCGCAATTGGCTAATAATCTGGGTGGTTTGGTGCACGACACTTCCGTTGCTAGGGCCAAGGGCTAGTATAAATCCTTAAAAAAATAATGGATTAAATAGTTAAACTTGGTCGAAGTTTCGTGCATGACACATAAAATTTGACATTTTTAATGCACTCTAGCTTTAGCAGTAGGGATATAGGTTAG
Organism: Ilex asprella; assembly: GCA_023539305.1. Classification (NCBI taxonomy): domain Eukaryota; kingdom Viridiplantae; phylum Streptophyta; class Magnoliopsida; order Aquifoliales; family Aquifoliaceae; genus Ilex; species Ilex asprella. The sequence goes on from CM042185.1 coordinate 47,723,945, forward strand.
CCTTCATGCAAATGATTTGTGTAATTGTTTCAGAGAAGATTGAATATAATAAGAAGAAAAAAAAATCAAATTTCACTGTTCATGAAAGCGATGAAATAACCTTTGATTATTATTTACTTTTTGTCGAAACATATAAACACAGGAAGAGACAAATTATTATACCATAAAAATATGTGGAAGCGTGCAGTAAAGTTGCTTACAAAAGTCATATGGTTTGTCCCACAACAACAACTGTATAAATAATGAAGACGAGAGTACTAAAGTATGACGAGAAAGAAATAAAGCACGAAATCTACTATTACGTGCTGATGTAATTTAGTCCCTTTAATCGTCCTCAGTGTGTTGTTGGATGTCAGATGGGAGAGAGAGAGAGAGAGAGAGAGAGAGAGAGAGAGAGAGAGAGAGATCAAAGCTGCCACACACTCATATCTTGTGTACTTGTCTTCCCTCTTCGCACAGTTTTTTTTTTCACTGTTTCAGAATTTATGTCCCTAATACTAAACAATGCCAAGAAACAAAGGAAAGGAAACAAAAGTTTTGGGCTTTCTCTAACAGAAAGAAGAAAATCCAGAGAAATAAATCCCAAAACCATGCAAGTCCAACTGAACTTACTGACGGTCACTTCTTCTCTAAGGGTTTCTCTCTCTCTCTCTCTCTCTCTCTCATCTTCAAGCACTGTTGAGTTTTTATTGAAAAAGCTTAGTACCAAAAATGATGATCTCTTTCTCTCTCATCCCCTCGCTTGCTCTCTCTTGTTGCTATCAGATATCATGTTATGCATGTGCATGGAAGGAGATAGATAGAGGACGAACCTGGTTTCTCGATAGACCAGTCTGTCGTGCCAACAGATGCTTATCTGCATCGCTTGGATACCTGAGAAAGAGACCAGAAAATGACATTAAAGTCCTTAACAAAACCGTAGAAAGAGACAAGCAGCTTTATGCACCCATTGATGCTTTCTATTTTTCCCTGCATGAGCGTGACAATCTAAGAGAGATGATCGGCATCGGCTGTACGCCTGTATCACTGTAGCAGTACCAGAAGTAAAGATGACAACTTTACCTTTATCACTTATCTCTCTCTCATGACATACACTAGATTTTCATACGATGGTCACAGAGTATGAATCACTCTGTGTGTGTCTGTGTGTGCGCAGAGAGAGTGGAAGAGAGAGAGGATATGGTTTAGTAGGTTACTGGGTACTTTTTATGTAGTGATGAAAAGGGTTAGCGAGAGACTAATTGGCTACTACGTATAATCAGGGGAAAAGTTTCTGGAGAATTTATGAAGAAAAACTTTTTCAGCTTTTCAGCTGAGGAGACGACATCAAAGGACACTGCATTACAGTTTCTTCAAAGTTCAAACACTAATCGAAGTGCCAAACAAACTTTATAAATACTATGATCTGATCTGTATTTTAAACTAACAAAGTGAGTTATAATATTGTACTAATTGATTTCAGACAGTGAAGAAGGGAAAGGTTGACGTACGGGTGCAGAAAATGCTCAAAAAGCCAAGCTCTCAAAATGTTGACAGAACGCTCAGGCAAGCCTCTTTGGGGTCTCCAAGCTTCTTGTTCCATCATACCCATTTGATGAAATGCTCTTTGCTGTCTTAGGCTTTGCTCAAGCAATCTAAGCCTTGGAGTCTCTCCTTTTGTCACTCCTGATGTGCCTGCGTCTTTTTCTCCCAGCAGCTCGCAACTGTGCTTTAATTGTGCTGCTACAGCATCCTTAAGACATCGGAAATGCCGAGACATGGCCTTTAAGGCAAGAGCTGTGTACGGAACTGCTGAACCAAAACCCATCACCAAGTCGAATGAGTTTACCACCATTTGCATCTGTTCACAGTAATGGTTGTATCTTCGATCTACCTGTAAAACCCCAAGTCAATGAGCCGGTGCTCTCAAAATTAAAACCATATCTCGAAATTATGATGAAAGTGGTTAGTTAATCACTTAGCCAGAAATAAAAATAAGAGAATAAAAGGCAACTATTCGAATTGATGATAGCTCATATGTTTAGTTTAGCAAAGCCAAATTGTAGCTAATAGAAAGGTCACGAGAAGATGAGAAAGAGACATTACCATTCAGAATTTCTATAATTTTGATTTTTTTTTTATAGTTAGTAGATGTTTAGCACGATGACTTCCTAACGGATCACCCATTTTAATACTGGTATTGTACAAAAAATTCTGAAATTTGTCGAAAAAACTTAGGCACTTCAAGGAATACTCGAAGCAGACGAATTAATATGATGAATACAAGTCTTTTACAGTATATTGCAAGAGAATATCGGTGTTTATTGTACCTTGCCCTCTCTTCCTAATGCAAACAATTATGCATAAAAACAAATACAAGAGAAAAGGGAAAGAAAACTATCTATGGATGGGTCAACTCAGTAGAAAACATTGGCTTTCTCTGCAATATTGCCACGATGGGTTATGGAAGGCTTGGGGAAACTACATTCCTGGCAACCGCACTAACAATCATAAGGACCGTCGTTTCTTAGTGGACAAACTCCTAATAGTAGTCTCTCCAAAGTCATCACCGAACGATAATTCAAATGTGCCCAAAACCCCACCAAGTTCACCAACCGAATTGTTGATATTAACTATTGATTTTTAAAATTTGATTAATCAAACTCAACCAACTCACTCTATGGAACCCTATTACACCAGCCGGCTTTCTCTATACAAGACCTTAAATTAATTTTCGAAATTTGCCGGATATTGCTATTGTCCCCGGAGGATTTAAAAAATAATGGACTAAATAAATGATTGGTGCTTGACTTTGGTGAGAGAGAGAGATTACTTGCCTCATCAAGCATGGATAGAAGTTTGACCTTCCTTCTCTGGTGCTCAAGCCTATCTGAAGCTGACAAGGGAGGGAGATCCTTTGAAGAAGATGAAGAACCAGGACCAGTACCAGCACCAGCACCACTTAGATTGGAACTAGGGTTTGTGTTATGCCTTCCAAACTTGTTCTTCTTGAATTGACCCCTACCAACACTACAAAACTCTTCCAGCAAGTCTTGGGCAGCCTTGGCATACTTGGAATTCCTCAAAACATTGACCACCCCTAATGAAGAACCAATCCCACCATGAACTTGGTGGTTCTGACCCACCCCACCTTGCAAATGAAATGGGTGGTGGTGGCCACCCAAATTCTTATAGGTATATTGTGCAGAAGTAGAACCTCCGCCTTGGTTGAAGAACAACATCCCACCATCTCCCATCCTCAATTCCTCAACTTTTGCTGCTTCTAAGTGTTGCAGTGAAGAAAGTGACAAAGAAAGGCCTTGACCTTCCACAACACCTCCAATTTCACCAGAATTGTTTAGTTGGGTAGCAGTACTACCCCCTTCATGACTACTATCATGAACCCATGTGAATTGAGATGGACCAAAAGCCCCTCCTGATGGGGATGAAGCACCAACTGGATTATGAAACCCATGAAGAGTGGTAGTAGTTGATGGGTTTGGAAGCAACATGTGAAGTGTAGAAGATGTTGCAGGAGGATGATGAGAAGGTGATGGTGAAGGTGACCTTGGTTGTGGGTTCATCAGAAAAAGTTGCATGGCAGCTGCTGAGTCTGCATTAATGCCTGAAATCTGATGGTGATGATGAGCAGCTATACTGTCACGGTCATTCACAATGTTTTGATTCTTGGATTCATCCATCGGTCCCAGATCACCCATCACCATCCCTTGCCGGTTTCCATACCACTCAGTACTCACTCCGGTGGCCTGAGCCGGCCGTTGGTTCCTATAATTCGGGGGTATCTGGTTGTTCCCCAACAATTCTGCTGCTGTGGCGGACCCAGATGGAAAATTGAACATTTCTGACAACATCCCGGCAGTCTCATACCCCGGAATTCCACCGGATTCTTCTTCGTCTATAGCCACTAATGGTGGCGGCGGCTCGAAGCCCGGAACTCTTAGCTTATCCCTGCGGATCTGCTGTGCTATGTGCTGTTGGTGCTGTTGCTCTTGTTGTGATCTCTCGAACCCATTCGAGAAACTGAAAAGACCTTGGTGATAATCTTGGGACATAGAATTCAAATAATTGAACTTGTCTGTGGATTGAACTTGATGGTGAACCTTTGAACGAGATATAACAGATTGAAGCGGTGGTGTTGCTATGCCCATATCAGTGTCTTCTTCTTCATCATCATCTCACTCCACAGCCACACAGTAGCCACCTCCTCTTCACTATGCTGCTCAATTTAGCCATCGATCGGTCATGTTCGACCAAAACAAGAACACCCATGATAGTATAAAAGGAGAAATTCAAGACCATACAACAGAGAAAAAGAGAATTTTGAATTTGTTAATTTTTAATGTTTTTTCAGCTTTATTCATGTACCCATATATACCTCTCAGAGTTGCAGGTTGCAAAAGCGTCCAAAGCACTTGAACATCGTTTTCTCTTCTGTGGGATCGAAGACCTCTTGAATTATTCTCTCTATCTCTCTCTCTTTACTTCTCTTTCTCTATCTGGTTTCTCCGAGGCTGTCGTGTCTCTAACTTTCTCTTTCTCTCCTTTTCTTTCTTCTTTGCTGTGAGTGCTGTGCTCTCTGCAATCGCCTTCTGGAAAGAGAGATGAACAAACAAAAATATATATATATATATATAAAGGAGGCTTGTAACTCTTATATATACATCAACTTTTCTATGTCTCTCTGTCTCTCTCTCCGATAAAACACAAGCCCAAAGAGAGAGGAGAGGAAGAGAAGAGTCGCTGTTCTTCTACACCTCCTATTTTACTCAAGAATATTTTATATTCTTTCAATTTTTTCTTCAATTTGACAAAAGAAATTTTAATAAGGTTTTTAAAGGAAGGAAGAAGATAAAAAGACTTGAGCCATTTATAAGAGTCTCAAATGACTTAAATAGCCTCTACCAGAACACAAACCGACTAATTAATAAGATTTTCTATATAAAATCATGGGTAGATGCACTTTTATAAGTATCATGACATTAACGTTACTTTGTTTTTAAAATAAAAAAGCTAAAAACTTAGGCCATTTTCTACATGCGATCTATTCACGAAACCCATAATACACTAAGACATTTCCAAATTGGGCTCTCAGTCTCCCAACACTTACATGGAAATCAAAGCTTAATCTTGCTTAATTTTATCATAAAGTTAGACTTTTTTGGATGAAAATAACTTAAATTCTATCTTAAAATACAGGCTATGACGGTCATTCTTCATATACCATACTAATTAAACAAAAGCTCACTAAGATATATAAATGTGAAATAACAATAGAATTAATAAGCCATCTCAATGACCTAAGCTAACCTATCAGAAGAGTTTACATTCGAAGTCAAAATATTTTTTTGGTAAAATAATACCAATAGAATATGATTTTAATTATACGAGATGTTTCAAAATTATAAATTAAAAGTTAAAAGGATAATATTTGTTTAGTGCAATAATGTGAGAGCGAGATTTAAAATTGGGTTGTTGAAGTCGTTATAAATGTTAATTTATATTGGGTACATAACATCATCCTTAAAAACAATATTATCAAAATTAAAAAAAAAATTCTACCATAATTATGAAACAAAATAGAACATTACATAAAAGTTGTTTGTGTCATAAATTATTCCATACTGTGGTAACATAATGTTAATGACTATGCAGGGTGTTTTGGTCATTTACAGATGGCACATAGGCTTGAGTGGAACAGCCTAACACACGTAGGTCAAGACATGGACAAACAAATAGGCAAAGCCAAAATAAGCGCACAAAAAGGTTGGCACGTGCGGAAGGTTGGGCTCTAGACGAGTTAGGTTTAGTGTTGGGGGGGTCAGAGGTCTGAAAACCACATGTAACTGATTTAGGGTTTGGCAATTTTAAGATGGTACGTTCAATTACACTTTTCCCATGGCTCTTATATTTTTTTCCAATCTCTAATGCGGGGTCACATTGGATTCAATCCGATAGAGTAAACTTTGAATATAGGTACCGATTAAATCCAAAATAATCGGTGAAGATTCAATTATGAACGTTCGAGTTTATAATTTATCTCCAGTCTAACATCATACCATTGAACTACTCATGCTTGTTCTTAAAATGGCGGAGCTAGAATTATGTCAAGTGGAGGCAAAAGTATAAATAAATAAAAAATTAATCAAGTGGTATACAAAATTATCCCCCCACCTCTAGAAATAAGGATTAAATTGCCTGTAAATTTGGTAGTTTTTTTTTTTTAAGTTCAACTATGAGAAACATATTATCATCCAAAACATAATTACTATACAAAAATTGAAACCCAAATCAATTTAGCATTTAACAAAATATGAACAAACAAGAACAATATTTTTTTTAGTGGCAAATTTCAACTTAATCATAGATTAAAGAGAAACACAACAATATTGTTTAAAACCTCAAGAATCATCTATAACTAATCGATTCTATGATAAACTTTTAAGCAATTTTCTTTTAATCTTGATGAGTAATTGATATTTTTAGGACTACATTGTTTAAAATCTCAAGAATGTATGTAATTGATCAACTCAATGATAAACTTAGAAGTATTTTTTTAATCTTGTTGAGAAATTGATATTTTTGAAAGAGAAAAATTATTTTTGGGTTAGCATTGCATCTATTCATATGTTATTATATAATAATTTCGAAAATATGAGAAAGTGTATTAAATAAGAGAGATGATATATTTGGCTAATATATACGATGAGTTAATGAATCACACATCTATTTTACTTATTTTAATAACAAAAACACTTGGTTTAGTAGATTAGGGAAACAAGTTGACCACTAACTTATTGAAGAAAAAAATATTTGGGTCACTATTTAAATTTTCAAAAAATTTAGGGGGGACGATGAGATAAATTGAACATAACTTTGCTGCCATAACAATTTATATAATTAACCCCTCAAAAGTCAATGAGGGCAGTTTCCCCCACACTAATACATATAGCTCCGCCCCTACAGTTCTCATGACCGGTGTTTTATGTTTTTTTGCGTATTCTTCCACCCCCCCCCCGCTGAGTCGAGAACGTCTC
>CM042185.1:47749080-47768682 GCA_023539305.1 Ilex asprella
ATATATATAAAGATGTATATATATATATATATATATACAGGGAGAGAGAGAGAGAGAGAGAGATGATTTTTAAGCAACCGAAAGCCTGATCATCTACTTAATATTTAAGCTTTGTGACTTCACCCACCAAACATTTTGTTGAGATTTTTTAATGATACAGCTTACTCCTCCATTGGTCCAAAAAGTTGAAATCCATCGATGGTGAGGCGTATATTATGATATAATCATTAGATTAATGCGAAATGTTGTCCATTTCAAAGGTGCCATTCATGTCACAGAAAGAGTGACTCAAGATTATGCTTATTTTACAGATAAAAACAAGCCATTAGTACTAAAAGGACAAGTTAACAACATAATAAAAAACTAATAAGGGACCGAGTCAGAGAGAGATCAATCACCTATGCTAATCTCAATGTTTTTTCTTACATCATGGATGTTGGACTTAGTAAAACAATTGCTTCAAAATTTTCTTTACTTATTACAAATGGGGATAAAACTTTGAACTCTCCTTTTCTAATCTCTTATGCAGTCAACAGGGAAAGGAAACTTTAGTATATATTTGCCTCAGTCTATATCTGGGTGTGCCATTGTTTCAATTTAATCCTTAGTCTATGTAAAATCATAGTACTCTGCCCCCTCCACCTAGTTCTCATGATAAATAGAATAGCCAAGATAATAAAATAAAAATAGAAGCTATTATATATGGTACTAATTAAAACAAGTGTTCTTTGGATTTCTATTTATTTTGATGGAAATTAAATGAAATAGAGTGATTACTGTGATTTACATAGTTTAGGGACTATTTAAATAGTCTCTTTATTTGTAAGGATAAAGTTGCGTACATCTAAACACACCTTGCCCACTCCCCTCCCCCAAAGATCTTGCAATCATAAGAGTCTTGTACACTGGGTACACCTTTTAGATACTAAATTGAAATAATTGTAAGTTAAAGGATGTTTTAAAAGTAGTGTATAGTTTGAAGGCATCTATGATATATTTGCTGCACAGGAAAATGTAACCTATATAAAAGTCACTAAAATGGTCTGGCTTTGTCACCCTCATCACTTCATAATCAGTAATCCTAAGATGAAAGCATGGTGATGGCTAGGAAGCATATCTTAAGAGAAACTAAGAGAAAAAATGATGGGATTACAGTCCAAAACTGTTTGAAATCATATATTTCCTATCCCCAAGATCATGTTTATAACCTAAGACTAAATATATTATTTGCCAAGAAGCTCCACCATGCCCAAATCTTAATTTGTTGGTTGTGTTTTGGGGACTTTGAGATTCAAACGGCCATGTCCTTCTCAGTCGGGTCACTTTCCTCTCTGATGGTTACATTAACTAAGGGACCAATATTCTCTTGGTATGGCTCAACTTTTCAAGGTCATTTTTCTTTCCCTTTCTTTCCTATCGTGTAACTTTTCTCTTTTATTTTTTGCATGATGTTAATGAGACAGACAAAACTGTACAGACACAGCTATGTAGTGTTGTGCTTAATCCTTATCAGTTGTGAGGGTTGAAAAATCTAATTGCTTTTGTCTAAATTGTATTTTTATTCTAAAAAAAATAAAGTATCATAGTTTCTCGGGACGTGAGATGAGTAATTACAAGAGTATAATATTATCTTTTAGACAATATAACTTATTGTCAATGCAAATTTTTTTGTTAGTATACCTCGGGAGGTCGTTGGACATATAAAAACTATAATTTGCATCCAATTATTTTTTTAATCAATCAAGCCATTTTTTTTTCTAATCAAAAAGTTGTAAAAACCAAGAAAAATACAAAGAAGAAAAAGAGAAAAAGCATTAAAAGAAAACATGGGTTGGCTGGGCGTGGTGGAGCTTTAAAAACTTTCGGGCATGGCCCCATGAAAGACAACGACATGAAATAATTGAAAGCCTAGCGCCTCTGCAACGAAGAGTGGTGACTGCTGATATATATATAGATATATTAGGGTTTTGAAAATCCAATGTGGTCCTGTGGGTGTATAATTAGGGGGTCGAGGTGGCGAGGCCGGCAGGGGGTGGCCAGAGCCACGTGAGCGGTGGTCCAAAGGGGGTCAAGCCATGTTGGCATTCAACACGTGTCCTTTCAACAGAAAGGTGACAGGCTGTTGTGGAAGAGGGTGGACTGTGGAGAGCCAGGGAGATAGATAGATTGAGCTTAACCATGAGAAAATGATACAGTAAAATTAATTTGGGTATATATATATAAGAGGTATGCCTTGTTAGCCTTGCATAGTGGGAATCCAATTAAAAGACCAAAAGGCTACAAAAACTCTTTTTCTATAGGGTTTCTAGGTTGCTCTTTTTTTGTAGGGTCGCTTTGAGAACTTGCATGGCTTCACCAACGGTTATATAAATGAGCAAAGAGAAAAGTTATTGAGACATAATTTATTGATTTAATTCACTGTGATATTTAAATTGACTGTAGGTTCCATTAAACATTAGAATTTTGTGTTGTTTCAATGATTCCTATAAATCCACATCATTATGTCAACAAATTATATCAAATTTTTAGCTCAAAATAACATTATTTATAAGCAAATACTACAAGAACTTAAAATACTAACTTAAGATCACTCCCAATAAAAATTTAAATTCTTATCAAAATTTGAGTCAAAAAGAAATAAAAAATTTAATTTAGTATACACCTTTCTCATAGAGAAACTCAAATTTCAAAGGAAAAAAACTCAAATTAAAATAAGATAAAATATGATAATTGTATCTTTAAAAAATGGTAAAATCTCATCATTAAAATATTTGAGTATAGATTTGTGTCTCCCTTGATTTGGGTTTAAAAAATGGGTTTCTTTCATTTGGTATGAATATAGGTCTAACATTGGAGAAGTATTTTAAAATATTTTTACCCAAATTTAAATTTGGGTACAAAAGAGGCAGGGGCCGGAAAAGCTTTAATATACTGACTTGATTAATCATTGTTATTGATTTAACGGTGGGTCCTAGTATTTATTAAGATTCATTACTTATTCAATAATTGTAATTGATAAAGTCAACAAATCAAGTCAGTATTTTAAGTACAAGTAGCATTTTTCTATATAAATTATTCTAATCTAATTTTAGAATTCATAATTAATTTAGTATTGCAATAAATTAGGTACTTAATTAAATTCCTAAATTAAAGATATATTTGATAGGCCAAGTAGATGAAAAAATGCAAGGATGACATAGAAAGTAAGAATGATACTCTTTATCATTCAAAGATAAAATTATTTTTTCTATCTTTTGTACACTACAAGAATAAAGGCCGTTTGTGACAATTTTTTTACGATGGCTGTGTTCGCTCTCACAAAAGACGTGATTGAGACAATTTTTTGTGGTGGTTGTGTTTGCTGTCACAAAAAGCGTTTTGTATTAATATTTTATTAATATTTGTGACAGCTATTTTTTCTGTCGTAAATAGTGTCATAAATTTTAAAAAAAATTGTATTTGAGATAACTGTTTTTCATGCCTCAAATAATATTTCATAAACTCAAAAGAATTTTTTATATTTATGACAACTATTTTTCCTGTCGTATATAATATTTCATAAAATATTAAAATGTTGTTTTAGATTAAAAAATAATTTATAATTTTTTTCTTTGGTCTGAAATTTATAGTTTAAAGAAGAAAAACTCTTAAAAAATTGTATCGGCCACAACTACTTTTCATATTACAAGTAAAATTTTATAAAATTACGTAATTTTACATCAAAAATACAATTTCTAGGTCAAAAAAAAATACACATTACAAAGTCAATTTTTTATATCAAAACTAGGGGATTCAAAATATGACACGACCAGTTAACATGACATAAAATTAGTGGATTTGAGTTTTTCTTAAGTCATCTATTTAGTAAACGAGTGGACCCGACACAATACGATTATAAATGAATCAGGTATTGCTGAGACCAAATAGAAGAAATGTATACGATATGACTCGTTTATATACCGTTTACATAATTGGACAAGCCGTTTAGAGAAATGTTGTGTGACCCTCTGTTGATGTATATTTTAACTTCTTTTAGTTTTTTATTGTATATATGTATATAAATATCATTTCAGTATAGTAATAATAATTTATATTTTTTTTTCAGATATCACTGAGAGAATAGATGGTTCAGAAAAGATGTTCAATTTTTTACATTAAATTATTGTACTCATATATCGTTATGTTTTATAAAAGTGTATATTTTACATTTTTTTCAACTCATGGGATTGTTTTTTTTTAATATGAAAATATTGCTATGTTTTTTGGAAATGTTGATTATATTTACTTTTGTGTTTATCTATATTTTGAATTTGGTAGTTGTACAGATATCGATGAATCTTTGGTCTAATGGTACTTCTTACATTGTAAAATTTTTGCCTTATTGAGGTCAGGGGTTCAAGCCCCCTCTCCCCCTACCTCAAAAAAAAAAAATTGTACGGAGTGTATATAACTAATGTTATATACCTTGTGCATATATAAACTCCGTACAACTTTTTTTTTTTTTAGGTATGATTGTGAGAAATTGAGACCTATTTATTATGTGATCGAGATGTTTTTTGATGCAGAATCGAGGTACACTTCATTGGAAAAGCTTGCACTCGCATTGGTTAGCTTAGCTAGAAAGCTCAGGCATTACTTCCAGGGTCACCAAATCACTGTGCTCACCGACCAACCTGAGATCCATCCTTCAAAAATTCGACCTATTTGGACACATCGTTAAGTGGGTAGCGGAACTCGGGGAGTTCGACATTGAGTTCAAATCGAGAAAGGCAATCAAGGGTCAAGTAGTGGCAGACTTCATCGCTGAATTTCAACCTAAAAATAGTTCGGAGCAGAACGAATAGGCTAATGATGACCAAAAACCTAGACTTGATGGCAAATGGACCCTATCTGTTGATAGGTCTTCAAATCAAAAGGGCGCCGACATCAGTCTCACTCTTGTGAGTACAAATGGTTGTATCTTGGAGAAAGCCATCAGACTCGGCTTCCAAGCTTCAAACAATGAAGCCAAGTATGAAACTTTGATAATTGGAGTAAGGCTAGTAACCGAGTTGGGGGCAACGAAGCTCCAGATATTCTCTGATTCACAATTGGTGGTAAATCAGATAATAGGGGAGTATGCCACAAAGGATGAAAGAATGATGGCGTATTATGCGATTGCAGAAAGGGAATTGAGTAAAATTCCCGAATACTCGATTCAGCAAGTCGAAAGAGCAAAAAACTCTCATGCCGATGCTTTAGCTTCACTGGCCTCGACCATTAACCAAGAAACTGAAAGTGCTTTTACCATTGAGTTCCAGTCCAAGCCTAGCATTTTGCTGACCAAGTTTAACAAAGTTTTACACAATGAAACTAAGTCGAGTTGGATGGACCCAATTATCAACTTCTGGAAGAATGGTGACCTGCCCGAGGACAAGAAGGAAACTCAAAAGCTACGTTTGAAAGCGGTCAAATTCTGGTTATCTCCAAAAGACGAGCTTTATGGACGCTCATTTTGGAGGCCGTATTTGAAGTGTGTACACCCAAAACCAGTTCCTGACTTTTTATCCGAAATTCATGAAGGAAGTTGTGGAGCTCATACGAGTGGAAGATATCTGGCTCACCGAGCCATCTGTCAAGGTTTTTGGTGGCCATATATGCAGAAGGATGCCCAATAGTTTGTTAGGCAATGCGAGAAATGTCAGAAATTCTCACCAATTCCGAGAAAACCATCCTAGGCATTGCTTTCACTAGCGAGCCCGTGACCATTTGTGCAATGGGGACTAGACATAGTGGGCCCCTTATCTTAGGCCCTTGGCAATAAGAAATATCTTCTAGTTGTGACTGATTATTTCACGAATTGCAGGGAAGTTGAGCCCCTAGCCAACATCAAAGACACTGATACAAGAAAGTTCATCTGGAGGAATATCATCACCAGATTCAGAGTCCCCCAGGCACTTGTTTCTGATAGCGGAACGCAGTTCGATAGTAGTCCCTCAAAGCTTTCTGTCAACATTATGGGATTCAGAATCACTATTCCACTACAACTTACTCTCAGAGTAATGGACAAGCAGAGATTTCCAACAGAAAAATCTTGGATGAGATCAAGAAAATGTTAGAGGACGCCAAAGGAAGGAGGGTGGAGGAGTTGCTAAGTGTTCTGTGTACGTACCGAACCACACCTCAGCGCTTATTTGGAGAAACTCCATTCGCACTAGCCTATGGGATGGAATCAGTAATTCTATTAGCGATTGACTTACCGACCTTGAGAACCGAGCTGGTTGAAAGCAACAGTAATGATGTTGCTATCATCTGAGATCTCGATCTGGCAGAGGAGAGCAGAAAACAAGCAACAATAAGAATGACATCTTATCGACAGCAAATGTCCCGAGCTTATACCAAGAAAGTCACTCTGTGATCTTTTGCACTGGAAGACTTGGTCCTTATACGAGTACTGGGATTGGCTAAGAACCCAACACATGAAAAGTTTGGAGCAAACTAGAAAGGCCCTTATAGGGTAGCCCGAGTAAGGGGCAGTGGATATTATAAGCTTGAAACCTTGGACTATAAGGCAGTGCCACGCCCCTGGAACACAGCTGACTTATGAAAGTTTTATTTCTAAAAAGTGTATTTTTAAATAGAACTTTGAAGTGCCTTCGGAAACTTAAAGGTGCCCTTTAAAGAGTCAATGGGTGAGAGATAAATGTACTGAACCGAAGTTATTAATAAATATTTTTTTAGGACTCATTTCCTTCTTCTTGTTTTTCTTATGATATACATCCTACTGCTAAGGCAAGGAGACAAAAAATCCTAATAGAAGTTACAAACTTAAATCAGGCGTAGCAACCCAATCTAATCCAAGCCCTTAACTATGCATAACGATGTAAGCTGATTAGGGATGAATTGGAGTCCAATCAGATTGGCGGGTCGGTGTGGGGTAGAAACACTCTTAGATGCCCAAGGGGACTTTGAGTAACTCTACCGGGGAACCGAGCCCTTTGAAGAAAGGTCGAGCAAGAGACATAACTTCAAAAGATGAAATCTAAGTATATTTAGGTTTCTGTTAGGGAACCGAGCTTTTTGAAGAAAGGCCGAGCAAGAGCCATAACTTCAAAGAGATGAAATCTAAGTACATTTAGGTTCTTGTTAAGGAACCGAGCCCGTTGAAGAAAGACCGAGCTCATTAAAGAAGGGCCGAGACCACAACTTCAAGAGTCTATAAATTTTGTAAGTATTTAAAGGTCTCTGTTGAGGGACCAAGCTCTTCGAAGACGGGCAGAGCTAAGATCATAACTTCAAGAGTCTATAATTTTTTTTTCTAAGTATTTTATTGCATGTTGAGAGGTTGAACTCTTTGAAGAGGGGCTGAGCTAATGCCATAACTTCAAAGGCCGAATTGTTTCTAAGAATTCAAATTCATATTTTTATAGATACTTTAAAGTATTCTCAAAAAAGTCACTGAAGCCAATGGGAACTTTCATTTAAACTTCAAAAAGAATACAACCACGTCTCAAAAGGATCTTTACATCAGAAGTTGAAAAAATATTCTAAGTGTTGTCAGGTAGCTGGAGTCTTTGAAGAGCTAGGAAGGGAATAACGAGTGTAGAGTTCGGATGATGAAGGAACTTCAGCTGCTGTTAGGGTAGCATGCCAGCCCTAGCTGAAAAATGCCTCCTCCAATTCTAGAATCTGAAGAGCTAGGTCGTTTTTCACCTTCTCCATGCCCTCATCATAAGCAGCATCCTTATTCTCCTTTGCCTCAGCCTTGTACTGATCAAACTCCTCCAAAAGACTTGTGTAATCAAGTTGAGATTGGGAGAGTTCGACATTCCTTTCATGTTCAAAATCCTTTAGCTGCCTAACCTCGGGCTGAAGTTTCTGGTTCTCCTCGGTCAGGCTTTGATTTTGAGCCTTCAAAACCCTAGCTTCTTCGCAGATTTTGGCAAATTCTTCATCCTGAGACTCTTTCTTGGATAAGGCAGAGGCTCGAGCGTGGATGACATCCTTTATAGTCTTATCTTTTCTGGCTATCCTAGCCCCGATCTCATGAACTTTTTGCAGACCCTTCAAAGAAAGAAAATAAGACTTAAAAAATTTCGAAGGAAGGCCTAGAAAAACAAAAGGTGAAAGCAAAACAAGTCTTACCAAAACTATGTGCTGAATAGCTTGACGAAACACTTCATCATTTGTCAAAGTCTCATTCATGGCTAGATCCCGAGGCAAAATTACTCCCCAAGCAATCCTCACTACAACGTTAAAGTCTTCAATTGCAGAATCTTTTCGCAGTGATCTCTTTCCTTTTTGCCCTAAGGACAGGTCGAAAAGGAGGATTGACTGGCTTAGGGAAAAAGTTCACCTTGGGATCAACAACTTTTTTCTTTTTCGGGGTAGGGTCTTCGGCTAGTTCAAAGACTGAATCGTCTTCAGGAGCAGGAGAATGAACAGGACTTGGAGGATCTAACTCAACTAGAATTGGAGTTTCAAAAGTCTGAACCATGTCTGCTTGGTCACTGATCGACAGACCTGCATCATCTGGAAGTACAGTCTCAACAGAAAACTTGACAGTAGGTTCCTCAAGAACAGGAACTGAAGGCATAGAGATTGGTGGAATAGGTTCGACAGATGGGGTTGGCTCAACAGTTAATAAAAAATCTAAAAAGTTCTTCAACATTCTGCAACCAGAATTTGCAAGAGAAGACTTTCGTGCTTGAGGAGTCTATTCCCGAGCAGTCTGGATGGCCTCCCGATCTGTGGCAAATGTGGCGTTAGGTCGGTTCGGCATAGCAATAAAGGACATATAAGTCGGTATGTATCCTAGCAGAGTGTGAGCCGCTTAGCAAAACAAAGAATCATTGAAGTCCCAAAGCCTCTTAAGTTTGTCCATCTTCACAGAGGATTCAGGAACTCTAGACTTTACAGTCTCTCCTTTACACAGAAGTCTCATATCAGAAGACGGTAAAGCAAAAAATCAATTTAGAAGAGTAAAGATTCAGATACTTGGAGTGCTTCAACTTTAAAAGTGTAAACCCAAGTGCAGGTTGAGCAAAGTAATATATTCTCGGAAAGTCCGAGGTCGATCCCACGAGGAATTGTAACAAGAAAACAATCACATGAAAACTAAAAATACTTTAAAAGGAAAAGAGTTTGTCTGAAGAGTTATTGGATGACATAGATTGGTTTTGATAAATAAAATAATAATAAAAATACTAGAGCATTAGGTACTCCCTCTCAACTTTATACAGTAATAATTAAAGACTCAAAAACTTGACTCGAAATAGGAATTAAATGTCGGTTAACCCAATTAACAAATCAAGTGGTAAATTCGAAAGTTATAATCAAAAGACTACCAGGAACCTGAATAATCATTCAATCATATTATTTTATGAAATCATATTAATTTTACCAGCATGGAATAACCAGTGATTTACACGCAGGGAAACTCAAGCAATCGATGTACGTGGCACAACAACTCAGGAGTTTTTACAGCATAAACACTTTGCTAAAATATTAGGAATTAAATTAACAAAATAACATAAATCATTAAGTACAAAAGTCAATAAAAATACCGTACTCCGTTGAGAGATTTTTCCCTAGTCCTAGCGGAGCTTTTTAGCCGGACATGATAGAAAGAATGCAAAAATAAAAAGATGGAAAAAAGAATTCCTAATCCTAAGATGAGAACCCCTATTTATAAAAAAAATAAATCCTAGGTATAGGTAGGAGATTTAGGGTTGGCTTGGAAGAAATTCCTTTGCCAAATAGAAGTCTTCAAATCCCATGCATTAAATCTTTGCCTCGCGGGTACAAAATCTGTCCAGACTTCGAGCTAGAATTTCTCATATTTAGAGGCTGAATCACGAAATTTTCGTGAAAAATACTTTTGTAGCCCTTGGAGTCTTCTTTCCAACCCCGCAAAAATCAGGTCAATCGGATATCGGAGTCAAAAGTTATGATTAAAATACTGAAGACATGTCAAATCCTTATCTTCTAGAATACTTTCCAAATCCAACTTTAATTGAGTTTTCTTTAAACTTGGACTCTTATAAGGATTGAATTGCTGATTTATCTTCAAGTCTTCCTATCTCAATCTTGACTCTTCAATCCTTATCAGTTATGATTCTTCTTCTAGTAATTGCTTCACTTGCATTATCCATTATTACTTTAAATCAATTAATTTACCTGCAAAATAAATCAAACAACTAGAAAAAGTATCAAACTAGAAAATCAAGGAATTTAACTCATTTAATAACAAATAATATGCAATTAACCAATCATTAAATATAATAAAATAACACTTTTGATGGTTAATCATGGAGCGTCTTCTTCATAAGGGCAGTGATAAGAGGGAGTAGCATCAGTAGCATACTCCCAATTTTTCGAAAGAAAAACACTGTCATTTTCATGACCTTTGTTAGAATCAGGGAGATGGGTGACCAGGTAACAGTCCTTCTTCCTCACTGTCGGATAATAGTTATCTCCAGTAGCTTTGATGTGTAGTAATATAGAATCTCTCATAAGCCAAGGTTCAAGCCCAGACGCCTGTTCAAAACGGCTATTCCCATCACTATCCTGAAGAAGTTGGGACAACATTGGATAGGGCAGAGTTTTGTTGCAAAAAGTACCCAGAGGAGGAAAGGATCCAGAGGAAATCGAACTCCACCCTTAGTGATTGCTCGAGTATGAATGTGAATACTCTCTCTCATGTCTATCAAGGGTTCATCCTTCCCAGCGAACCTTACGTCAACATTATCTGGAATATTGAACTTAACTTTCAAAGCAGTAACTTCAGGAGGAGTAAGAGGGGTCATGGAGGAAGATGAAGTGTAGAAAAGGAGAGAATAGTGCAGATGCAAAGGAAGAGATGAGTTTGAAACTGAGGAGGCAAAGTGACAGAAAAACGAAGAGAAGTCGTTTATAAAGAGCGAGAATTCTAAAGGACAACATTTAAATACTGAGCATGCCGCCAAAACAAATGGGGATGTCACAAAGTACGTGCAATGATGATGAAAAGGCATAAAATGACTGACAGAAGAAAGGCATCTGTTAGACATTTTAATGGGGCAAATGAAGGGGGTGGCTCCCTTTATATTACACGTGTTATGGCATTAAATGTGATGATAACAAGACAAGATACGTGATGAAGACATCATTCACTTAGTCAATATACCTAGTCGATCTGATCAATGTGTTTGGGAAAGCAATGGAAGAGATCGGCTATTATCGAACCGAGTTGTTCAATATGTTCGGTGAGCAATGAAGGAGCTCGGCTCTTATCAAGATCGAGTTGTCTGAAACAGTAAATGGAAAGATAAGGATATGTCTTAAATTTAGGGATTTTGGCTAAACGAATTGACAAAATTATAGGAACGGAGAGACGAATTGCTGGAGAATTATCAGCAACTTCCTAACCAGAGCCGCCTAATTGAAGTAAGGTGTGCCACCTTGAATCCAAAATCTTGAAAACCTTAGTGGAACATAGATCTATAAAAATCACAAGGAACCAAGGTGAAAGGTACGCTGAACTCCCTTGGTCTTCTTTCATTCGTCTCAATTCCACTACTGACTTAAGCATCGGAGTGTTTTTGATCAGAAGCACTTTGATCTTGGACAATTTATTCATTTTACAGGAAGACAAGACTGAGAAATCAAGTCCAAAGACATTCTTTACTCAAAATATCAAATTATATTCCAGAAAGGTAAGTCATACTTTTTGCCCTTAAAAAGCCCTACAACACCATGGAATCTTAAGTTGGTCGGCTTAGAGTAGTGACAACTGGAACTGATTGAAACTAGATTTTGAATCATCTGACTGACTCTCATTAGATCTGTCAACTTTGGCTAGTTGGGTTCGTTTTCTTAGGACTGTCTGACGGGTTAAATTGATAATTATAATTAACAAATGATTACAAGTGTTTACGGTTTATTCTGTATATATGGGTCAAATAAGAAAATATTTTTTTATTTAATTTAGTTATCTTATTAGGTGATATAATGAATTATAGTTATTGAATTGATTGTGAGTCCTAACTAATAGTAGAGTCTAATGTCGATCTAATTACAGAGAATGATAAAGCCATCAAATAAGATCTAACATTACTTAGTCAAATACGGTCACACCATGGAGATATTTGCTCGTCACCCCAACTATATAACTAATTTTATGTGGTTTATTTTTTTAACATGGAATAAAAATTCTCCTCACATTATTGTTAATGTGCAACTCAGACTCCAAATAAATAAATCAATCAAAAAAATTAGGGTTTTTGTTTGCGAATTGGTACTCAATTTACCATTTTATTATGAAAAAAGTATTCAGTATAAAATATTTTGTATAGAATTACTTTTTTATTTTTTGATGACAAAAATGCTCCCTGGTAATAATTACCTAGTGCAAAAGGTGAGTTAAAAAACTGTCATAAATTATGCAACAATCCTATTAAATTCGGCAATTGCTATATCTCTCATAATATGAGTTTTCAAATTTTTTTAAAAAAATTCTACAACAAAATCCTTCAATTGTCAACAAAAAAAAATTCAAACGTTGAAACACAATTGAAGACCAGTCTTCCTTCTATTTCAATTCAAATTATCAATAATGTGACATTACAGTGATATATGACAGTGTAATGCCTTCATTAACACTTTAATCACTGACAAAAAAATTGTGAAATTACATTCACTGTTTTATACATAATCTAAATAGTATGTATCACATAATGTAACTTCACAAATGTGACATCCATATATATTGTTTTTAATGAATGTCAATGTTACATCACAGTGTAACATTGCAAAATGATACTGTTGTTAAATTTAAAAACAACCAAAACCGTTTAACATTAAAAAATAGTATTAAAAAATGAATTTCAAAATTTGGGTCAAGTGGTTAAGGTATATTTCATGTGATATAATTTTGAATTTTAAATATATTCAATCCCTTAAAATATGAAACCATTAATATAATAAATTAAATTCCATAAAAAATAGGACTGCCAAACAAATAGGTCTTCAAATAAGGAAAATAGTGTTTTGGTAAAAAAAAATATTTGAAAATATTTCGATGAGTACTTAATTCTAATATATTTATCTACACAAAATTTTAATCAAGATATTCTCTCACCATAAAGTAATTTAAAAGATATACTCACAATTTTTGGAAAATTTTAATCAAAAAAGACCAGAAAGCCCAATTCAATTGTTTTCCTATCGTAATTTGTCGGCCCATAACTAGTAAAGTCCTAGTGAAAGCCTGATACTAGTATTTTCTGTAAGAATAAGCCCAGTACCTCTTGGAGTAGGTCATGATGGGCCAAATAAATATAATACCCCGTTTAGCCTTTGTCAATGGAGGTATGTATCAATTGCATACATTGGGTTTGTTCAAATAAAATTGAAAGGTGCAAGCCCAGCCAAACTCTGTGGCCAACCTCAGTAACCATAACAACACTCTTACACTATATTACACTATATTTAGTAATACTCATTCCAATGTTTGGTATGTAATAATGAAAATTCATTGTCATTTCCAATAAAATTTCTAATCCTATCAACATTAGATTTGTCATTCCTCAATATTTGGTGGCATTTCTCATTTTCAACTACCATCACTTGTCACTACCACCACCACTATCACCACCCGGGGTTGGGGACAGGGTACGGGTCAAAAGAATTTTTAAATATTCAATTTTTAATTTTATTTCAATACTTAATCCTAGTTGTTGTCAAATATTTGAATGGTAATATACCTTGCATTCCATTCTCATTTTGATTCAATTCTCTTATAACAGTATTACCATGTACCAAACCAAACGCTACTAATTGTGTGCTTTCTAATAATGTTTAGTTTGTTGGATTCAATAATGAGGGTTGAGTCCCACAAAGACTAGACGTAGAACTAAAGATGGACTTGCATATATTTAATAGGTTTATTACCTACAAAGCTTAACCTTTTAGCTAAGTTATTTTTCAAACCTGTAAGTTAGTTAATTTAAGTTCATTTTCGACTTGTTTAGAAAATGAGTCGAATTTGAATAATTTTTTTGGCTCGTTTGAAAAATGAGCTTAACAGGCTCTGTTCGAACTCGATAGGCTCGACTCATATGCAAAAACTTGAGCTCGGTTCATTTTGGGCTCGTTCAGGCTCTGCTTGTTTTTTAAACAAGCCGATCTTGAATAATTTTATAGGTTCAATTAAGAGAATAAATTTTTTAGGCTAAGCTCGAACTTGTTCGACTATTAACCCTACTTGTATGAGTTTAAAACACAGTCTGGTCAATCAAAAGTTGTATATTCCTCTGAAAAAACTATCATTCATCACTTTATTAATTTTGTTTTGGAAAATTTCACTCACACCCCTCTAGTTAAGCCTAAATTCAATAACACCCTTTACCGATTCTGAAACTTCACTGCCACCCCATCAGGCCTTGTCTGGTAGCAGCGTTAATGAGTAGGGTTGATTTACAAAAATAACTCAGTGTATTTTATACGTACTCTATATGTATACTTATTTAATCTATACTACAAACTATGGTTTGATTTAGTTAACCCCACCTATTTATTAAACCTAACCCAACTCATGTTGTCTCTATGCATTCCATGGGTTAATCGTCTGTTGCTGGAACAGAGCGAGAGAGGGGGGGAGAAAATTGGTGAAGGCTTGGAAGACCTTTGCGATTCAAAACATCAAATGGTTTGAAGAGTGAGCATCGAAGATTCTCTGATATGTACCAAATAAATTTGTTTTTTTTTTGTTGGTATCTAGGATTTGTATTTTATGGATTTGGGGATTTTTTTTTTTTCATCTTTTATTCTCATACTAAGTAAGGGTTTTGGACATAACTGAATTTTTTTTTACATTTTTTGTATCTAGGGTTTATATTTTATGGATTTGGAGATTTTTTCATCTTTTTTCCTCATACTGAACATAGTTTAGGGAATTCTAATGCATTCTCCATAGATATTGAGTAAGGGTTTTGGACATATCTGAAATTTTTTTTACGCTTTTTTGCCTCTAGAGTTTATATTTTATGGATTTGGGGATTTTTTTTAATCTTTTATCCTCATACTGAACATAGTTCAGGGAATTCTAATGCATTCTCCATAGACACTGAGTAAGGGTTTGGACAGATCTAAAATTTGGGCTTAGGATAGTGTTGAAATTATGGCTTCTTCTTTTTTTACGTTTTTTTGTATATAGGGTTTATATTTTTTGGATTTGGGGTTTTGTCATCTTTTATCCTCATACTAAACATAGTTCAGGGAATTCTAATGCATTCTCCATTGATATTGAGTAAGTGTTTGGACAGATATGAAATTTGGGCTTAGGACAATGTTGAAATTGGGGTTTCTTTTTTACGGTTTTTTGTATCTAGGGTTTATATTTTTTGGATTTGGGGAATTTTTTTCATCTTTTATCCTCATATTGAGCATAGTTTAGGGTATTCTAATGCATTCTCCATAGATATTTAGACTTAGGACGGTGTTGAAATTAGGGCTTCTTTGTTTTACGTTTTCTAAAAATCCTTCTTGTTTCAAACATTCTACGTAGATGATTTTCTTCATTTCCTGAATGTACTATTGTGTTTGAAATTGATGTAGAAATGGTTGTTAAATTGATTGACTTGTTCATATACCTTGATGGACAACAGTACATGGCAAAAAACATTGACCCAAATAAATATTGTCATGTGCACCTATTATCATATGTATTTATATTGTGTTCATCAGCATTGACCTTCGTATTCAAATTATTTTGTGAACTGCCTAGTTTAAATGACAGAATATTATTAGATGATGACAAAAATGTAATGGAGATATTTAGTAGGCACAAGAATCGAAAACACATAAGCATACATGTTATTCCACAAGAAATTGGAAACAATGTAGTTCATAGAAATAGTGTGGAGAATGTGGGCATTTTGGAGAATCGTGGCAGTTTGGAGAATTTGGGCAATGTGGAGAATGTGGAGTCTGGCCAATGTGGAGAATCAAGGAAATGATGAAGCTGGAAATAGTGATGATGTATATGGAATTAGCTCTGAAGATGAAAACTATAGAGAAGAGCATGATATCATAGATGATGAGTTTAGGGTAGATACAGATTTAAACAATGATGATTGGCTGTCAAACTATGCATCTGGGAATGATGATTATACTAATTCTAGCTATAACTCAGATGATAATGTGGACAAAGCAAGAAACAAAGTAACTGCAAGGGCATTTGACATGAATAGATATGAGAAAGAGTTTGAAAGACAACCTGATGGGACAGTGCAGTTGGAGGTTAGTCTACTGTTTATGGATATTCATCGCTTCAGGGAGATTTTGAAGGAATATGTTGTGCAATAGGGATTTCAGCTTGTAAGGGATAGAAATGAGAGGAAAATGATTACATGCCACTATGGAAATGGGGGTTGCAATTGGAGGATCCACACATCTCCACTTCCTAATGATGCTACATACAACATTAAGACTTTGAGAGGTCCACACACGTGTCAGAAGTAGTTTTAGTACTAAGACAACATTAATTGACTTGCTAAGAAATTAGAAATAGAAATACATAGTAATCCTGAAATGAAACTTGATGCTCTTTAAGAAACAATTAATGCTAAGTTGCACATACAAACAGATTTGCAGACGTGCTACAGAACAAAGAGAAAAGTACTCGATGACATTGATGGGCATCATGGAGAAGCTTATGAGAAAGTGAGGTAGTATGGAAATGACATCATTTGAAGTAATTCGGGTAGTCTTGTTGCCATAGAAACTGATGATCAAAATGCAAATGGTAAGACACCTTTTTAGAGGATTTTCATAGCTTTTACTGCTCTTACCAGAGGGTTTATCACTGCATGCAAACCATTCATAAGCCTTGATGGATGTCATTTGAAAGGGTCATATGGTGGTGTTCTACTATCTGCAATTGCACCAGATGCTAACAATGGTCTTTTTCTTGTTGCATGTAGTGTAATGGAGAGTGAGATGTATGATAGCTGTAATTTCTTCATTGGTCATTTTGCAGAAGTTATTGGACATAACTTAGATCCACTTTGTTTCATGTCTGATCAACAAAATGTATGTAGTGTTATTGTCTTTTTTTTTTTTTACTATTATTACTACATTTTTGTGTATTATAACTTATACTATGCATTGACTGGCATGGACTTAAACATGTGTTGGAGATTACATTCCCACATTCTAGTCATAGAAGGTGTTGCAGGAATTTATTTTGCAACTTTAAAGCAAAATGTTCTGGAGTTTTGCCTAGAAGGTTATTTTGAAAGGCAGCTAGAGCATATAATGAAGAGGACTTCAATGAAGCTATGCTAGATTTAAAGTCCAAGTCCTTAGATGCATACAAATGGATGATTAGACTGTCATTTAGTTGTTGGTCTATGCATGCATTTGATACCAGAATTAAGAGTGATCACATGACCAATAATTTAAGTGAATCTTTTAATAGTTGGGTAGAATCTTTGAGGTCAAAGTCTATTATTAATTTGTTGGATGACATCAGGACTAAATTTATGACTAGGATTCAACAAAGGCATGAGAGGGGCAACAGTTGGGAAAGGTTAGTGACAGAAAATGTCAGGAAAAAACTTAACAAAATCATTGTTGAGTAAAGATCATGTTCTATAGTGCATGCAAGTGGAATGCAATATGAGATAAGATGCATGGTGGTACTTGATAAAAAAAATGTGATTATATGGGCTAGGGTATATCAGGCATACCATGTAAGCACGCAGCACATGCAATTGCACACAAGAGGTTGAATATTGAGGAATACTGTCATGATGTTTCAAGAAAAATACATTCTTAAAAGCTCATGAGTTAATAATACACCCCTTTCAAGACAAGAGAAAATAACCACCTGTAGTTGGTGACATGCTATCTTTTCCCCATCTGAGAAGACTCCCATGAAGAAAAAAAAAAAACAGGAGGAGGGCGGCAAATTAGCCAACATCACATACTACCTTTGCTAGGAAGTCTTTTAAGTGTGAAATATAAAATTTGCAAAGATTTTGGTCATAATAAGAGGATATGTTGAAGAGCTCATGTGAAGGCAGAATAGACAATTCTTGTGAGGGCAAAACAGAAAGCTTCGAGAATCTGGAATTGGACCAACATCTGAATAGGTACTAAGTCATTAATTTTTTAGTTACTTAATTTACAACATATACAAACTACTAATTCGCTTTTTCATACTTATTAAGTATCTGCAATTAGAGGGACTAGTGTATGTAGAGGAAGAGGAAGGAAAAGTAAGGCCAAGGGAAAAAGAACACTAGCATAACCTACTTTACCACCACAAAACCAAAACATTGAAGGGACAACAACACAACCTAGTTTGCCACAAGAAAAGAAAAATATTGAAGGGTCAGTGAAAATAGGAAGAGGATGAGACAGAGGAAGGAAAGGCAAGGCAGGGGCATGGGGAAGACACAAAACTGCTGGGACTTGATCAGTTTATCAATGCTGACTTTTTGACTGTTTTTGTTCCTGGTGTGAATACTTGAATATAGTTAGTTTAACACGGGAATAGACTAGAACTTTTGTGTAGAACGGATGGTTATGCAAATAGATTACTTGTAAATTTTTTTGTAGAATAACTGCAAATGTCACAACTGAATAGTTAGTGACTGCACATGGATGCTAAATATTGTAACTATTATTAATATATGGAAATGGAGGCAAATTGCATACTAGTCATAGCTGCAATGTGTAACAAAATCATACAAGACAAATTTTATACTAGTCAGAACTGCATACCAACCATATTACATAGAACAAAAACATCAGATTTGAACAACCAAAAACATCATATTTGCACAACTAAAAACATCAGTCTGTAACTACTTTATTCCAATCAAAAACTATAACACTTAAATTACAATTACAACTGTCAGCATCTTCTTCATGCATTGTAGGGTGTCTTCTATCGACTTCACTCTTGCAGCCAAATTGTTCAATTCAACATTTGTCTCTGTATTGCGATGCACCATTCCATACCCTTCAGGTTGGGCTATTGCAACAAATATCGGATGACATAATTCAAAAAATATGCAAGACCCTTTTTCAGAATTATAATACAGTCTTCCTTTACTAGGTTTCTCAGATTCTACTATTTTTATCTACGGTTTTTTCTCATAATAACATGGTTTATAACTATATCTTATGTCAAACTCCTCCTCTCCTATGTCTCTACTTCTACCAACAATTGAAAAAGACATTAATCCTACAACAATACATCACAATATACTGACATTAAAACATATAAAAAAATTGCATGAAAAAAATTATAAAAAAAAACTACTTAAAAAAAATAAAAAAAAATTAAAGCTATCTGCATAAAAAAAAATTAAAAACCTACATGAACAAAAATTAAAAAATATATATATGAAAAAATTAAAAATATTTGCATGAATTTTTTTTGAAAAAAAAATTGCATGAAATATTTAAAAAAAATCTGCATAAAAAATATTTACAAATTTGCAACAAAAAAAATATTATCAACTTATGGAATGAACAATCAGTGTGAAGAACGACTTGAAGAACAAATGGTTGAACGTTCAATTTCTGTCTTCCAGCAACACAAAACTTGGGATGTGGTGTGTATATATA
>CM042185.1:47782923-47799093 GCA_023539305.1 Ilex asprella
CCCTAACCCCACCCTCACTGCCCCACCACTACCACCACCACCATCACCACCCACCATCACTACTATCGTTATCTTATTCTTATATTTATTATCATTACCACCATCATCCCACTAACATCGTCGCCCACCGTTAGCACCCACTACCACCCATCGCCACTAGCCACTGTCACCTACCATACCACACCTACCATCGCCACATGTCATCGCCCACCACTACTTCCACCCATTATCACCTACCCCCATCATGCTTATCATCGTTGTCATTCGTCACCACTCATCACATTGTCGCCTAGAAACGCTTATCATCGCCCACCACCACCATCATCACTACCCACCACCACCGTCATTGTCCCACCACCACCACTATCAACCACCACCACCGTTGCCACCTACTGTTGTCACTACCATCATCGTCACTCAAAAGCAACCATCACCATCACCATCACCATTGCCACTCACAGCTACTACCACAACCACGATCGTCGTCTTACTCACCACAATCATCACCGTCTCCTATCATCATCACTATCACCCACCATTACTACTACCGCTCACCCCCATTACAATCAGTGTTTAATTTTTTTTATATATTTTATATATTTATTATTTGATTCTGGGTGTGAATAAAAATATGTTGATCATTTTTTTTATTACTATATGCCTTTAGGCACGAGAAATAATTAGTATATATATGTCACCTTATAAATTTATACCTAGTGAATAAAAAATCTAGACCTAAAATGTCATTCACTCAACACCAATCTAATGTGTTTAGTAAATCAATAAAGAAATAGTAGAATTAAAAGTAGGAGTAATATATTTTTATTTTTCAAAAGAATAATCTTTTTACTCATCTTTATGTTTGACAAGAAAGATAAAAAGTAGGAAGAAATTTTGTTCTTATCATTTAAGAATGATTGATTTTTTTTTGTATTTGATAGGATAGAAAAAAAAAACTTATACATATTTTATCACTAACAATAATTCATGCTCGAAGACACCGCACACAATGGCGGAGCCACTCAAGGACTGTGCCCAGCCTCAATTTTTTTACTTTTCCATTACTTATTATATTTTTTTTAAGTATATCTAATTATGTCTACCTTTTTTTTTTTGAAAAATATTATTGGGATCTAATTTAAAAACCTAATTTGGAGACTTAATCCAATATAACCATTGAATTAGAATTGAGTTTCATCTAATCTTAGAACTCTTAACTAATCCAACGATTACATTGAATTAGATCTCCAAATTAGATCCCTATAGCATATTCTATTTTTATATCATATCAAGTAATACATATTCATCCCTAAATGACTAACAGTGGACACACTTTGGACATATTCGGATAATTTGGACATGTTAGGTTTATTTTAAAATTTTTTGCTCAACTTAACCATTTATTATTACTGTGCACTTTAATATTGAATTTAAAACTTAGCAAAGATTTGTAATCTTGCTCACAAAATTTTAAAATAATACCTAATGAAATTGGGGACTAAGGCAAAATTTTTAAGTGAAACCCCTATTAATATTTAATAAAATTATATTAAATTATGTTCATTGAAAATATTTATGCATTTTGTTTTTCGAAACAAGGAAAGATGAATTTTATGTTTTCTTTTCACAAATTATAGATTCAATTTCTCTTTTAAGTGTC
Source organism: Ilex asprella (assembly GCA_023539305.1). Classification (NCBI taxonomy): domain Eukaryota; kingdom Viridiplantae; phylum Streptophyta; class Magnoliopsida; order Aquifoliales; family Aquifoliaceae; genus Ilex; species Ilex asprella. Next base: position 47,784,584 of record CM042185.1, read on the forward strand.
ATTTTTTAACTATCTTATGCACACGTCTGCTTTGCTTTGACGAGATACAGAACGTAGTAGGGCCATGGATTAAGTTTATTTACCAATTAAGCAATGCTAGAATGATTTAGAGCAATGCTATATATTCCAAATTTTTAACCCAAATTTTCATTCTAAATCTAGGAAGACCATTAGATCGGTGGGTCTCATTTAAAAAGTTGATAAGACTCACTCATTTAATAGTTTCTCTTCATTTGGGATGGAGATTTAGATTAGAGATTAGGCATGCATAGTATTTCCCAATAATTTAATTTGAAAATCTAACCAGTGATTTGATTCGTTAGATTAGCTGTGAGTCATAAATTAGATGGAGACTATTTTCTGTTCAACAGTTGTACTTGATTAAATTTTTAGAATAGGTCCTCAAAATGAAGTTTAAAAAGTATTTTTCTTACCAATTATGTTGACATAATAATGAGTTTTTTTGGTTAATATTACGAAGAGGGGTGTTTGGGTTTACATGCACCTCGATTAATCTCCTTCTCGGTTTAGTTAAAAATAAGACATCCACGTCAGGACTATAAAATTCTAGAGAAAAAAATCTTTCATGATCTAATCTACTGGAGTTGTCAAGTTTTAAACTCAAAATACTTGAATTTACAGTTCATTCATATTTTAACTAAGTTACCCCCTTAGTTTTTTTTTTTTGGTTCAAAAGAGTGTCCGAGTTAGCTTACGCACAACTCTACTAATTCTCTCATTGGTTCGGTCAAAAGCAAATAATTCACGTCGAGACTAAAATATTCATAAGAGATTGATTTGAGCCTAAAAAATTATAAAAATTTTAACTCAAAACGTCTAAATTTACGACTCGCTCTTGTTTTCGCTTAAGCGACAGTTGGAGTTAACACTTACTTTTGATAATGAGATTTTTTACGCCGCCTTCGTTGATCAAATTTGATGAAGCTTTGAGGATTGAGGAGGAGGGGTGGGCTCATGATATGTTACGTGAAAGGAACAAACCAGAAAAAGTCAAGGTTGGTGAGAGTGCTATTTTCTTTTGGGAAGATGATTTTCAACCACTCGTCCTGTACCAACCGAACTTTAGGAGGAAATTTCTGCAACTCTCGTGTAATAATAATAATAATAATAATAATAATTAATGCCCACATTCATAATTAAAAGTAAAAATAAAGTAGGATTAGCATTGTAATTTGATAGCACAGTCCAACCAAATTGTTGTGAAATAGTTATTAGAGGTACAACTTGGGCAAACCAATTCGAATTTAACTCGAGCCCAACTCGAAAAAAATAGAACTTGAGTTAGAATTTTTAATAATTGGGTTGAGCTTGGACAAAAAAAATTCAACTCAAATTGTTGGGTTAGAGTATCTAGTTGTCAGGTTCAACCTGATTATTAAATAGGGTTAAACCCAAATATACATAAATATATAAATATATTTAATTATGGTAATATTTATTTTTCATCTTTTAGAGTCAAGATTTTCACTTCACTTTAAGTTTTCACTCCTGCGTCTCTCTCATTCTTAGATCCCTCCCTCACTCGTCACTCCTCTCTCTCTCGACCTCCCTCTCTCAAACGTCACTTGTTTGAGTCGTCCTAGACTCTCAGTCTCCCTCTTTTATTTGTCACTTTTCCTTCTTTTACTCTCTCTCTCTCTTCATTCGCGTCTCGCCCTTTAATTTCAGATCACTTGAAAAAATTAAATCTATATTTTAAAAAATTAACTCGAATTAAATAACTCAAGTCTAACCCAATTTTAACCCAAAATCAACCCGAGCCCTCCTGAATTAAACTCGGATTGAGTACCTCAGGTTAAGAGAGGGTTAGAATTAGGGTTAAAGTTAAAGATTATATATCTAGGAATGGACTAGAATTAACTTTTTAATAGTCATATCCCTGCACATGCCAAACATGGGTTTGGACAGCATTAACCCCCTCAAACCTATCTTTGAATCCCATATTTGGGTCAAACCCAAGTTTGAACAATCCAATCCAAACCTCTCCCCAAAAACATATCAAACAGGCCCTAATAGTTATCGCTTCAAGCACAAGGTGTAACCAAATAGGATGGGGCCCACCAGCTGGCGCTTTAGTCCAGCATTTGAGCGAGCCATGGGCCAACTCAATCTGTTATATGGTAACCCAATACCCATGTACAGTGTCACTGATTTAGGTTGTTGACCCGTAATGTACAACAGCCTGATTCTGGAGAGTCCCACGAGGATGGCCCATCGACAATGTACCTGCAGTGGAGCCAAGTTAGCCTAATAAAATACAAAAAGAAATGCATGATATGTGAAATTTAACCATGGGTGGTTCAATGGTTGAGTTTGATTTTTGATAACCTAGAGGTTTCAAGTTTTATTCATTCTTACACCTCTTAAGAGCTAATCATCCTTGTCCTTTATGAGTATGTTTGGTTCATGAGTTTAGGTGGATTTATAGAGTGAGTATTATCAAAATAGTCCAATACATCACCTTATTCCTTGTTGAGTTGAAGATTTAGATTCGAGATTTGAATTTTGTCCCGTAACCAGCCCACAAGTAAAACTCATGGGATGGGTGGGTTTAGACAATTTTATAGTAAATGTTTGGTGATATTTTATGATTAATTTTGAAAGTCTCATGTATATTTGTGTCACCAAACATCAAATGAGTGCATCTCATCTGTTTCCCCTCATCTCAAACTTTGGCAGGTTGTCTGGAACATGAAGGTATTGCCTAAAGTAAATCATTTTTGTGGAGAATTTGCCACAATATTTTGGCATCTCGAGAGAACCTTTTTAAAAGGAAGTGTGCACCATCACCTTATTGTCCTATCTATAATTTGCATACTGAATCCTCTGAGCATCTCTTGTTTGAATGTGAATGGACGAAAATGGTTTAGTTTGGCATGAATTTGGCATTTGAGTGAGATGTGAACTCTTTTTGGTCTGTGGCACACAGATCTTCCTAAGTTTTGGAGCAGGTTGGGAATGTTCAAGCAAGATTGGAGGTCTTGGATAAGGTTGCCACTGTGGGCTGGGTTATCTGGAAAGCTAGGAATCAAAAAGTTTTTGTGATGAAGAGGTTAACGCAGCTACGACGGTTATTCAAGCTCAATGTCTATGGAGTGACCAGTTCAGGGTGACTGCTGCTCCTCAATCCAGTTCAGCTTCTGTGACTTCGGTGGAACAGCCTCCATCTCGTATGTATGATTCTCTCCTCTGCTATGATGGCTCCTTTGATCCTAAGTCTGATTCGGCTGCGTGTGGTATGGTGCTGCTTAAGGATGATGGGTCTTTTGGTTTTTGGTGTTGCAAAGTCTCTCCCTGCAGTGTCACTTCTGTTTTTTGAAGCTGAGGCAATACGACATGCCTGCCAAGTTGCTGAGGCTCTTTGCTTTCAAATGCCACAATTATGAATGATTGTCTTGTTATTATTAAACTAGGTTCTACGAAGGATGTTCCCCGTGGAAAATTAAAATTATTATGGATGATATTAGATCGTTGGCAAGGTTAAACAATTTTAGCCTTTTACACAAGTTTAGGGCTTGTAATAGGGCTACTCATTGGGTGACAGTTATTAAACTAACCAATTCCATTTGATTGGTTAGGCTCCCCCCCTTCCCGAGCTTAAGGTTTTTCTTTTGTCTGATTGTAATTTGAATTTTTCTACTTAATATATTGATGTATGTTTTATTCTGTTCAAAAAAACATCAAATTGAATATAGTGCATTGTTCAATCATGTGAACAAAACTTATAGAATGAGTTTGGAATGGTTTCATAAATCTAATCTAATCTGTATCTTAAAAATTATCCAAACAACCCTTTAAAGATGTACTCTAAGTCAGTTCAAGTTACAGTGGTCAATCGTTGAGCTCAAAAGAGTAATCAACGCGAACCTGGAATATAGCAAAAAAAAAAAAAACAACATATGTGAAGTTTGATAATAAAAATGGAAAGTAGATACATTATGGGTGGCCGAGTCTGATCTGACTTGATTTGTTGATCAATAACCGACCCGTGACCCACATAGGACCGTTGATTGACGGGTCTTAAAGGGTCGGCCCGGCACATTCCCAACCACTTTGAGAAACTGTTAGAATATACCCCCGTGTGTTGTGTATTAGCTTGAAAAAGAAGTGGTTGAGGAGTGACGAAGAGGACAAAACTAAGATGGCATAGCCCACCAAATTGTCTTGTTTGATGGAGGGTAATTATATAGCGATTGCTAAGTTTAATTAGCATTTTAAAATAACCCAAACACAAGGTTAATTATAGTAACAACCACTCATATTTTAGATTAGTAATTAATAGTCACTCGTGGCATACTTAGATGTCACATGATCCTACAATATTGTGAACAATACTTTAGGAATAAATATTATTCTCTCAATTAATTAGTGTGTATATGTCTAGCGTCATGTAATATCTTTACTACTAAAAAAATTACCGATACAATACTTTAAGAGTTTTTGACCTCACTATAGTTATTTTTTTTACCACACTATAGTCAGATCTGACCATGGGTGAATGATATTTGGGTTCGTGTTCATCAATCAATGATCTTTTTCATTTGTTTCATTACGTTGTTTTTACCTTATTTCTCATATTATTGTTGTTGCATGAAAATGTAGAAGTATAATTGTAAATACACCTTTTGTAAAAAGTTACTTTAATTGAGAACATTTTTAAATTACAAAGACATACTTTTTGTTTTTTTTTTTAATTTTTATGAACACACAAAATGAATAGATGTATATTTTGAACATATTTTATTCAACAATATCATACTGCAATTATAAGAGTTCAAGTAGACTAACAAACCTAAGTTCAAGCACCACTTCCTAAGAGAAGTGAATGAAAGTTTATCAATCAACCTAAACCTATATCACCGAACGTTAGATCAATTGGTGAGGGACTGTTCAAGCTTAACCAAGGTCTTAAGTTTGAGTCTTGAGAATGCAGCTACGTTCGGTAGGGAGAGCTTTGCCGTCCTTGTGGTCCTACCTGGCTTGAATCCGAATTAGTCGGAATAAAAAATGACTTTCGGATACCGAATAATTTGACCAAAAAAAAAAAATAATCAACCTAAACCTATGTAGAATTTCAGTTCATCTATGTTTTGATGAACACACACCAAGAAATGCATGTATATTTTGATGTATATTATCCAACGTTATACTGTAAGTAAAAATGTGTTTTACCAACATGTTTCTATATTGAAAACTACATATTTAAATAATGTTTCATATAAATAATAATTAATTTAACAATAAATTAAAAAAGATTTGAAAAGCCATCATGTAATTAAAAAATCATTAACCCAAGATAATTCAACCGATAACATGAATGAACTGTAAATCTAGATGTTTTGATGGTGAATTTTGATAATTTTTTAGTGTCAGATTATGAAAAAATTATCCTTAATAAATATTTTAGTTTCGACGTAAATGATCTATTTTTAGCCAAATAAAAATTAATTAAAATGCGAATAACTTCCACAGATACCCTAACCGCTGAAAAAAAAAACCAATTTAGGTACTATCCAATTATAGGGTGAAGATGGCAGCAGAAGAGAACATTCTAAAGAAGAAGCATTTCTGAAACCCCTTTTTTCAGAAAGATAAGCAGCCACAGCCATAAGTGGCATTCGATTTGACCACTTGGCACAAAATCATGGTATGATAAGCACTTATTACCTGCTACAATCATAAAGTGTTTATGTTCTTCTTCTTTTTTTGGTTATGTTCTTCAGTTGTGTTTATACAATCCAAGAGAGAAAGGAATAGAAAAGGTTAAAAAAATTTACTGTTTTCTACCTAAAAGAAGCCAAAATATGCAACAGGATGGAAGACCCAAAAATCATCCCCCCTCTCTCTCTCTCTCGACACTTCGTCTGTGGGAAAAGGTTAACAGTAATGGGTTTTTGACTTGTAGTGTACTCATGGTGGAAAAGAAAGAGTAGCTAAGGAGTAAGGTCCCACGTGCAAAAGGCGAAAGTTTTGATATACCCTTCTGGGTCTTTGATTCCTCTATCTTCCACCTTAGAGGAAGGTACAGATGAACTTTCTTTCTTTTTTGCCTCTCTATTTGCGTGGGAGTTCAAGTACTCTTTTCATTCATCGTCTTGTTTTCCTTTCTTTTTCTTTCACCGGAATGTCCAGTTGACTTTGCTCGCTGAACGAAGATGATTACAGTCCTTTGATCTGTCTCTCTCCTCTTTTTGTTTTTTCTAGTGATTATTTTCAGGGTTGGGAATATGGGGAAATCGATTAACTTTTGTGGGATCTCCAATTCTTGGTTATGACTATGCTTTCGATCGAATTGGGTTGTTTGTCTGATCTGAGATTCATCAGATTCCTCTCAAGTCGTCATATTCTTCAACTATTTCGGGTGAGCCTCTGATGCTAATCGATTGTTCAGTTTACTGAAAACATGGCATCTCAAAGGAGTTTGACAAATTTGATCTCTATGGAAGGATTTGTTTTTTGTTTTTACTCAGGGTTGGTCCTTCTATGGAATTGATGGATGTCTAGAGTTTCTTTGGGGCTTTAGTAATTTTGATAATTTTCATATTCTCATCTATAGATTTAATTCAGAACCCTTTTGCTTGAATTGACTTTTACATGCAGGAATTAGTAATTCTAAAGATTTATTGCGAGAGTTTCTTCATTGCTGGCTCAGATGAAAAAAAATGTTTTCTCTTCTAGGTTGTGATGAATTCAGCTTGCGTGGAATTGGATATTTGAGATATTCTCTCACTTTTCTCTCACTTTCCCTTCTATTGAATAGGATTTTCAATGAACTGCTGGATGAAATTTTTGGTGGTTTTTCATTGAATTATTGGAATTTGATGTATTAATCATGCTGCTTGAATTTTGAGTTACTTGAAGTTCTAAATGATGGTTGATGTTATGCCTTTTCACCATTACACAGCCCTGTTGTTAGGGATTGTTTGCTAATAAGTGATTTCGGACTAGCGAGAGTATATTATACAGATTGGCTGCTATGAATAATGCCTAAAAGTGATTGTGGTGTTATTTTGTTTCAACTTAGAACCAAATTCAATGTCAATGAAATCACTTAAGGTAGTCCTGCATCTCCTATGTGGGTGTTTCTCTATATTTTTTTTCTTAATAGCATGAGTTATTTGGTATGCAGACTAAGATTGCCAAGCCTCAAACAATTAGCATTTCTGGTTATGGGTTGGCTAACCAAGATCTTCAAAGGTTCCAGCCATAACATCTCCCGAGGGCAATATCATGGGAAATACGAAGATGATACAATCTGGGAAGGACCCTCTACTTCATTGGTAATTACTGCTGCTGTACATAGTTTAGTAATTCAACTCCCATAGGGGTTGGTTCATATTCTAATGGTAGCTTAAAAGTAGGATGAATTAAATCCTGAGAAAGTACTTCTGAACGTTCTTTATATGCTATGTTTTAGCTGTATTCTGTAATTCTTCCCCAAATTAAGCTCATGTTGTTGTGGTCATGAATGTAGGATGCATGGTCAGATTTTGATAAAGAAGAAATTGATCATGCTATCGCACTTTCCCTCTCAGAAGAAGATCATAAAAGACTTTCGCTATCAGAAGATGATCAGAAAAGACTTTCCGTATCAGAAGATGATCAGAAAAGACTTTCCGTATCAGAAGATGATCAGAAAAGACCTTCCCTTTCAGACGATGATCAGAAAGGACTTTCCCTTCCGCAAGACGATCGGAAAGGAAAAACCATCGTTGGTAAGTGGCATGGCTCTGTGCTATTTGGAATTTATCGAGACACTTATGAAACAATTCATAGTCGAGATACTGTGAAATATATCATGAAATGTAATTTGGCTAATTCCCCCCCACTAATCATCTCTCTCTGGGACTTGGTCCCTCCTCTGGTAACTTGGAACATGAATTAAAAGCGGAATGCATAACATCAATACCCTTTCTATGATTCTTTTATTATTATATATTGTTTCCGTGCATTTTGCAAGATAGTTCATACTGTTAATTTAGGATTATATTGCATACTACACTCCTAAAAGTCTTCTGGATGGAATCTGGTAAGTTTGAGGATGAAAAAGTACTTCATTATTGAAACTTTTGTTATTTTTCTCCGATGTATTTGTTCAAGCAAGAGTTCAGACTTTATTGTGGGTAGTTTGTGTTTATGATGTCCACAATTGCCTTAACACATGCAAAGACCTTTATCTTGATATATTTTACTTCGCTATTGCAGACAAGCAGTACTTTTGTATTCATCATTCAAGGCAGAATAATGAAACATATGCTCATATGGCTAATCTGTAATGAGTTCTTCATATGCTCATATGGCTAATCTATAATGAGGTTTTGTGGATTCTCATTTTCCTACCGTCTTTTTAGATAATGAATCTCATTTGGAGGAAGATGAACAGCTTGCCCTGGCTCTTCAGGAAAGTTTGAATATGGAGTCTCCACCTCGATATGATTTTGGAAGCTTGTTCCCTTCTAACCCGTACTTCTACCCATCTGGGTACAGGTAAAACACCATCCTGCATAATTCTTCTTCTTTCTTTTTTTTTCAAAAAATCTCTCTCCGTCTCTCTCTTCTCTGCCAGCTATTCTTCTGGATGATTTTAAGACAAATTATCATAGCATTTCCCACTGGGATGGACTATCTGAGATTCTGACTCTGTAATACTGTAATTGGCAAAAATAATACCCTTTTTGTTCTTAGTTTATAGATTCCCAAATTCTTTTCCTTGTCATGGAGCAATCTGCAGTCTAGTGTTCGTTTAGAGCTACCTGCCTTCACAGGAACACAATTGATTTCCATTTAAAATCTGTTAGTAATATTGCAACAAGTTCCACCTCTGTAATTTACCCCCCCCAAAAAGAGTCACCAATTTGGACAAAAGTTCATACGGAATAGGTTTCAGACTTGTGGAACTTGATGCCAACACTAAGGTACAGGTTTTGAATTCTCGAAGTGGCAATCATACAGAGCATCGTGCCTTTTTAGGTCATGGAATACAACTTTTGGCTTATCAAGAGACCTTTATTCTGTTACACTAGCTTGTTTGGCCACATGTATTGATGGAGCAAAGTGCCAACATGTCTTTGGTTGCAATAATACATTCAATTAAAATTTTAAACGATGCATGCAGCATGAACAAATTAGCTACAAGTTCCTATAGTGTTAGGCGTGTGGATTTTGTGTGAATTCGGTTCAATAACCTTGAGGTTGTGGATTTGAACCTGAGGGTATCCATGTAATATAAATGATGTCAAAGTTCCCGCCCAAACCCTCATTAGGGAGGACTAAACTGGGTGTTATTTAGTTGTTGTATAAGCCTTGACCGAGTTCTTATAGAGCAACCAAAAGTTTGAAGGCTAGGTGTCTACATATATGACCTGCCATGTGTAGAAAAGTTTGCAATTTCTGACAGCATTTTGCTTGCTTTGACATCTTTCACGGATGAAATTAATGCAGGCAAAGTAACGAAGAGCAAACATCTAGGATGATATTAACATGCGAACCCAATTGCTGAAAATATAAAGTGTATATTTTTGGATTAATCAGAGAGATGAGTAATTGGAGAGGACAAAAAAATTTTGAGCTAATTTATTATGCCTCAACAAAACTAGACTTCTGCAACCTCCACATAAAGTTGCCTGTCTGATACGTAATTGTCCTTATATTCACTTTAATTTTTTCTCTAAAGCGCAAAGAGATCGTACGAAACCTGACCTGTTTATTTCACTTTATTTGATTTTAGGATCTGTGCCGGTTGCAACACTGAAATTGGTCATGGACGATTCTTGAGTTGCATGGGAGCTTTTTGGCATCCAGAATGTTTCCGTTGCCATGCCTGCAATCAACCAATTTCTGAACCAGAGGTCCAAATCTGGTCTTAGGTCTATTTTGATTTGGTTCCAAGTTGTCTAACAAAGCAGATATTCCGCTTTCTTCTTGTATTTGTTGTTTCATAATTACCACTTGAATGGTGTTGCTGAACTGACTATTCCTTTCTGTTACAGTTCTCTATGTCTGATAATCACCATTACCACAAATCCTGCTATAAGGAGCACCATCACCCTAGATGTGATGTTTGCAAGAACTTTGTAAGTGTTTATCTTTAAGTGAAGCAATGTTTACTTTTGTTTGCAACAGATAATTTTATGTGTCTATCAATGTGCTATTGGAAGCATAGTCTTAGGTTTCACTGTTTCTTCATCTTATGGTTTCCTATTTACCAGTAGAATATCCAATTTCTTTTTGAATGGTCATAGAGTACAGTGGTTGGTTTGGCATGCCCTTTCTATTTATTTGCTTTTTACCAAATGTTGTGGGCCCGCTAGTGACTACAAAACTTCACTCGCTAATTATATAGTGAATTGATTGTAAATGTCCAATGCCATAAACACATTGGTTGAATAAAAAAGTTTCAGGGGGCCTGGAAGAAACACAGATTGCCTGTGAATTGCAAGTATTCAGGGCCTGCAAGCATTGACCTTGCAGTAGTGCTACTGCAACGTGAATGATATACTGACATGATGATGGCGAACCAAACTGTATGAAGAATTTTACTGGCTGTTAGAAAAGATATTTCCTTGAGTTTGGTTCAAAATACCATCCTTTGTTTACTGGATTATGTGCTTCTGGGGTGTAAAACCAGCAAAACTTTGAGATGAACACGTATGGCTGTTGTGGCTTTTTGACTGTTGGTAGAACTCCTCTTATTCTGCTTAATATTATCAATTGTTAGCAGTACCGAGCTGGCTTTCAATTTTGAGGGCAATAGATCATCAGTTTTTCCAGACATTAACGACTCGTGGAAATATTTGGTTAACCATTTTAATTTTGATTTTTGACTATTCACTATGTCATATAGATAACTAGGTCCGCCTGATTATAGTCATGCACATATCACGCTAACCATGTGGTCCCTCGGGTATCTTTCTTTTTATTCCCATGCATCCAGATTCCAACAAATGCAGCTGGTCTTATTGAGTATAGGGCACATCCTTTCTGGCAACAGAAGTACTGCCCTTCGCATGAGCATGATGGGACTCCTCGGTGTTGCAGCTGTGAAAGAATGGAGGTCAGTTGAAGGAAAATTATGCCTGTCCTAGATGAAAGAATTGATAATATTGTAAAAAAGAAAAAGGAAAACAAACCCTGATACTCATAAGGATTCCTATTGAAATTTGCCTAGAAACAACAAACGCTTTCTATTTTTCGCATTGTTGTTAATCCAAACCTTCCCTTTTATGCAGCCAAGGGATGTGAGATATCTGTTACTTGATGATGGTCGGAAACTATGCCTTGAGTGTCTGGACTCTTCAATAATGGATACTCATGAATGCCAACCTCTTTATCTTGAAATACAAGATTTTTATGAAGGTTTAAATATGAAAGTGGAGCAACAAATTCCATTACTCTTGGTTGAAAGACAAGCACTGAATGAGGCCATGGAAGGAGAGAAGAATGTGAGGCTGATGGATTGAAATTATTATAATTCCAAGGAGTAGGCATTTTTTCAACTCCTTTCAGATTACATTATTTGCTTTTTGTGGGCAGGGACATCATCACATGCCAGAGACAAGAGGACTTTGTCTGTCAGAAGAACAAACCATTAGCACTGTATGAATTTCTTTCTCTGACATAGAACCTTTTAAAATCCGCAGAGTAGTTTAGACTTTTAGTTTTATGAAGATGCAAGTCTACTAATTTCGTAGTTTTGCCAAAATATTCCAGATTTCAAGGAGGCCGAGGATTGGGGCAGGGCGGATCATAGACATGTTTACAGAGCCTTACAGGCTGATCCGTCAATGTGAGGTGACAGCAATTCTCATTCTGTATGGTCTCCCTAGGTAATACTTCTGTTGTTCTCTGTTGTCTATGACCATAGTTTTTACCCGAGCTAGTATGAATTCAACAAAAATTTTTCGAAATTCAGGTTGTTGACTGGATCTATCCTGGCTCATGAGATGATGCATGCATGGTTGCGGCTTAAAGGTAGTGTATTTGATATTTTTTCCTGACAGTAATTGGTTCTTCACTATGCTTAACTGCAATTTACACTTGTGGGTGCTTTTACAGGATACCCCAATCTGAGTCCAGAAGTTGAAGAGGGAATCTGCCAAGTGATAGCTCATATGTGGTTGGATTCCGAGATTGTGGCTGGTTCTGGAAGTAATGTTGCTTCGACTTCATCATCATCAGCTCCATCATCATCGTCCTCAGGTTCATCAAAGAAGGGTACCCGGTCCCAATTTGAGAAGAAACTTGGAGAGTTTTTCAAACACCAGATTGAATCAGATACATCAGCAGCTTATGGAGATGGGTTCAGAGAAGGTAACAAGGCAGTGGTCAAATATAGTCTGAAGAGGACTCTAGACCACATTCGGTTGACAGGAAGCTTTCCTTACTGATCAATTGAGTGGGTGATTTTCTCAGTGTCCCCTTTCTCTTACACATCAATATCTTTGCCTATCATCATATTAATACTACAGGACCAAAACCTATATAAATTAGAACACCACCACGAGACCGAATAAAGAATTAATGTTGCTGCAGTCTAATGCAGATTTCATGTAATTCCTTGCTAACACTGGGCACATTTTATCTTTTGGTGCTATACATGTCAATATATAAGGGGAAAATCTGAAATATAATTTGATTATACTTGTTTTTGTTTATGGATGGCACTCTTTACCTTTTATTTAAATAGATTGATGGATATAGCTTTGTGTATGACTCGTAATTTCGACGAAAACCAGAAGATAACACAAGGGAAACCGATGTGACTGGTTTTGTTTTTCGTTTGAGCTTGGATGAGGTCCTCTTGCAAAGCAATTCTACATTGATTTGTGTTCATTTCAAACGCAAGAGTTGTGCAGCATGGTGGCACAAGCTATACTGGCATGACAAACTAGCCTTTTTTTTTAAAAATCTTTTTAAACTAACATTCTTCTTTCTATTCCTTTTTTCTAGATTTTTTGTGACAAAGTTGTTGTTTTGCTTTGCTTAAAAAGGGCATTAACAAAGGGTAAAAATGGTTTTTTAAGCTCAAGAGGAGAGAAAACTAAAGATTTACACGAATAATTGAGCGAAAATTCAACTCAAATGAGCCGAATTCTACACTGACAAAAAGATGGGACTAAAAACAGGGATCAAACAAAAATAGTATTTGAAATGTTAACTAATACTTGAATTTGAAATAAATAAAAATGGGGAAAAAAGCATCCTTGTCACTGGTTGCTTGGAAATGTGTTTTTGCTCTGTGCATATCAAGTAGGAGTGGATGGAATGGAACACATATAATCTTTGCATGGAACCTCTAAGCCTCATTGTAGCTGTCTCTAATTGCCAACTACGAGAGATAACAAAAATCACACCAAAAAAATACACCGAAGACTAGTTTATAATATAAAAAAGATAGATTTCAATGAGCTCATCAAACCGTTTCAAATAGATTCATCAAACGCCACCAACATTACATTCACATTGAATTTTTCTCCCTTTTAAAAGTTATCATTTCTCACTTACTTTGTCTCGTACTTTTAAATAAAAGTTACTCTTAAGATGTAATACGAGAGAAAGTTAATATGAGAGAGAGAAAAAAAGAAAGTTGTACAAGGATTTTACAGTGTGATGTGTGATTTCAAATGCCCCGACCTTTACTATTAGCACTAGCACACCATTTAATAACGCCTGTTTAAATATTTCTTTTAAAGTAAGTTATTTTTTATAAGAGTAAATAACACATATGATTCTCATATTATGATTTTTATGTTAATTAAATTTTTATATTTTTTTTGTATTAATTGAATCATTGAACTCTCTAATTGTGTTAATTAAGCCTTTTTTTTTTACCTCTGTTAGAGTGTGTCACACACGTGACCATATGACACAAAAAGACAAAAAAAAGTTCAATTGACACAATTAGAGAGTTAAGTGATTCAATTGACCAAAGAAAAAGTTTAGAAACTTAATTGACACAATACTTATAGTTTAAGAGTCATATATTTAGTTTATTCTAACTCATTTGTGCTATATGAGTGACACATTTAACCATTTCTGTTAGAAAATCTAACGGAGGTAAACAAAATGACTCAATTTATACAATTAGAGAGTTCTAGAGTTCAATTGACATAAAAAAAAAAAGTTCAAAAACTTAATTAATATAAGAGTCATAATTTAAGGATTATATATGTAAAAAAATATTGATTACTTTCTATTGTAATATTATAATAAATTAATTGGTTGTCGAGAAAATATTAAATGTAACGACAAAATTACGTTATTATTATCGCGTGGTGTAGATGAATGACATCACATGACAATAGAAATTTGGGCCCTGTTTGGATATGTTTTCAAAAACTAGTATCTGAAAACAGTTTTTGAAAAGAGTTTTGAGAAATTGGTTTTGATATTTTTTGAGATAAAAAACTTGTTTGGTTAGATGATTTTAAAAACAATTTTATAGTACAGAAAATAGTAAAACTTGTTTGGACAACCTAAGTTATTTTTAA
>CM042185.1:47804093-47818250 GCA_023539305.1 Ilex asprella
CTTGAATATTTTGGATCATGGATTTTAACCAAATATATTCTCGACTTTGCTCCGCTACGTTGCGCTTCGCTCCACTTCGCTACGCTCCGCTCCGCCCGCTCCGGCATCTGCCTCCTTGACATTGTGCACACAGCAAACATGAGCCACACATATTCTAACACAGTTCCAACAGAACGACCCCAAAGGCATAAACATCCATCTTAGGCGTTACCTTGCCAGCTTCTAAATACTCTGGTGCCATGTAACCTCTCGTCTTGACAGACTTCGTATAAGAATTTTCACTTTCTCCCCTATCTGCTGATCTTGCAAGGCTGAAGTTCGTGATCTTGGCCCTTAGATCTTTATTGAGTAGAACATTGCGACTATTTATGTCCTTGTGCACATGCGCTGGATCTGCAAAGTTATGAAGATAATCAAGCCCTTTAGCAATGTCTAAAGCAATTCGAATCCTGTGGTTCCAACTCTCGACTTCAGGGAAACTCTTTTGGTTGAGCCATCTCTGTAAGGACCCATTTTCCATAAACTCATAAACCAAGTAGAAAATTCCGTGATGCTCACATACGCCATAAAGGCTGATCAGATTGAAATGGCTGATCTTCGTAAGAATTTTCACCTCTCTCAACACATCTGTGCTCTTCTGTTTGATGGCAAAAGTTTTCCCACCAAGAACCCCTTGATAAACAGAAGCACTCAACCTGTATTGGGAGCTAAAATTTTCAGTAGCTGCCTCTAATTCTTCAAATTTATAAAATTTTAACACTTGGTCAACTCCTGCAACGTGATCCAAAAAATCTTTTGGTAATACACATTTCTTTTTTCCCACTCTAATCTTCCCGGTAGGCTCATCTGTTTGGCTTCTCTTGTGCTGCCAAAACCCAAACACAATAAAACAGAAGACAGCAAGAGAAACACCAGCTCCAATACCAATATAAAGTCTTTTCTTCAACTTTCTGTTCCTTTTGCTTGGAGTAGATGAAAGAGAAACGACGGGAGGATCATGAATTCTTGTTTGAGAGCTCAAAGGTTCAGTTGGTAGGGGAATTAGAATAGTTGTGAAGGGATATAGAGGTGGATCTTCTTCAGAGAATCCATTTGCATAAGCTACGCTACTACTACTTACATTAAAAATTGCACTCACATTAGGAATACTATCTCCCCAAGTAACCAAGTACGTAAGCAGAAATTTTATTCCTTTCTCAGTCTGATTACTTGTAGGACAGGCACATCTAAGTGGTATCAACAGATTCAAACCAGGAACCAAGTCGAATTCACCATACACGTTATCACGCATGAGTGAATTACAAGTGGTTAGCCCCTCATACGTGTTGTTTGCGATTGTGTAATAGGTGTCGTAAACACTCTGAATAACGTAAGATGAATTAGCCTGATAGTAATAACCTGAGCAGTGACAAGTTACTGGAACAATCACCTCTTTGTCTTGTGGCACAAGCATAGAACTCGAGATGTTGTTGATCCTAGCAAGCTCCAAGGGGTTTGAGGATGTGAGGTTTGAAATGGTGGTTACTGAATTGTAATTGGGTTGAGTTCTGAATATCAGGAATGCTTGACAGGAGTGATTTTCACCATTGCAGGAGTAAAGAAAAGCGGGATTTGGGCCGGTTTCATCGGTGTTATTGCAGTCCAAAACCGAGTTTCCTGCATACATCTGTTGGCCATTAGATTTTGAAGCTAAGAAGCCAAAAATTATGAAGAAACTGAGTGGAAACAGTTTCATGGTGAAAATCTATTCTTGAACAGAATAGATGACTGATAAAAAGCTTGAAGCGGCAATCAAAGTTTTTAAAGCTTGGCAGAGTCTACCAACACCCTTTCTTCACCTTCCTTTGAACATTCAATCAACTACAATTTTGTTGATTAAATCAAACTATACCAATCATGTTAACAACCAAAATCAAAATTTTAAGTATTATGTCTTAACAACCAAGACTGAGCTTCTATTAAACAAAAGGATAACGATGGCGATTTCAAACTTCGAAGGAAAAAAAAAACTCTGATACAGTGTCGGCGATAAATAATTGGGAAACAGTAGTAGAGTTTTAGAACATAGAGGAATCTTCAAGCTCCATTAGTTATATAAAATGTCTGCTAATGATGTAAGCAGTTTTGATTCAGGTGAAAAAGGTAAAGATTTTATTGAAATGTTATCCCAACATGGACTTTGATTAATGAATATTCAATCAGTATAAGATAGAATAATGCATCTAAAAGAAAGCGGTGTAAGAAAACAATAGGATCGACGCTGACCTCTTGGTTAATAAAATCAACAAGTATGCTAATTTCTTTAGTCACACTATATTTTAGAATATATTTTGAGTTAGAAATGGTATTTTTCTATTAGAATTTTTGAGTCGTTTTAGGTTTCTTTTCTGTTGTTTGAGGCAATACTCAACTGAGCTAGCAAGCACTCTACCTGCACCCAAAATTCAATTAATTTTAACTAGAGCATATGATATTAAGAACGGAAAAAACCGAGATGCATTGTATACTATCCTTTGTTGTCTATGGTATGTAGTTTTTTAGAATACATATTCATGTAATCGAAACATCGCTGAATTGAGTTGAATTTGACATTTTATCTTTTCAAAGCTTTATTTTTTGAATTTTGATCCATCAATCAAGTTCAATCATTCACTATTATGGTTATTGGGTTTGATTTTGTGTCACTTGGATCTGTAAACACTTTAGTGGAGCCAGATGAATTTAACGATGGAATTAAATTTAATCAACAAATTTTTATATATTAACAATAATTATTCGTTTTTTTTTAATCTTTCTTTGTTGATGAAATTTCAAGAGTTCTTAGAGACTCAAACATTATATGTGCATACATTCTTCCACTCTCTCTCCACATTGCTTCTTGTTCATTATGCAGAAATTACTTGATGCATGTGAAATATTAGGCAGCATTTGGTTTGTTTCTTTATCAGCATGTTTTTTTTTGTACTACCCGATAAATTCAAGATACATGTTCATACTATAGAAAGACAAATGACTGTGAGGTATCAATTGACATGATAGTAGGGTCCAACAGGGTCCGATAAGATTGGTACGGACAACAGTGCCGCGGCAGTTACTAGCGCCACAACAGCACCACAGTGCCACGATAGGCATCCCAGCAACAGCACTCCAATGCCGTGGAGGCGCCCAGTGTCGCAAAAAGCATCAAGCATCGAAAAAGGGCGGAGCACATGCTCATTGCATCGAAAGGGGCAAAATGTACCCTTTACCGCAACAGCCTAGGGGCAAATTTGGCGGGACTCATCTCCCCTCACTGTGGAAACAAGGCACAAAAGTGAGACTTCACAGTCGAAGGTTTAGTATGCTTAAGCAAGTCTCTTAGTGTTTGGCTCATCACTCATTGGAATGTGCTTAGCTGAGATCCCGAGGAACTCCTAAAGATAATTAGGGTTATTAGTCCGAATCATCATATAAGATATTTGGACATGTGGATGGATGGTCGAAAGACCGAAACTATTTGGATTTCCCCTATTGGGCACCTTGACAAAAGTTTGATAAAGAGTTCAGAGAGAGAAGAGAAGACCCCGGGCAAAAATGTGCTGGGCCATTGGAGACATGACCCTTCTGCTATCATGGTCCTACAGTGACCAGTTGCAATTATTGACCTTGGGAGCTTTTTTTTTACCTTGCCTGGCACACCCCCTCCTCAGATGTTGCGTCTAGGCTGTATTTGAGGACACGTCATATCTGCCTAATTAATATTGAAATATATGGCTCACGGTGAGTAGTCACTAGTATCACCGTAGTTGAGGCAGTTACAGGTTGATTCAGGTGTCAGAGGGCAACGATGGGCAACCCTCGCTTGACCTCTTCGAGTATTGTATTATAAATACTAGTGTTACTTGCTCACCATAGGATATTGATGATTATCTGGTCTGAAAACATTTACCCTCTCCACCTATTTTCTGTCTAACTAGTCGATCCCTTCATTAATAAGTAGGTCAAGTTCCTTCCATTCCATTCACTTATTATACTTATCCTTTGATAATCCTTGACATAGACACATGTATCAGCCTCTTTTAACCACTCACCTACAATTTTTTTTTAACTTATTTGTTTTGTTTATGAAATGAAGTTTTTCTACTTGGAATTGTGTTACCTATTACTTTTGTTGGATTATTAGTAATTGCATATTTACAATACAAACGTGGTGATGAAAATACCTCTTTGAAAAAAAGAAAAAGAAAGTGACACTACATCTCACTTTCCCTCTTTTCTCTTTTTGGGTTACTTTTGGGTTTTGCTTTTGAATCCAATTTGTAATGTCTAATATTATTTGACCCATGTTCTCCTTTGATTAGGTATTGAGCAATTATGTAATATAATTTTTTGGGGAATATAATTATTTATTTACTCAAAAAAAAATTGTTAAGAAATAATTCTCATCGAATGTCTAATAAATATTCATCAAACATGTAGATGGAGAATATGGAAAATCTTGTGACAGACGTTGCTGCCCTACTACTGTTTGATTCCTTTCTTTTCACTTTTCTTCTTTTTATTTGTGTGGGCGTAAGTCGTGGTTCTGTTTTGTGTTCATGGGGTAGCCAATTGTTAGATGGATGCACCCCAATCCCGCATGCAAAGGGCCTATTTCTGTGATTCAACTCGTGACGGTCGGAGAAAAAAATTACTGCTGTCCCTCGAGCCACCAGAACCATGGTAGCAAAAATATTAATCATCATAATATCATTTGAGTTAAAATACACACAATGAATAGTAAATCAATGCAAGGAGCCTGTTCAAAAACAAATAAAAACATGCCAAAGGAAAAGTGTAAACAGAAGAAGAACACCTACAAGTCTTACACAAATTCCCCAGACATTTTAGTATTCAGAGTTCTTGACAGACACTGCACAATCTCATCCATGCCTGGGCGACCAGATGGGTCTTTCTTTATGCAATTATCAATTAATCTAACCACGAAAATCGCAACCTCCACAGGATAATTACATTGTAGATAAGGATCCATGAAGTTGCTCAAATTCTCCCTTCCATCATCCTCATGAAGCACAGGGACTAAAACATCAGACAAATGCTTCTTCTCCCCTTCATACAAAAGAGCAACTTCTTTCCCAGTAAGAATCTCCATCAGCAGGACCCCAAATGCGTAAACATCAAGCTTTGGAGAGATCAATCCATTCTCCAAATACTCGGGAGCCATGTAACCTTTCGTTCCTACAATGTGCCTTGTCAAGGCAAATTGACCTTCTTCCCCGTCTGCAGTCCTTGCTAGATTGAAGTTAGTGATCTTGGCCCGAAAATCACTGTCAAGAAGAACATTAGTACACTTTAGATCCTTGTGGACATAGGGAGGAGAGGCGTAGCTATGGAGATAATTAAGCCCTGTAGCCACATCCAAAGCAATCTGTATTCTTTGTGTCCAATTCAAAATCTTAAGATCGTTTTTCTTGTGATAGATCCAGTTGCTCAAAGGTCCATTGCCAGCATATTCATAAACAAGGTACCAGTTCCCATCATTGAAACAAACGCCCGAGAGGTGGATAAGATTGAAATGATTGATTCTGTTCAGTAAATTTATTTCCTTTGACACATCACCATTCATTCTCTTAATGGCAGCAAAATCCCCATTGATTGTACCACAGTAAACTGAACCCTTGATCAAACAAACAGGACTGAAATTATCTGTTGCAGATTGTAGTTCTTCAAAAGTGTACACTTTGAGGGATTGAGCTATACTAGATAAACCCTCCAAGAGCTCCCCGGATGTTTTCTGTAACTTTGTCTCAAGTGGTTTGTCATGCGTCTCAAGTAGCTCTGAGACAGTAATTTGATCTGTTTTCTTCTTTTGTCTACGATCGATTATGCAGAATATAATGACCCCAATAACCAATGCCAGAGAACCCCCTCCTAGAACTCCAACTAGAACATATCTCCATGTATTGCTAGAGCTTTTATTCGATGAGGGGGCAACTGCTGGTGGTGGTGGTGGCAAAGGTGGTTCTGCGGTTTGATTACTTGTAGGTGGGTTTTGAAGAGGAACTAGAAGGGTGGTGAAGGGATATATGTTGTAGTCTTGATCAGAAAGCCCATTGGCTGCAAGAGTCCTCTCAGTATCCACTCCAAACTGTGAACTTATGGCCCAGACAGAATTGCCAAAAATGACTAAATAACTCAATAGATACCTCACACCAATATCAGTTTGGTTCTTTGTTGGACAAGCACACCTAAGAGGAACATTAATTCTTGTTTCAGTAGCTAAGTTAAAATTCTGAGCAGGAGAACCATCTTGATCCTGGAGAGCTTGACATGTTGAGAGGCCTTGGAAGGTGTTATTAGCAATCAAAAAATAAGTATTTTCATGGGCAATAGCATAAGATGTGTTTGCTTGATAGTACTGACCAGAACAAGAACAATTGACAGGAACAAGCACCATCCTGTTTGTCGTGAAAGTCTGATTCTCAGGAACAGAATTGAGCTGAGAGAGTTGTGTCGGGTCAGCTCCCAGAAGACCAGAAATGGATCCAACAGTGTTGAATGGGGGTTCAGATCTGAAGGTAAGGTAAGCTTGGCAACTTCTTCGGGTTATACTATTACAGGTGTAACCGAGAACAGAATTTGAAGTATCGTTGCTGTCGCATAGTGTGGTGGCCTTTCCGACATAAGGCTGCTGGGCATGAATCAAAGAAGAACAAGAGATCAACAAGATAGAAAAGAAACAGAAGAGAGGCAAACGATCCATTTCAGCTCCGGGGAAAAAGATTCAGAGGTGATGCTTTCTGCATGGATGTATTCAGATCTGAGACAGAAATTTGGTGATCAAGGCTGTGGGAGATAATATTTCGAATTTCTAAGAAGACAAATTCAGCAAACAAGCCTGAAAAAACAAGAAAAATGAAAATTCCCCGAATAAAGGGGAACACAATGCCTGCCAGGATAAGCAGCTGAATTAAAAAAAATTATCTGATTGGCTTACTGCCTCCATTTGCATATGCAGAAGTTGAACTTGTACAAAGAAGAATTGTCAAAGCATTTCTCTCAGTACGGAAATTGTCAAACCATTAGAGTTATGTCATTTCTTGCTGTCCTACAATGATCTTAGACCCAAAACCAAACTACAAACCTCTATGTGGCAGTTGGGAGAATTTTTGCAATAAAAAATTAAATGAAGAGAGCATTAGTATCATTTTCAAAGACAATACTCCACAATACAAAAAGGAAGAGGAAACTTACTAGCAATTGCAGTGGAAGACTTGAAACTCGAAAGGAAACAAGGATGCTTCATGCGTTTCCAATGTACCCAACAAACTCACCAGCATAAGATTTGGTTGAACATGAGAACAGCCAGTAGAGGAATAAGTCCTCAACCTCCCCTAGAAAAGTATCGCCTAAGCACTTCATGTTTACCCAATTATCAAACTGTTGACTTTAACATCCAGAAGCCGACCCATCTCCTGGGAGTAGGCACCCAATCCGCTGATGAGGTGCTAAACAACAAATAAGAATCTGAACAATGGCATTAATAGAAATCAAAGAGATTTTACAAGTCCATAGTGAACTGCTATTAACAATGGGGGGATAATCCGTAGATCCCAACCGGGCCGACCATGTAAACTCCACATCTTGCCAAAACTTGAATAGGAAGTGGTTTAGATTAGGAAAAAGTCAGTCCAAAGTTCAAACTTGATTTGAAACCATAAGTCCTGTTCTCCTGTTTTTAACTTCTCCAAGACAATAAAGGGGTCAGTCACCTCATGATCTCTAGCCCACATAAACTTGAGTCCTTTTGATATTGACAAGCAGGCTATGCTAAGTACTATCAAAATAGCAGAAAGCAATTGCTATGGAAAGGTGCCCTTTGTCTATCGAGGTTGGAAATTCGTTATGATATAATTAGCATCCAAAGAAAATGATGAAATTAGCATTCTGAAAAATGAACTGGCACTGAGCTCAAGGTCTATGGAGACACATTTAGTATACCCCATGAAAAACTATTTGAGTATACCCCATGAAAAACTATTTGTCTACCAAGGTCCCAAAGATACATACAAGATCGGAAAGAAGAATAGGAAAAGTATACAATAACAATTAACGCAGCTAGTGTACATTACATTGCCAATTACTCCAGTTGGAAATTTTGGATCAAATAAAGTTAACGACAGGGCGCAGACTAGATCGCTCTCTTAAGACAATTTGCGACCTTTTATGAAAGAATCATAGCGCAGAAGGTAGCAACGCATCGTCCCCAGGATACAACAACCCAACCTATTGACTGTTACTTCACTCAGATCTGCACAATCAAATAAAATATAAGTTTCACACACACACCTTCGAATATTGCTCAAAACTTATATATATAAAATATAGTTGATATCAAATTGTATATTTCTACATTGCAAATACATGTATATATATATATATATATATATACAAATAATATGTGTGTTAAATAGCTTGTAATTACTTATATATTTAATTGTATAACAACTCAAAAATATGGTTGTTAGAATACTAGCTGTTGGAGTTTTTTTGTATTCAACAATTGAAATTTTAATATAGAAATAATGACAAAAAATAATTAAATAAAATATTAAAAAGTGGGTTTAAACCCTGCGCACGTGAGAGTCCCAAAATCTCTCTTTAATTCAAAAACTAGATAACACTAGTATATATATATTCAATTACCTTTGAATATTTTGTCGATGTGGGATTGAATTCTCACACATAAAAAACACTCTTTTAGTTAAAATATTCTAACATCCTCCAATTCCTCTAATCTCTACTATAACCCCCCACCCCCCCCCCCCCCAAAAAAAAGGGCCACCACCAACATCCCAAAGGTTTTAAGACCTCACACAGTTCTGGTTTAACAAGGCAATGCCCAAATTTCCACTTATTTTCTGACTCCTCTGCATATATAAGATGTCGAACAGATATCTAACTTTAGGGGATGGGGTAAGGCTGCATAAGCAGCCTGTTTTCCATGAAAGTTGGTGGTTATAAGTGGCTACTCTCTGGATTTTAAAGACATACGAAATTTAGTGGTTATAATCACAGATCATCACATCTGGGGACAGCTAAACTAAAAGATTGGATCTTTCCATCATAGAATTCGAGAACACAAAGAATGATTCATCTTGCCCTTTTGAATGTGGCCTCACCATCTCTTGTGGCAAACTGTAAGAACTTCCTGAAAGCGAGGAAAATTTAATTCAAATGGCAAAAGCAAACCCGAAAAATTTCCTAGATTGTGTGGGAAATAAAGGGTTAAAGGCATGGCTGGAGGGGGGAGGGGGGGATGAGAAGAAGATGAAGCAGCAGTCGTGATTGAATCAAATACCACACAAGCTCGATCAGGAGATAGGGAAGATCCGACAAAAGCACGAAATTCCAATTGTTCAAAGAATCAGATCGGTTCTATTAAGAACAGGTCATATTGATGACCAAGAAAACTCTGGAGAAGAAGCAAGCTTCTGTTAGCAAAATGATCACAACAGGATTAGAATAGATGACTTTGATCGTGTATTCACTTTCCTTAAGAAAATTATGTCCCCACTATGTTGCTGCTGGATTTATGACAGATTCCTCTAGGATTAACAAATTCAAATAAAATTTAGATAGCAAACTCTAAATTCTCTCAAGAACAGAATAGAAACAAACGTTTTTGTTATGTTATATCTGGTGAAAGATTTGTACAGGTATTATAATACCTTTGATGTAAGAGAAGAGACACAATTCTTTAGGCCAAGAGACATGAGATACAACTCTAGGCCAAGAGACATGAGGTACAACTCTTGGACATTTATTAATTATTTAATTATAAGCTCCAAGCCCCCGCCCAAGTGCCCATCTTTTGACTTTAAATATTATTTTATTTAAAGTCTAATTAAAGTTCATTGATTTGAAATATATGGAGCTTCCCTCCAAATTTTCTCACCATCTAAATTTATAAAACTTGGTGTGTTCCTTCTTTTAAACTTTTACACTTCCTTTCTATTTTTTCAATGTGAGATACATTACTAGTTATTTCTAACAGCTTCAACAATCCTTCTCTATATAAGTTGTCGGACGAGATTTTTTAATAGAACTTCGACAGGCAAGAGGTGTAAGCACCTGCAAGGTGTTGTACTAAACGAAACAACTTTCACTTTCCATAACCAAAATAAAAGAAAATTAACTTGACGAAAGTAGTAGAGCGCTAAGTTTAATGCCTAAAATGTCCTTCAAGGACTTCTTCTTCATTTCCTATTTTCTTCATTTCTTTTTTTCTTGTTTGCTCTTTTTCTTACCCATTTTGGCACAAACCCACTCTCGGACACACACTACCCCTTCTAGTTTTGATGGCTCCATAGTTAATCCCACCATATTTGTCCCTTTCCTTCAGCCACATCAACCCCTATTGTCGATCTCCATCACCTATCCCAATTCGTGCTTTACAATCTTTCTTTGCTTCAACAACACATTTAATCCCCTATGATGCATGATAATAGAATAATTTGGATATAAAATGGAGTGTGAGAAGTTTCTGTGAGAGTTAATGGTGTCGCCAATTGAAATGGCATTTAAAGCTTTAATGGCCGAATTGAAATATAGACAATGAATGGTGATGGTGCAAGAAACAAAAGGAATTATAGTTTAATGTGTGCACAGAGTTATGATGTGTGTAAATGGTCAGTATGATCGACCATAAACCAATGGAACAGACAAGAGTTTAAGTGATTCGCTAAGCTGAACAATTAGGTTAGTCTATTGTGAATGGAGTCTCTTGCTCCTATGTTTGTCTTGCTTGAGGATGAAATTGAAGAAGAAAGTGATTGCAAGAGTTCAATCCTTTTTTTCTGCAGGGGTCTCTTTTATTCATACAAACAAAGATTTTTGTCCTCATTTAAGATTGTGTGGTCCCTCTAACTGGTGGAATCATTTGAGAATTATTGAGTCGTTTTAGGATATCCTAATCAATGTTCACGTGGGCTTCTAGAGATGGTGAGGTGGCATTCTCGAGACGGTAGCTTGCTGCCTAAGTAAGATTGGCTTGTTGATTTCTTTTTTCATAGATTTTCATTTATGGGAACAATTTGCCAAAAGGGTTATTGGTTATGGAGACAATCACCTGTTACCACACAAATCTTCTTATCTGTATGAATTCAAGTGCTGAAGAGGTTTTGCTCCAAAAAAAAAAAAGTGTTGAGGATGTAAATTGTTTTTTCCAGAAATCACAAGGGGTAAAAGGTAATTACCCCTTAATATTTTTATCAATTTAGTATTCAAACCCACTAAGAAATATATTATTCATGTAGTGAATAAAATTTAGTAAATATAAATATATTGTTTTGTTTTTATTGATTTGCATATTTACGAAATTTTTTTTGTTCTATGTTCTTAATATGAAATTGAAATTGGCTTATTTTTTAGAACTAACCTTATTATTTCTCTTTAAATGATAATTATTGTGTTTAATGTATTTAAGCTGGGTTTCAATCGTAATACTATGCGTACTTTTTCAAATTTTTGTTTAATGGTTTTGTGTCATTTTGATTCCTTGATTTTAATCTTAGAAGATAGTGTGTAAAATAAATTAGAAATTAAAACTTGTGAAAAATAAGTTGAGTGTCTAAATAAATGATTAATGGATGACTTAGAGTTTGATTGTATATGACCATACTCTCGATATCATAGACAATGAAATTATTATGTAATGCTTTTGACTATTAAAATTCATTATGGCCAACTGAAAAAATTATGATTAACCTCACATTTTAAAGAACTGTAATTACTTTATTTTTAGTGTTCTTTTTTTTTTTTTCCCGTCTTTTGGCTATAGGACTTTTGCCGTTAATAAATATTTATGTACTGAATATAATGTAGTAAATATTGAATAAATAATTAAAGTGTCCATCTTTAAGAATTTTTTTTGCTCCTCTCCTCTTTTCCCTCTCCCTCTCCCTCTCCCAAGCTCCCAAGCTCCCACCACTTAACCCACTAACTCTATTCCAAGCCGCCACGGTTAAGGGTGTCCATGAGCTGGATTATCTATATATCTCATTACTCAGTCTAAAATTTAATAGGTTCGATAATTGACCTGTCTAAGTCTGAGCCTAATATCTTTAAAAAAAAGGTTTGAATTTGCCCTCAAACCCATTATTTGACCTAAAACCCAGTCCAATAGTCCGCTCGAAAAAAACTCCTTAAAACCTGACTCAAGAGCCCCCCACCCATCTTTTGAAAAAAGTTATGCTTTTAGACCATTAAATTTGAAACTTTAAAATAAATCTACAATGTCGGAATTTGAATTTTTAAAATTTTAAATACTCTAAATAATGCATTATTTTCTTTTCCACATATTAAACATATAAGTTTTAAAAGGTAGAGTAATGCAAATGATAGATAAGTGAGTAGGTGTCAACCTAGTTGGATGTATTCATTCAATTTGATGTAATTCATTCTCTAATCAAAAATAAAATTATTCATCATTTTACTTTTATCCTTTTTAACTCTACTTTTGATTTAAAAATAAAATTTACACAAATATTAAGTTATAAAAATATTCTTTATTTAAAAAAACTAGCGAGCAAGCCCACCCTGCAAGCTTGTCCACAAGTATGCCTAACAAGCTCACGGGTTGAACTGTGAGTAACCTATCCTTACTTGAAGTCAGGCCCGACATGACCCATGAACACTCCATACCTCATTCATGCCCCACACACGCACACTTAGTACACAGTAACACGGACGTGAGCACACACGCGAACACACTCTTCACAGATTGACAATCACACACACACACACTACACACTGCAACATAAACAATTTGTGTATTTTAATTTGTTTTTAAATTGTTTATTTGATTAATTGATATAATTCGTGGTTAATTTTAGGTGTAAATATATATGATGAAGTATAATATGTTTGTGGTTGATTGTAGATGTGATACTCTATTATTTCAATACTTACGAGTGGTGTAAAACTGCAAATGGTGCAATTTATGGCTTTTGCAAGAATTAACTCACTATGTAATTTTTTTTTTTATCATAAACGGTACACAAGACCACTACAAGTCTTCCACTTATAAAGTGAAATCTAAGTAGAACCTTATACACACACAATCCCAAGGTTCACTACGTAATTTCTATATTCTCGAATTTTAGTGACACACAAACATGTTTGCTCTTAATTGCACAACACATCAGTCACTCCAGAAAAAGGGCATTTCTAAGAGTATCTCTAACTATGACTCAATTTTTACTCAAATTTAAAGTAGCATTTTAGTAAAAAGTTTGATTTAATATAAAAGACTCTAATAGATAATCTCAAATTTAAAAATGAAGAGACTCAAATTTAAATGAGATCAAACCTAAATTTAAAAGAGAGTAAAGATGATCATTAAATCTTTAAAAGATTGTAAAATCTTACAATTAAAGATTTAAGTAAAGATTTAAGTCTCCTCTGATTTGATTGAAAAAAATGAGTTTTTCTTGATTTGGTATAAGTTTGAATCAAGGGTTAGAACAAAACTTTTAGACTTTTTTACTCAAATCTAGACTTGAGTCTAAATTTAGACTCAAGTCCAAATTTGAGTAAGGGTTGAAGATGCCCTTAGCTCTATAAGTGTTGAAGATATCGCTGTAAATATTAATTAACACATTGTGGTACACAGTATTTCGAGGACGGGCCCAAATTCAATTTTATTGCATGCATGAGGTCAATAATCAACATTTTGTTTTGGTGAATTATTTCGGTCGCTTAAGAAATAGAAACGTTTCGATACATATCGAAAATATGTCGAGTCTTTCAACCCACTTCAAAAACATAATGAAAAAAAAATTAAAAAATTAAGAATTTTTTTCAATATATTGGTTGAAAAAAACCAAAATATCTTGAAATACTTTTAAATATTCTGAAATAATTGTGCAAATTCATTAAAGTATAACAAAATATTTTGAAACATTATGTAACACTTCGAAGTATTAAAATTTCGATTTCATTATTAATTCGTTTCGGACTCTTTAAAAACGAAAACGTTTTGACCGTTTCGAAACGATATTTTAATCCTTGCATGAAATATATAATTTAATTTTTTTAGTACAAAGACAAGGATACATATGTATATATATATATATATTTTTTACTCCATAGGCATGGGCAGAGCTACATGTGTTC
>CM042185.1:47833298-47843374 GCA_023539305.1 Ilex asprella
GTAGTCGTCATAATGCCACCTTATTTTCTGTTTTTTACTTCTTGGCCGCCATCATAATGCAGGGCAGGTTAAATTTTTTTTTTTCTTGTGACGTACTGTCGCCGTCCATACATGATGCTTTCACCCTTTATTTTTTTCTTGAAAAAGTGTAGTAACTTTGAAATAGGAAAAACGGGCAGTTTACTACCATCGACGGCGACATTGTGATTCACCACCGTATGATGACCAAAAATTGGTGTCGCCAACACCACAAAAATAGTTTTGAAATTTCAAAATTATATAAGTAAAAATATAAAACAAATCTCATTGGGTTGTAAATTCATATGTGATAGGCTCTAATACTACATATAAGAAATTTAATAATTCGTATATGAAATTTAGAACACCTAAATTATAAGATTTAGATTCTAAATTTAAGATTTAGAACATACATGTATGAGTCATGATATTCGATCATCAACCAATTTAGGGTTATGAAGTGAAGAGTGGACCTAGATCACTTAATAATATTGAACTTATTCCATTGGACCATAAATTCAGCTCATTTTTCATAAATTAAAAATTAATTATCAATTAACGAAAGTCCAATATAAAAAAAATTCCAACGCAAACTTCATAGGATGTGGTGTGGTTAATGACTTGTGCAACAACACTTTCTGTGAGGGTTGCCATAAGAGTGCTAAGAATGAGAGCATCCTGCTTGATCTAGACAGCAAGTGCAGGATTAGGAATGGGTGTAACAGAACCAGTCACGGGGTGAGGAGCCTCTACGTAGCAGGTGGCTTGGTGATAGTACCATCAAGGTTACCAGAGACATCTTAGCACGCTTTCCAAACCGGATAGTTTTGATGGTTGAGCTTAAAACAGTGATTAGATTGGGCAAGCTCTCAAAGGTAGGTGGGAGAGTGAGATTATTATCTGTGGTGGATAAGGAACTTGGAGAAGACACAGTGTTTTGTGTGGCGTTGGTCTAGTGGCTCACTGATGCCATGTAAAGTGAAAAGCCAATTTGTGAGAAATTTTTCTATATGTTTTTCATTAATTGTAAATGTAATCCGATAAGTATTTATAGAATTCTAGTTTAACTGAATGTCTTATTTGGTAGCAGTCAATTTACAATGAATTTGAACAAATCAAAAAACAATCCAATTATATAGTTAGAAGGTACTATATCCGATAATCTTGAAGATCAATTGTCATCCTGATCTTCAGTAAGAGAAGAGGTCT
Source organism: Ilex asprella (assembly GCA_023539305.1). Taxonomy (NCBI): domain Eukaryota; kingdom Viridiplantae; phylum Streptophyta; class Magnoliopsida; order Aquifoliales; family Aquifoliaceae; genus Ilex; species Ilex asprella. Next base: position 47,834,526 of record CM042185.1, read on the forward strand.
CATGTTTGACATAGTCGTTTACGTGTAGCATAACTCTTGATATATTGACTGTGAAAAAGAAATTTGTCAGATATTCTGTTTGGATTCGAATTTCGATCCATCAAAATCTAATTAGATCCGTGAACACTTTTTCTGTATGATCTGAGAAATGGACGTCAGTGCGGTTCTCTTTTGTAGAAAGCTCGCTGCTTTGTATAAGAGGGCACCACTTAAGAATAGTATAACAGGACGTTTAGATCGTCATCACAGCTTCACAGGGCTTTGGTCAATGATGCTTCTTCAACAGGTAAAGGTAGCTGAAACCGTCATACTTCTCTTATTATGAAAGCAACATGCACAGCCTTTTTAGCTTTACTTGACCAGGATTCTCAAGACTTGAGCTTGAGGGTAACTACTACGATTAATTGCCAATGTTGCTTGCCAAACAAAGGTTTCATAATATTGAAATTTATACAGCCAATGGTACTATAATACTACACGCAATTAAATTAAATCTAAACATACTCAAACTCAACAAGTTTGATGGAAGTGGACCCGGTTGAGTTTTAAGGTTATACCACTAATGGGAAGATGATATTTTTCTTTCACGAAATAGAAATAAAGTAAAATAATTTTAAGGGGTAGTTCAAGTGGTTATAGGGACGAGTTATAAATTCAGACGTTTTAAGTTTGGCCATACCACAGGGAGGGATTAATTGAGGTGCGTAAATTAATCCGAACTCCTCTGACCGTTAGAAAAAAAATAGGAACAAAGCAAGAAGCTAGAAACAATTAATCAAAAAAAAAAAACGAAACAATTAATCACAAAACCATATCAAACACAACCATATGATCATGTTTCCAATTACATACATCATTTCAAACCCAACACACTTGAGATGGCTAGTGACTACATATTTCTCTCTCTCCTCGTGCACATGTCTCCATAATCCATATGCTTTCTTATTTCACTCTCATTTACCATAATCAAAGATTTGTCATCATTGCACACTAGTTCAATTTTTCGATGTGTACAAGAATCTGCACATACATGAATACATATATTATCAAGTTATTAGTCCATCATCATCTGCTGAAACTCACAGTAATCAAGATCTCCTGTTCCATCAGTGTCATAAACTTGGATCATAGCCGCACAGTCATCATAAGATTTGGAGTCCCCCAGCCTATTCAACACCGTCTGCAAGCTCTCCGCAGTTATACGACCAGACCCTTCAAACTCAAACGTCTGAAAAGCAGCCTTAATATCTTCATCCTCACCTTCTTTCTTCATCAACCTCACAAAATCCTCAAAATCTATCAAGTTATCTCCATCTGTGTCAAGCTCATCAATCACCGCTTGAGCCTCCTCGTGTGACATGTACTCTCTGATTGACGCGAAGTAAGCTCTAAGCTCACTTGCGGAGATTTTTCCGTCGTTGTCGCCGTCGAAACGTTGGAAAACATCTCTCAGTTTGTCTTCCCTTGAGCCTCTGGAGCTTCCTGAGCTACCGCTTTTGGGTGTACCCAGAGATTTGGGAGTTCTTGAAGAGCTCAAACTTGAGGTGATATTAGACTTTGATCGAGGGCTTGTTAAGCTTATTTTGAAAATTTTGTGAGGAAAACAACCGAAAGATTTAGGAACTTGGACAGGTTCCATGGCTGCAAAATTAAGGAACTTGTTCGACGAAGAAGATGAAAGGCATGCACGGGTTTATATACTCACGTAAGGCAAAGGAAATATTGTCCACGCCAAAAAAGGAAGCAAATTACACTTTGACTCCTTAAACTATGAACCTAATTTTATTTTGTCCCTCACACTACTGAAATTTTAAAATGTTGCCTTAATTATTTACATTATGTTATATTTCTCTAATAGTAAACGTGTCTGGTCTTAGTGGGTTCGTGTGAAAAAATATTTCATCCATACTCGATTCATTAGTTATTTCGTGTCTAATGAGTCATGTCATATCGAATTTGTGTCGTATATGAATTATATATAATTGGTTTATAAATGAATTAGGTCAGACATTTTTTTTATTGACTTTACTCATATCCAATTCATTTATTAATCGTGTCATGTCAGACTTACTCGTTTATGAAACGGGTAGTTTAAAGAAGACTCAAACCCTCTAATTTAATGTCATATTGGTGTCATGTTAATGAATCGTGTCATATTTTGACATCCAATGTAAAAAATATGATAGTTGAGGAATAATATAAAAAAGTCATAATTTAAGAGTGCCAAAATGTAATTTTTTTCCCAAAAAAAAAGGTAGATGACAGTAGTCAGAATAATGAATTCTGCGGAAAGTAATAGAATAAAGGGTCTGAGGTGGTACTTGGCACTTGCAATGAAATTGCTAGGCAGACGAGGAGTGGTTACGTGAACCTTTCGGAGGAAATTGCATGGTAGTTTCCTTGGGGCCCTTGCATGGTAGTTTCCTTGGGCCCTTGACAATGACTAATCACTGACTCTATGTCTGAATATACAATTAGGGTTTATAATTTTTTAAATTAGTTGTACTTAATTTTAAGGTTACGCGATGCCTATGTCTGTTACATATGGTTTAGAAAAAAATATATTCTAATCTTAAATTTCAAGTTCATTGGTTATATACGTATCAACTCTGAATATTAAATGATGAATGAACAGATTAACATGATGACTCATAGCACGATCACTTAGTTAGATCTATCACCCTTAATATTATAATTTTTTTTAGTTCAACATTAGGGGTGTTTGAATAAATTTATAAGAATTTTGATTAATTTTTTCTCCGATCAAGCCAAAAATATATCATTCACGTCAGAACTTTGATATTCATAAAAAATAAATACAGCTTTAAGGAGTTGTTAATATTCAAATTTAAGACGTTTGAGTTTCAAACTCGTTCTTATTATCATTTGAGTTATTTTTTGGGATTAATTTATATATTAAAATACAATATAATTTAAATTTCAAAAAATAAATAAAATAATTTTTGCTTTTTCCATTTGAGATCACTTTAAATTTTATTTTAAAGTTAATCTGACGGTTAATATTAACACCCCAAATTTAATAGAAAAAAAATGTTCACAAGGGTGTGTTTGGGATAACTTTTTAAAAATACTTCTAAAACTTAAAGCTTCTCATAAGTACTTTCAAAAAAATATTTTTTGGAACCGCCCCACCACCACCACTATCGCCGCCACCGCAACAACAACCACCACCACTGTTACTGTCGCCACCATACCACCACTCTCACCGCCACCGTCACTCTATCATCACCTCTGCACAACCACCACCACCACCATTAATACCCACACCACCACCATTTCCACTACTCCTACCATCACCACCGCCAATATCACCTCTACCCCACCACCACTACCCTTATCGCCCCACCATCATCCCCACGACTATCACCACTATCGTCATCGTTGTCACTCCACCATCATTACCACCGCTCACTTCCATGACAATCGGTGTTTAAATTTCTTTATCTTTCTTCTATATTTGTGATTTGATTTTAGGTGTAAATATAAACATATTTATTGTTTACCCATTTTTTATTACTCTATCTCTTTAAACACAGACAATAACTAGTAATATTATAATTTTAGTCTCATCTTAACGCATGCGCATTTTGTATGGTTGTTACAAGTTCCTATATGATTTGGAGTCTCCCTCAAACGGTTCAAATTTGTCTGCTTCTTTAACGTTGGACAGTAATAAAGGTTCGGAGTTCTTCTTACAAGTAGTCTTAAAAACTTGGTCTTGTTGCCAAAGTTGTTACTGGATTTAGCGTTGCTTGTTTAACAATTAAATATTTGCATGACGTACGTATTAATCAAGAGAAAGAGCACCGGGATTGAAAATTTATAGCCGAGAACCCAAATAAAGAACGGAAAAAAAGAGAGTTGCCTAATGTTTCGTTTGATACGATAAAAAAATAAAAAGATGAAAAGGTTGAAGGGTAAAAAGTTAGAATGATGAATAAAATATCATGCGTAAGCAAGGAAAATATGATGGATAAAAAAGTAGATGAATGACATTTTCTTTCAATTCACTAAAATTAATATCTTTAAAATTGGAAGAAAAGTAGATGAAAAGTTAATTACTGTGTTGAAATATATTCTATTTGTCTATATACCATTTGATATATACATACTAGTAATTGTCTGTGCTTGAAAGCACTATATACCAGACAAATGTACAGAAAGAAAACCCGCACACATACACACGCAACATAATTTCTAAATTTATTCCCTCTCACTATTTGAGCTAAATCTTTCTAACTCATATCATTTGCAAGAGCAAAATTCAAAGATAAACATAAAGCAAAGCAAAACTGTGAGAAAAAAACTGTTACAGGTACTATACAAATTCTATTAAAAAATAACTTACTTATTTCATCAAAAAATTCAATAAAACATCAAACAAATACAAAGGGCATATCCATTTGCAAAATACAAAATACATCTATTGGTTGGACCAATGACGAAAAAGTATTGTCTAGATACATACACACCTTTTGATTAAAGAAGAAGATACATATGCACTTGACTTCAAGGTAGATGGAGACATGGATCAACTGCATTATGCAAATAGCCATGAATACACCTAACAGAGGATATACCTACGCATATCCATTTGCTTTCACTTAAAATCATCAAATTTGTTCATGGCAGTACTATGTTTATGAGTTTATAGTTTGATCAAAGAAAAGAAACATAGAAACATATATTTAAATACAATCTAACACCTAAGACATTTCATCAAATAAACTATATATATGCGTATTGGGTGTTGACAACCAAAAATCCATCACGTTACTTTACCTAGACAACATCAATTGCATAAATCTCAACTACAAACAAAGCATTGACATGTGCATACACATAGAAAGAATTACCCAAAAAATGCTCACTACAAGAATAAGGGTCTTTTGTGACAATGTTTTTACGGCGGTTGTGTTCACCGTCACAAAAAAACGTGTTTTAGATAATTTTTTGTGGCAGCTGTATTTGTCGTCACAAAAATCATGTTTGTATTAATATTTTGTTAATATTTGTGGCAGCTATTTTTTTCGCCGTAAATGGTGTCATAAATTCAAAAGAAATTTTTGTATTTGAGACAACTGTTTTTCCTGCCTCAAATAATATTTCATAAACTCAAAAAATAAAATTATATTTATGGCAGCTATTTTTCTCGTCATAAATAATATTTTATAAAACATTAAAATGTTGTTTTAGATTAAAAAACAGTTTATAGTTTAAAAAAGAAAAACTCTAAAAAAAATTATATTGGCCACAACTATTTTTCATGTTACAAGTAATATTTTATAAAATTACATAATTTTACATCAAAAGACAATTTCTAGTTCAAAGAAAAAAAATTAAACTTTACAAAGTCAATTTTTCATATCAAAACTAAGGGTGTCAAAATATGACACGATTCGTTAACACGACATAAATTTAGTGGATTTGAGTCTTACTTAAGCCATTTGTTTAGTAAACGAGTGGATCCGACACGATATGATTATAAACGAATCAAGTATTGGTGAAACTAATTAAAAGAAATGTATATGATATAACTTTTTTATATACCATTTACATAATTTGACAAGTCATTCAGCGAAATATTGTGTGGCCCTCTGTTGATGTATATTCTAACTTCTTTTAGTTATTTATTGTATATGTATAAACAAAAAGTATTTATGACAACAAATAGACATTTTATGACAGCACTTTACCGCCGTAAAAACTCTTTTTTCTTGTAATGGCTAGAACTAAGAGTCAAAGCTATCATCTAAGAATATACACCAACAGAAAGCATTTGGATGCCGCGCACACGTCAAAAAAAAAGTGACAAAATAAAACCACAAACTTATACAGTAACATCAAAGATCCAATGAAAAATTAAACCTCTTGATCTAAGATTTAATTTTGAGTATAACATAAAATTGGATGGCTTAAAGGAATATGGATGGTGTGCACTAACAAAATGATTTTACTTAATAAAACTGTTATATGGTGAACTGGAGTGAATTACTGATACACACATATAAGTTGAATGCTATAGGCCAAGAACTAAGAGAAAAGATTAACATAATTTTAGTCGACAAATGAAAGTACTTTGTTTGACATTTAATAACTTTTATCTCTCTCTCTCATTCATCATTCACTGACTCACTCAGATTTTCCACTAACCAAACTGTTCAGTAAGCAAAACAGAGGGATAGAGGGAGACATGGAGAAGGACCTTTCTGAGAACATAAGTGGCGCTAGCGGAGAGGTAGGCTCGATTTATGGCGAAATTAAGAGATCTCTCTTTAGACGCAAAGTGAAATTAAAAAACAAAGCACAAAAAGGAAAAAAGAGATACTAATCATTTTTATCTTTTGAGAGTTGACAATTGAACCACCATTCTTAGTCTTTTGATTCTTTCGGCACCATTGATTGCATGATAGATGAGACTTTTCTCTATATTAAATCAGAAAGTATAGAGACAATGAATTAAAATTAGCACAATAATCAAATCATGGCATAGAAAATGTATTTAAAATTAGCAATAATCCTAAATAACTAAATCCAGATTGCAACGAAATTTAACTGGCAATACTTGCGATATCACTGATGGGTGGAGTGAGGTGGCATCGGCGTAGTGAGGTGGCATCGGCGTCATTGTTCACTTCCTTGGTAAACTACTTCTGTACCCACAAAGATAGTTTATTGCTAAGAGGTTTGAACCCTTCACCATCAAAACTACAAAGAATAAAGTAATTTTTTTTTTTTGCCTAAAACAAACAAAGAACAAAATTAAATAAATAGGTGAGTGGAATCATCAACTATTTTTGAATGTGTGTTTGTTTGCGTACTAAAAACATAACCTATATTGAAATCTAGATTGTAGAAAATGAAAACTATCTAGAAACAAAAATCAATTAAAAGATTGTCATTTTTAATGATTTTTTTTTCATTGAAGCAAAACAACAAACACTTTGTGATCATATTGATTTTTGTATACATTGCGCTCAATACCAATTGCAAAGATTATGTAGCAATGATTCTTGCTAAAAACACATGCACAGGTTGGGAGGAACAACAAGAGGGCTTTCGGGTGACAGAGAAAGAGAAAAAAAAAAGGGAGATAAGATGTGTAAGAGAGATATCTGGGTAACTGCTGGCTGTTGTTGGCAGTGGCGTGCTTCGTAGAAGAGGGCAACGATTGAGAGAGGCGTGAGAGAGAGATATTTGACAGAGGAGGGATATTTGGAAAGCATATAAACATAGGGAAAGATTTTAGAAATTGAGATTGGTAGAAGATTTGAGAATGGGAAAGAGAGACAGAAGTGAGATTGAGATAGATTTCATGAGAGAGATTTTGGGGATGAGTTTGGAAGGCAAGGATAGAGACATGAGAGATTGGGAGAGAGAGAGACAGAAGTGGGATTGGAAAAGATTAGAGAGATTTCGAAGGAGAGAGAGAGGTGTGAGTCATGAAATGTTGTTGGGCGAAAAAACAAAATTCACTACTCACTGTAGACCGTCGGATCAATATTTATGAGATAATCTGAATCATCTTTTATGTTGGGATTGCATTGTCTATTGGATTTGTTTATGCTTTGTCTCAAAACGATCTAGACCTCTCTTTGTCTCCAAAATTCAAACTCAGCTCTACTTTATTATATAAAAATACTAGTCATAACTCATGTTTAAAGGCACGATAGAACAAAAAACTCGAGTCCTAAAAAATCGATATCACTATATTAAATAATAATTTTTTTCCTTCATTTATTTGATTAAATCATTCAAACATTATTTTTACCTATTATTTTCTTAAAGATATTGATAAAATTTTCTCAAAATATATAATTCAATAATTTTTTTTAACAGATATATACTATTGTGTATGGATAATATTTGAAATAAAAATTATATTAAATTACAAATTAATCAAATATTAAATGGTTGAGCATGTGATAGAAATGAGTGATGTGATATTTTTGTTTTTGGGAGGGGGATGTATAGGAGATAAAATTCAACTTAATATTTGTTTTATTATATAGATTTGTATAGATATAAGAGAAAGTTTTATCCAGATCCTTTGTAGTTAGGTCTAAATTTAATGATACTAACTTTCGATTTTGAAGTTTCACTGTCACTCCTTGTTAGTGATTGTCGGGTTACATCGTTAATGGAAATGGTTGATTTATAGAAATATCCTCTAGTATTTTATAGGGTAAATTTTATTTACACCTCTTATAAATAAACCTATAACCTTAACAACACCTCTTATAAATAGGCATAATTTTAACAACACCCTCTCTTGATTATGAACTTTCAATGCACGCCATTTTAGTTCTATTATATTAGCCTTTATTTTGATCAATTTAATATTCAATTTTCTTAAATTAATTTTTTTTATTTAATTTAAACTAAATTAATATTTCATCTCATCAAATCAACACAAAATTGATATTTAATTTTATCAAATTAGCATTTAGTTATATTAATTTAATATTTCATTTCATTAAATTAATATTATTTTTTTTAATTTAATATTAAGATATTATTTTTTTTTATCAAATCAACATGAAATTGATATTCAATTTTATTAAATTAAATTATTTAATTTATTAAATTCCATTAATTTAAAATTTAATCTTACCAAATTAATGTCATTTCTTTAATTTAACTGAACATTATATTTTATTAAAATAACATTCAATTTTATTTAATTAACATTAAATTCAATCAAATTAATATTTAAATTTATCAAATTAAAACTAAATTAATATTAAAATTTATCAAAATTAAGATCAAATTTATTCGATTAATATTAAATTTTATCAAATAATTTTAAAATTTATATATGAAGTATG
>CM042185.1:47852339-47867768 GCA_023539305.1 Ilex asprella
CTATATACAAGCTCGAGAGAGGAGGTCAGACAAGGAGGTCAGTTCAGGAGGCCAGACTGGACATCTATAGCTCGGGGGTCCAGACCTTGGGCTCCCCTCAGACAAGACAATAAAGGAAATGTGAAAGAGACAACCGGCTAATAGAAAGCACTCCTAGAAGAGGTAGGAAGCTATAATCAAGGCACAGAATATCAACCGACCAAGATTTTCTCCTAAAATCATGGAGGATCCCACGGATGAAGGAAAAGATCTCGGTGTAGATCCCTTAGAAGATAGGAATTGCACTATAAATACTGTATTATACCTTCATTGCAAGGGACAGAACCATACACCCGACAGAACCATAGACCCGAGAGGCAACCCTAGAGGCTACAGAGCCATGACAAAGCCCTAATTTCTTTCATGTTGTATTCAATAAACATTCAAGTGATCAATAAAGAAAAAGGAGCAAGAACCTCCATTGAAGAGTGGACTAGCCGAGCTCCAGAGCCGGTGAACCACTATATTTCTTACTGTTCACATTCTCCCAGACTCCCCTGAATACTCTACTGCAAATTACGAGAGCCATATAGCTTAGATCCATCTCGATCATCACGGTTTACACACCCCCTGCTCATTCGCGGTGAAACAGTACCATCAATTATATTAGAATATAAGAATATTGTTTCCTTTTTAATATTACTCTCATCCAAATCCAAACGAGACATATTGCCCGACATAATAAGAATTGGCAAGTAGGACCAAGCTGAGGAAAACGAGTATACCTCAAATACCAGGAACATACATTGGACATGAGGAATCAATTTTTTATAAATCACGAGTCTCACATTTGTCAATTTACTAGGGAAAACACGTACCGGATGATACGGTATAATATGAATGATTTTGAAAAAGAATGTTAGTAGTCGTTGGATGAATTTATCTGAAACCGTCAAATAGACTTAATTAAAACTTGTCCTATTTTATATTATAGATTCTTTTAAAACATGGATATGAGCCCTAAGTCATCCGAGTTAGCATCAACAAAGCAATTGACATCATTCTACAACGTTACAATGTAGTCCAAATGTCATTATGCTCAACTCTAGTATTTCGTGTGTATTATCTAATACCAATTCGTCTTAGTATAATTTTAGATCATGCTGATCAATTATACGATGTGAATTGTTTAATGTAAGTCTTTAAGGATGATTTAGTGATTGAACTTGACATTTGATAATTTAGAAATATGATGTTCAATTTTTTTGCACATCTTCTAAGGGCTAATTACTTTTATTACAGTGATCTGTTACTAAATTCAAGTGAGTAATCGACATAAATCTAGACACTATGTAAGTGTAACCCAAAAAAAAAAAAAACTAATGTTCAGTGTAAAGGATCACGAGGAAGAATATACGTTCTAAAGTACACACATAAATTAGCTTTTTTCATACATTTGGAGTACCAAAAAGAAGAATATGCGAATAAAGATTTGCAGGGTTTTATTTATTTTTTCTTGGACCGCAGTAAAACTGAGAGGGTATAAATGTAAAACAATGGCTTCCCTCTCATTAAAGATTTGCGTGCGAATTAATTGGCTTCTAGTTCTAGAAATTGAATCTGAATTTCATCGTCAAGCCGTCAGCCTCGCCAACCAAAGCACTCACTACACAGAGAAGAGAGTGGGGAGAGAGGGCAGAGAGATGAAGCCATCGTTGCAGGATTCGATGTCTTATTGTGTGAAGGAGAACAAACCTTGTGTGGGTTGGGTTGAGAAGTACTTGAAAGATTGTCTATGCAATTTTAGAGATGAATGTTCCTTCTATTTGGGTCTTGTCAGCCTCCTCTGTTGGGGACTTGCAGAAATCCCGCAAATCATCACCAACTTTCGCCAAAAGTCCAGCCATGGAATCTCTATCCTTTTTCTACTCACTTGGTTGATTGGGTTTGTTCTCTTCTCTCTCCAAACCTCAAACTCAATCCAAAAAAATCTTTTATCCACTTTGACCAACTCTTTAGGAGTCGGTTATATGAATCTTGTGTTTTATCACACATTTTTGTTTTTTCTTGGTGCAGTGACATATTCAACATAGTGGGCTGCCTTCTTGAACCTGCAACTGTGAGATTTTTTTTTCTTCTTTTTCATTATGCAATGCTCTATTTTTTTTTGGCAGACAAAGAGTTTAATGTATTGTTTTGTTGAACGGGGAGTTTAATGTATAGCTTAGTGACTGGAAGTTATATTCTCTCTCTTCTGTGTTTCCATCTAATTTTTTTTTTTGCTGTTCTGAATGCAGTTGCCAACCCAGTTCTACACAGCTCTGGTAATACCAGTCTTGGCCTTCTCTTACATCTTTTCTGTATCAAGTTACAAGATTAGTCCTTTTCAATCAATTCATAATGCTTACTTTTAACCCAGCATTTTCCACTGAGATTTTTTTCTTCATATTAATCCTTGAACAGCTATACGCTGCCAGTACATTGGTATTAGTACTTCAGAGTCTGTATTATGATCATATATATACATGGTGGAAAAGCCGACAAATCGACGTTAACCAACCGGTAATATTTCCATTTTCAGGTAACATTTTTATTCTTCTTTGTCGAGGCAATCAAAAATGTCAAATGAATTTTTTTTTTTTTTTCAGGTTGAAGAAGCTAAAAAACCTCTGAAAAAACCACCTAAGCCTACTGATTCAAGCATTCCAATACCCAATGGCACAATCAGAGCATCCCCACGAAGGGACTTTTATTACATGTGCGTATTTAAACTAAATTTTGTTTCTTCTAGTTTGTATTTAATTTCGAGTCCCAGAAGACCATCCAGTACATCTACTCCTCTCCAGATCTTGAAGTGGTGGAAGATTCGTGCGCCTTTATTGATTTGTTGAGTGTGGCAAAACCCAATTTTTTTGCAGGTCAGCAAGATCATTGGCAGGCAATGCAACCCCACCGATTCCATCTAATCAATGGAGTGTTAGAAGTGGTCCTCCAGCTATGGAAATTGACAATGACTCCTCGTCAGAGGATGATACAATTTATCGTTCATCACACATTTCTTCAAGCCAACCTAAACCAATTCCACGATCGGTGAGTCTGAGTACACTGTAGATTTATATAGTCAGTTTGATTCTTTTATGCAATTATTTAAAAGTATTAGAAATTAAATTTTGTTGCTCTTTGCTTCTTGTTTGTATATATTGAGCATTCAACCAAATTTAATGCAACATATATAATATGCACACATCTGTTTTTTTTTTTTTGAGGGGGGCGGGGTAGGGGAAAGGGACTTGAATCCATCTATATATGATCATTTTCGTAATAAAAAACAAAAATATTAAACAATTTATATCTGTTGCACAACAAACACCATCAATGTACATTTTCATTTTTGGACTCAACTTAGAAAGGTCTACAAACCAGGGTCACCATCATCGTAAGGGCACCATAATCACTTTTGATTTACTGTGAATCACATCTTCGATTCTCCTTTTTTTTTAAAAGTGAGTAACATTGCAATCTGATTTCAGGCTGGTTATGGAGCATTCCTGGCTACATCAGTCAACATTCCTCGCCAAACTAACGCTTTGGCAGGAGTATACCTTGGATTGAGTGGGAGGAAATTATTACAAGTACGATATATATAATGACTACAAAAAATTGTACTGATTGATCTTGAAGTTTAAGGTTCTATTTTTATAGTTTGCTTAATCCTTAATGGCAGGAACATGGGGCAGAGAACAGTGTGGTTGGTCAATGGTTGGGATGGATGATGGCTGGTATATATATGGGTGGTCGAATACCTCAAATATACTTGAACGTAAGTACTATTCGAACATTGAACCAACTGCTCCATTTTTGCACAATTGTTGCTTTTTTCTGTGATTTTTTTATGCCTAATAGGGGTTATTCTGTATTTTTTCCAGATCAAAAGAGGGAGTGTAGAGGTAATGTTTTAAACCATTCTCATACTTTTTGACTATGTCAAGGCAAGGCATTGATAAAGACATTGATCAAAACTTATGTAGGGCTTGAATCCTCTCATGTTCATTTTTGCTGTCGTTGCCAATCTCACTTATGTGGGAAGGTTTGCGTTCTCTCTCTACCTAAAAAAAATCTTATCTCTCTCTGTTTTCTATTTATTTCGTCAGTTGCTAAAGCTTTTTTTTTTAATTTGAATGCAGCATTGTTGTAAGAACAACCGAATGGGATAAAATTAAAGCCAACTTGCCTTGGTTGCTGGATGCTGTTGCCTGCGTGGTGCTTGACTTATTTGTATCCTTGTGTTCATATCTTCTTGCAGAAAGATTCTAGTAGTATTAGCTCGAATTTGTTATGCATTAGTCAGTCGGCCACAGCAAAGAAAAATGGCCTAATGTTTAGTGTCTTTTCCGCCTTGTCTCCTAGTGCAGGTTCGACTCTCACCAAGTCCTCCTCCCCTGAATAGTGACCAAAAAAAAAAGAGTCAGTAAGTCAAAGTTGTTGGCATTGCTGGGGGGTCGAAAACGGGCCTGCCCATTGAGCTAAGATGGGCCTATAGGTCAATGAGCCAGGAAGCCGGGTTGACTGGAGTTTATTTGGTTGGGCTGGCCATCAATATAGTACAGCCCGTGGCTTGTCCATTAGGCCAACTTTAATAGACCTATAGCATGCTATCCATGTAGTGCTGGCTCTACTAAGACTGAGTTTTGTCAACTTTTACATAAAAATTATTTTGTAAAATATTATTGGGCCTATGGGATGTGCTGTCTTTTGGGTATTAACTGGATCAGCCTGTAGATCTAATGGGCCATAGACTGCCCATAAACTTTCCTTTTATGGCTATTGGTCTATCCACGAGCTGGCAAGTGGTAGGTTGAGCCAACCCATGGCTCGTTGGGCAACCAGGCAATTGTGCATGTGCCAGCCCAAGGTCCACGGCTTTTTACATTAATTACATAAATAGTTTTGCTTACTTAACCCTTGAGCATCTAATCAAAATCAAACTTAGATTTGAAAAAAGAACATTTCCCTTATTGGTTGGAGTATCATCGTAATTGAGGTTTTCTTTATGTTAGGATTTTATTGTATTTTTAAAACATTATTTGCATTTATAGTTGATTGTGATTACACCTTAACAATCTTGAAAACAGATCATATTGCAGTATATCTACTACCGATACATCCGAAACAGGAATACAGGAGAAGACTATGGAGACTATTTTGAATCAGATAAGTCCATAGTATCATAACAACTGATTTTGATTTATTTGAGATCGAGTGACCCAATTTTGGATTGTGATTTCATTTTTTGGGGTAAAATAAATTTTGTGGTGCTTTGTGTTTTTAGAGTTAGGTTTGAGCTTTTCCTAATTTGATTGATGAGAAAGAGTGACAATTGAACCTACTGAACTGAAAATTGCGTGTAATGCAATTCTTTTTTTTTTTCAATATATCTTGCTTTATTTGTGGTAAGTCATTTATTATTGCTAGATATTTTATTCTAGCTTTAGTTTTTACTAATTGTACAGTTACATGTAAAAGGACACTTCAATGATCGAGGGAACAATTATCTTGTTCCAATACGTTTACGAAATTTTTAAAAATTTATAGAAGGTAGGGAAGACCCTAGGTAAAAATATAATATGAGAGCCTATGACAAAATAATTATTCAAATATTAATATTATTTATTTAAAAATATTTTCTTATTTTTGAGATACAAAAATACAAATTCAGTTTTTGTACTCAATTTTTCATATATAATTTCATTCATTGAAGTTGAATTTGTAGACCAAATTATAATAAAATTTGTTATCGGTTAAAAATATAGAGAAAAAGAATTAAAATGTGTTAATATAGTAAAATAATTTTCTAAATGATGAATGTTAGTAAAATTTTGAATAGCAAGCTACTCCAACCCACTTTAATTTTTTTTTACTTATTTTGTTTGTTTGTTGTTATTGTAAAAAAAATAATTGAATAAAAACTCCATCACAGATGAAAAGGGCTTCGAATTTAAGATAAGACTTGGTTACTCGGTTCTGAAATTGAAAACACCAATCTATTTATAGGTCTTTCGCCTTTTCATTTCCATGAATGACTATTATATTATCTAATGTTATAAATTTATGGTGTCTCTAAAATATTCTGTGTAAATATCTAGTATTTTAATGAGTATAAGAATGTTTTAGGTCTATCTTTTACTTCCTCTTTATATTCTTTGTATATTTTATAATGTTCCTTGAAGATTCAAGGGGTTTTAAAATTAAAAATTTATCCTAAGTTTGTTTGGAAGTTTCAAGAAGATGGATGTGACAAAAGTCTCATTTAACGTAAGATATTGTGTATTGAGATAACTCATCTTTCAAGGATTTACATAAAAAATAGGTAAGATTGGAAAAACAAATATAATAAAAAAGCATTCAATTGTATTGTGTCATAATGGACTCAATTTATAGTCATTCTATTTATACTCTTGTATAGTCAATTTGTATTATATATAAGTCATGTTTAACATATTTGTTTCGTGTTTATTTAAATTTATGTTGATCAATTTATTTGAGAGATTTAACAAGTTTATTTGTTTATCACCTATATTAACTAAGGTTAAACCAAGTTCGTTATTTTTCGTATCAATTTCTCATTAGGTTTGCACATTCATACCTAAAATTGCCTTAAAATTAGATATTCTAAATTTTTTTTAAGCGATTCTAAAATTTTTTTTGGGGCCCTAAATATATGTATTAAATTGGGGACCGTGAGCAATAGCTTTAATGACCTATGCCTAGGGTCGACGCTCCCCCCCTCCCAAAAAAAAAAATTACATGCCATTTCATTCCAATTTATATCCCACCCATAGTAACTTAATTTGGTTAAACTAGTGTCTCAAATTATAGGAGGTGACAAATACTATGGATCAACACGTCATTTTACCCTAATTTATTGAAATATTATATATTAACTAAGTGCCCCCACATTGTGGAAGTTAGGTATAGAATGGAGTGTGCTAGTTACTAATAGATTTTGTCAAACTCACATATATCAAGCAAATGGAAACTTTCTCTTCTCCTAGTTCATTCTTATAATGCCTAGCAATTGAAGGATATAAACTTTATGTGATTTTAAATGGGTGACAAACATCCAATTAAACATGGCTAGTTGTACCTTTGATGTGCTGAGATGTCTGCAAGACGAATGGGACATGAAAGATAATAATAAACTCATAATGATGTTGGTGGAAAGTACAATAATATATGATGCCGGTTCACTTAATTAGCAGAACAAAACAATGGGATGGGGACAATAATACTGTTATAAGCTAATAGGGGTGTGTGTGTGTGTGTGTGTTATATACGTACCTTAAATCAAAAACAAGCAACCTCTTGATAAAAGATCCAAACACAAGAACATACACATCTAAGCTCTTCATAGCACCCATACATAAAACTGAAATCCTTTGCAACTTATACAATAAAACCCAAGGGCTTGTTTGGATAGATTTTTTTGGAGGATTTGAATTAATTTTCTCAAATTCTTTTAAACTCAAACTTTTCTTTATAAATATGAGATTCAACTTTGAATCTGATTCATATTCATGTTTGGAATGCAACACATATACATGTAAGACCCACGAATATATCATAATTAATTAACAACTATTTATTATATAAATGACTATTTTACCCTTGATTAATCTAATTCATACTCATATTAAGGGGTACAATTGTCTTTTATATCCTTAATCCATCTTCCCAAACTTATCACCCTTAGGTTTGATGAAACTCATGATCATGAGTTTAATATTCAGGTTAGCTATAGGCTGGGTTTGGAAACCCATGATTGAATTTTTAATCAAACATAGGGTTTGAGAATTATTTTGACTATTTTTTCCAAACTCATCTAATCAAGCCTCCCATACCCCATACCAAACAGTTCGAAGGGGTAGGAATAGTTTTTGTTTGAGATGTATAAAAAGTTTAGACTAATGTATTAATGTTAGTGGGATAGACTTCTTCTTTTCTTTTCCTCTTTGCAAATACTGGATTTACAACAATATTATGTATGATTTTTTTTTTTTGGTAACGAGGAACCTAAACATGATTACATTGGATTCACTCATAAAAATAATAATAATATTATGCTGACTAATATTTTTTATCAAGTTTTTCATCTCAAATGATGTGACATAATTTTTATTATTAAATAAGTAGATCTTATTAATATTTAATAAAAAAAAATTATGTCACAGAATTAAAACTCGATTTCTTACTTCATTGGGGTCTTGGATTTGCTGGGTGAAAGTTGTTGCAAAGAGAAGAAAATTCGAGGCAATGACCCACATAATTTAATGAAGGAACAATCTTAATCTCCTCAAGGAACATGAGGTCTTTGTGGCAAGCATTTATAGCCGTACAATTAATTGAATATGCTTTACCCATGTGCTTGAGGCCTACTCATTTTCAAACTTGATGTCTTGTCAAAAGATCCCACCGACAGTCTTCTCCATGGAACCTTTGAATTTTTGAAAATTTTCTTTTTAGCCATTAGAAAAATGTTTTTTTTCCTTTCCTTAATTAAATATTCTAAGCAAAAGCAAAAAAAATAGTATATATATCACTGTTTTTGTCAACATTTCTATTACCCTAAAAATACATGAATATAATTTTTGTAAATTATTCTTTGGCCACTAGCATACTATATATATCACTGTTTTTTTTGTAACCATTTGTATCGCTGTTGATATGCATGCATATGATTAGTTTCATCTTTCAGAAAAAGAGTGATACTATTTGTATTTTAAAATTTGATCTAATGATGTAATTTCAGTAAAATTATTAAATTAATATCAAATTTTAATATTTTATGGGATTCACAGTCAATCCAAAGATTGCAGTTAATTACGTCATCAAGTTAGGTAAGTAAATTAAGTCTCGACAGCATTGATCTTTTAGAAAAATCAATACTAATGATGAAATTAAAAATAACTATATGGCTAAATTATGCTGACTCCCATTGTTGATTATCTATATTTCAAGGGATAGCCTTGTTATTTCTAAACCACCAATGCCCTAAACCCTCCCTTTGATTTGGAATTGTGATTTATAAGGTACCCTTTCTTTACTAATTTCTCTTAAACACCAATGTCACCCTTAAGAAGGAGAAAAAAAAGAAAAAGAAAAAGAAAAGTTACCCTTCATTAAAAGTCATTAAGGAGACCAAAATCTTGAGAAGTGTTTTCATCATTGTTTCAGAAACAAAGAGGGGTATCCCATGACAAATACTGATCAATAAGAAATGGGTTTTCAATGCATTGCACCAACCAAATTCTGCTGTATAACAGTGATATAAAAGCCATGAGGAGCATCACATTGCTATAATTTAGAATTTTTCTTTAAGAGTAATTTTATTTAAAGCTAAAAATTTAACTTATTTTACTGACATAATGATATGACTTTTGTAGAACTATTAAATTAACACTAAGTTTCAATATTTGATGGAATTTACCATTAATCCAAATATCATCATAAATTAAGTCAACAAATTATATCAGTAAATTAGGTTCTAATAGTATTACTCATATTTTAATGATAAGATATGATGATCTCCTCACCAACCCATTACTTTTTTTTTAAAGGTAAAGCCGCAATATTAGAAAGTTCCGTAATAGCTTGGAAAGAAGATGCACATGGATATGCATACAACCAATCTCTACAGTTTCGATACTACTATTTACACCTAATTAGTGACGTAATCAGGTAATGCACAGTAATTTTTGAATTGATGTTCGATTATAATCTCTAAATTAGGTTCTAATAATATTGTTCCTACACTTTTGTGATGCTAATGCAATTTAATGCATGGTTATAATGCTAGAAGTTTTGGGTGCAAATTCTAGAGAATGTGCATATTGCCACTTTCAATCAAACTTCAATGGTTAACTTCCCTATTAACTGTGTTGATAAGTGCAGGAACTTTCTGGTACACCACCATATTAATTCCACCACAACCAAAAACATGAAATTTTTCATTTCATCTAGGCATTGACAATCGTTCAATAGCTGAACGAAAAGGTCTTATGAGTCATTATCTCGAAATTCTACATTTAAGTCTAACAAGATATGTGTTGATTGATTTTAAACATGTAATTTTGCAAATGATTACTCGTTTTCATATTCTATGTTGTAGGCACGAGTCCAAAAGATGATCGCGTGGGAAGATTAGTTTAGAAAACAAGAAGGTTTACATTGATCAGAGAGTAAATGTAGGTTCAAGTAGAGATCGGAGGGATTAAAGGCAACTGAGATTGTTGATTTTATATACTAACTGTACGGGAGATTTCTTGTAATAGTTTGAGATAGTAATTGTCTGTATGATGAACCTGCAATAATCCACAGGGTCAGAAAAGGGGTTAGGTGAACACCCGACTTATCCCCTCCGAAGCCTAAGTTAGTTTAGGATTGGAGGCTAAAGCACAATGTATATTTTGTCTCAGTTCAATGTTACATACCTTTGTTTATTTTTCTGAAGAGTATTTATACTTGGAATAGCAATAAGTACTAAGACTTTAGGTCTCATCCCATCCTTTAATGTCTTACACCCTTTTACAAGCGTAATGAGTGTTCTCCGCTCGAATCTTCTCGCATTTAATGCTTGAATGATGGGACAAGTACTCGGCTCCACACCGAGGACCCATGGCTATCACCGAGAATTCCAAATCCCTCCTGTCGACACTAGATACCTATTCTCGAGAGTTCAATGCTCAGAGGGAACTGTTCCTCGGGATACACCAAGAAGCCATACTCGACGTGATAGTCATTAATGTCCAGCAATCATGACTGACAGGCCTAGGCTTTTGAGGGTGTAGATAACCATCAATAACCGTCTGAGTCAGTTACACTATCATAAATGCGTTGTCAAGTCGCTTTAAATGCTGGTGTCAGTATGGACACTCGGCTCCCCCGAGTCGTTCCTCCTCGGCTCCAGCCCCCGACGTTGCTTGGACTCTAACAGCTCTATATTTTACACGTGTCAGTCTGAGGAATGCTGAGCCACTTAAAGTCCCGCCAACTGCCCCCCAGCCTCCGTTCTTTTTGCGGCGTGGGACAGGTGGCGCAAGGAGATTGGAGGCTAGTTGGTGATGCCTATTCAATAGGAGCAGTTCCTTGCCTGTCTGGCATCAATTTTTTCAAAAATCCCCTAATTATGAGGCGTCCCTTTGATTCCCGCCTCCTTAACAGTCTATAAATAGGAGATGTTTGGGCTTTTTTTTAGAACTTTTGCAATTTTGAGCTCTCCCATAGCAAGTGACCCCCCGAGTAATCTACTTCCAACTCTTGAGCAATCTTCTGTAACTGTCAGTGCATTTTTTTTTAGGATTCTTCACCTATAAGTTACTTACCCACCTTTGAATTTTTTTCTGATTTTTTCTTCTACATTTCTCTAAGAACTCATCAATGGCTAGAACCCGTAGAACAGTTCAGCGAGAACCCTCTAGGGCTAGGGTCAACCATAGACCAAGGAGAATATAGGTGAATGAGGACAACATTGATGTTTTTAGGGCTAGGTAACAAATTCCTGAGTCAGTACTCACCTTCCCCTTTGAGTCTCATTATCATAGTAGGAACTTGGGAAGCATAGAAATAATGCTCTTCTGGACCAAAGCCATCACGGAAAGGGGGGCTGACCTTTCCTCTCCACACCTTGATGTTGCGGGTGCTAAAATAGTTGAAGTTATTTCCCCTGCATTGCGGGGTAAACTTCTTTAGGATAGTGATGGGAGTGGTTGCCTTGAACGAGAGATTGAGATTGAACCTAGGGGTAGACGAAATCCTATTTTGCTACGACTTAAGGTTAGTCGGCGGGGGCAAGTACTACCTCCACGCCTGAGACACTTCAGTGTACTTGGTGACCCACATGCCAACTCAGACAAGGGGTATGTGGACGATCTAATCATGCTCAGCGGGAGTTGGGAGAAGGAAACCGAGCCCGAGTATGATGGATTGTACTACCCCAAAGTGCCAAGGGATAAAGATGCGTGACCAAGTACATTGAAATGTCTCAGGCGTGGAGGTAGTACCTGCCCTCGACGAAATTGCACGAGAGATTTCTTGCAATAGTTTGAGATAACAATCGCCTGTATGATGAACCTGCAACAATCCACATGATCAGAAAAGGGGGCAGGTGAACATCCGACATTTCACCTCCGAAGTTTAAGTTAGTTCAGGATTAGAGGCTAAAGCACAATGTATATTTTATCTCAGTTCAATGTTGCATACCTTTGTTCATTTTTCTGAGGAGTATTTATACTTAGAATAGCAATAAGTGTTAAGACTTTAGGTCTCATCCTAGCATTTAATGTCTGACACTTTTTCACAAGCGCAACGAGTGTTCTCCACTCCAATCTTCTCGCATTTAATGCTCGGATGATGGGAAGAGTACTCGGTTCCACGCCGAGGACCCATGGCTATCACCGAGGATTCCAAATCCCTCCCATCGGCACTAGATGCCTATTCTCGAGAGTTCAATATTCGGAGGGAACAGTTCCTCGGGATACACCGAGAAGACATACTCGGCGTGATAGTCATTAATGTCCAGCAATCATGACTAGCAGGCCTACGCTTTTGAGGGTGCAGATAGCCATCAATAACCATCTGAGTCAGTCACACCACCATAAATGCGTTGTTAAGTCGCTTTAAATGCTGGTGTCAGTATGGGCACTTGGCTCCCCCGAGTCGTTCCTCCTCAGCTCCAGTCCACGGTGTCGCTTGAACTTTAACGGCTCTATCTTTTACACGTGTCAGTCTGGGGGATGTTGAACCGCCTAAAATCCCACCACTAACCAACAATAAAAATGAAATTTTGACAAAACAATAAATAGCAACCCTAATTTTAATTACTGATATCCCTTGAGTTTTGCGGGTTATGATATAGACACCTTCTAACTCTAAGAGTAATTCAAATGTCAATAGAGATTAACTATAAATTTAGACATCCTGAATTCGATTTTTAATAATTTTTTAGAGTCAAACCATGAAGGAATTAAAAGACGGGACCTAAGAGGAAATTAATTAAAATGTGCATAAGTTAGTTCGAAAACCTCCGACCATTGAACCCAAAAAAAAATAGATACACCTTCTCCTCTTGTTAAATATATCAATAGATTAATAAATTTTTACCAAGTTTCAAACTTAACATTATTTTCATTATTCTTTATTTTTAATGTGTACATAGTTACTTAAAAAAATACAACACACACACCCCTCCTCTTTCTTCTTCTTAACCATATCTGTAATCAACTGTTCACAAATACTCAGTCAAAAATAGCAGCAGAACTGTAAAATCTGCATATAACAGTAAGTATAATATACAAACAACCTCCACTCACCTTGCCATTTTTTTACTAACATCTCCGATGAAGAAACGGTATGAATATCCATCAGAGAAAGGTCATAAGGTACAACCATATGTGTTCAAAGATAACAAACATGTATTACGAAACTAGCATCAGCTGATCAAAGGGTAAGGAATGAAGAAACTGTTCAAATCTACCTCAGGATTCAAGAACATACGGTGTTTGTAGCAGATCATAAGGTGCCCATAAAGCATCCAAAGGACATGGCCGGTTCGCGTCAAGTCGAGCCCATGGTTTACCCTTTCCACTCCAGTGCAGAAGGCTTACTGGACCCGGATGTAAATCCCGGCATAGTCCCCGGAAATTATCACCACCAAGGCCATGTTGGTTCCATTTGTGATCCACCGGAGCTATGTTTCCGGCAAAAACCAACAAAAAAGGGGGCAGAGAACCCAACTCGTATATCCTCATTCTTTTCTGAAGTTCCATCCATTCTACAATCTTGGTAGTATAATCTCCGGCTCTCCATCTTTCAAGATCGATCACCATAACTCCGGTGTTGAAGTAACAAGCATTCCGATCGGCGAACGTCAGAGAAAGAGAAGGGTTCGACCAAAACGTCGGTGTAAAGTAAGAGGTGAAGTTTGCGTTGCAATACTCTGGCGCAGCAAGGACTGCTTGATCACCCAGTGGCGTTGCGGCTAGTTTTGCAATATCGTCGACGAGGACGAGATCGGAGTCGAGATAGACCACTTTTCCGACACATACTGGGAGGAGATCGGCTAGATAATTGCGAGCATAGTTTAATGGACAGTCGAGAGCGGCGCGAATGGAGGTGGAAATAAGGCCCAACACTGCCGAGTCATCGAAGGGGTAGATTTTGAAGTGTAGGTAAGGGAATGAATTGGCAATGGTGAGGTTGAGGAGATTAGCGTCAGCAGACGCGGCCGCGACAAAGTGGAAGATGGTGTTTTCCGGGCATTGGGAGTGTTGCAGGACGGAGAGAATGGCGGCCATTGATCCCCGGAGATAAGCGCCGTCGAGGGTCATTGCTACGTGCACTGCATTAACAGAGCAAAGTTTGGTACTAATGTTGCTGATGCCATTGTTGTTTTGCTGGTCATGGTGAATTGAAGGGCAGTTGATGGAGTTGTAGAATTGTGGTGCTTCTCTAAATTGGAGGGTGATGGTTGTGGCGGCATTGGTGGCTGCGATGGAGGTGATTAACAGGAGAGAGAAGAGAAGACTTGGAGATGGAGGCGTTGGCATCATTTGGGTGCAAGCAAAATTGGCTTGCAAATTCATAAAAGTTCAAGGAGAGAGGTCTCTAAAGTCACTCTCTCTGTCTCTCTTTGTCGGCCAAAGGCCAAATCTTGATGTTAAATCACACTCCGTTAATTTTGGTATGGAAATAATGGAAACCTTGCAATGTCGGTACTTACATTCTAATTATAAGAATAAGCAAGATTTGACAAGACTAATACGTACGGGTGGCTATATTATTCCACCAGATTAATTGAACCATAGTTTATGAAATTGCTTATCTCACAGCGGGATCGGTGCGAGCACATTCTTACATTTTTCGAACGAGAAATCGTATTAATCATGTGCCTTCTAAAATTAAAAGATGTATTGAAGTTGGGATACTAGGTTAATAGCTTATGGCCTTGTATACTCTTTATCTAAATCGATTTGTTCTGATTTCTCTATCTTTTGTTGAGCCATCCACGTTGGGGATAGCTACAACACATCGGTCGTACCTCCCATTTGACGCCTTAATTTCCATGGTACAGAGGCCGGAAAGAGCACTAAAGTATTGTACTACAAAGTACAAATTTGAATCCTAGTAGATGGCTACTAAATGAAATAATTGCCTAAAACTCTCATGATTTGGTTGTTTTTTTTTTTTTTTTTGTCTCTTGCCCATTTATAAAGTTAAAAAGAAAGTTGAAACAAATTGTATTAGTTATAAAGCATCACTTCCCCAACAAAATTTTAGAACACCTATCGAAAACTTTGGTCTTCTTAGACTACCTTGCTCTTTCATACAGCATCTCTAATATTGATTTAAATATATATTTAAATTTAAATTTGAGTTAAAATGGTTTAATTTTTTTTT
>CM042185.1:47868168-47890980 GCA_023539305.1 Ilex asprella
CAATATGATGACACGACTCAAACTCGACACGAATTTCATGACACGAACTCGAAAATGACCTAACTCACAAACTCGAAAATGACCTAACACACGAACACGAAATATAAACGACTCATATTCAATTCAACCTATCAAACCCAAAATTAATACTATCAACCTCTTTATTTAAGAATAAACATTTTCACTATTTTCTCGTTTGTATGATAACACGAAATTAACATTTCAACTAGTATTATAAATATAAAATGTTAATTATTTGGAACTATTTATTAAGAACTGACATATTATTATATGAAAAAATATATTTTTACTCATCATTATTATTATATTTATTTAAGTTAATTTTTAATTTGTAGAAAAGTATGAACATAAATTCAATTAAGTGAAAATAAAATATTAACGTTAAAATTTGTATGCAAGGTTTATGTGAGACAATACGAACACGAACACGATACGAAAATAAACAGGTCAACTGAACATGACACAATTAGTTAAATGAATTGATTTAGGTTTGATGAATGTTTGACACGAACTCGTAATGACTCAATACGAACTTGATATGACATGACTCGATTATTACTCCTAATCTTAGCCAACACAAAAAAAAATTCATCATTTTTATTTTTTATCCATCATACCAAACACAAAAGAAAGAAAGTGTATCATTCATACTTTCCTTCTTTGAATGATAGAAAATGTATCTTTCATATTTTTCATCCTTTCTACCAAACGGAACATTAATCTTACCACAAATCTATTTTTAACTAGTAAGTAAACTTCCAAATTCAAATCTAAACCTAGATATTTGGTTACTCCTCCTGATATTCCGTAAATCATTAAATGGAGACCACATTGCGACCACCCCCGTCCCCATGATAACACTTGACGAATTTAATTGCCTCTCTCTCTCTCTTGCCCATGATCCACGCTACTATCTTTGTATACCATTCAAATTCCAATATCTAGCAGAGCTTAATAGCCGGAAAGAAACTACAACAGAAAGTCGGCAGACCCCGGACTAAGAGGGGCCATGTGGGCCAGAACATAGCAAAGGAAGCATGAAACAGACAGCAAAACTAGAAGCTAGTAGAAAAAAGTGGAAGTCACAGCAACATATTTTCCTTTCCAACCCATGTGACCAAACCCTTTAATTCATTGCAAAGCTAAAGGGCTAATGACCCCTCAACTGACAAATCTACCAAAATTTTGGGTGATAGGTTTATTTCAACTAAAAGGCTATTTGGAATTGGAACCTTTTCACAAACAGATACATACAGTGCATATAATACCTCATCATCACCAAAATGGTTACAAATTTTCTTTGTTTAAGTCTAAAATAGAGGAAGTAAATGATGCCCATTTAAGAGCTAAAATAGGAGCTGAATTGATAATCATTGAAATCATAGCAAATCTGAGGAGAAAATTGATTTGTTTAATTCAAGCTATTTTTTTTTTAAAACCTTTTCACAAACAGCTTACGTGCATATAATAATTGGTCACGTACGCATAAAATATATGGAATTGGGTAACCGATCCCAATCTAATAGCTAAAGTACGAGCTCAACTAAAATCATTCAATTGCATGTGCAGCCCCACATGCTCACTCAATCAATCCTTCCTCCATATCTGGTCCTATGCAAGCATCACCATAACTAATTTTCCATGTTCTCCACATGACTAACAGACTACTTGAATAAGCGCCTCCTTTGCATTTAACAATTTATGGGTTCTACATTTCACAGATACAGATATAAAGTATAGAACTGAGACTAAGCATTCAAAGGATCTAAAAAGGGTGTTTAATACTGGGTTGATCTGATGCTCAATCAATCGAGGAATGAGATTGATACCAAGGAGGATAAGTTAAATCCGGCTACTTGACTATCTTTCCCACTTCCAGTATTTCCACCTGAGCACCCATCAGGATGTCTGCCTAAACGTCGGAAACCTACCCCTATGAACTTGAGATCACCATGAGTCCATGTTGAAATGGTGGACTTGACTAATAGGAGAAAAACATATTGGACAAGATCAGAATTCATTCGGAATGGAATGTTCAGTCCTATTGGATAGCAATATCTCCACCCTTGGTCGAATCTACTATATCATATCATATAAACATTTATTGATTCAGAATCATAGAATAATCATTCCACAAAATAAACCAACCGCCACAAGCACATTTTACCCTGTCGGTAACAGAGACGTTGCTGTTGTCTACCTTACAAAGCCACAACTAAAAGTAGTTGCTAAGTAAGTTAAGCTAGTGTCATCAATCAATGGTTAAGAAGTTCCAATCCAAAACAAGAGATTCTCTCTCTCTCTCTATCTGGTTAGAGAGTACCAGCCTTTCAGGCTCATGACCACACAAATGTGTGAGATTTAGTTCAATTACTTCTGGTGCAAACATTAGGTAGGAGTAGAAGGACTTGAAATATCACAAGGAAAAATATCCAACAATAATAATAAACATTCTAAGAGTTCTGCTAATGCAGGATTTGATGAAGCTTGGACTCTCTTCTTTATTGTCATCTGACCGCTTCTACTAGCAGGTTTCAATCAAAATACAGTTCAAATACCTCCCTTTGAACTATTTATCAGAGTCCTGATTAAAAAAATACTACTGGCCAAAACAGAATATATATAATAGTAAAAACTGCATAATTTCTGTTATTTGGACTCCAACAACAAAAATATTTTGACTTCCAACAACAAAAATATTTTGACTTCCAACAACAAAGCACTAGGTTCATACCCTGAATGAAGCAGAAAGCTAGAAATAAAATAGACCATGGGAATACACACGTTTAAAACCATAAAGAATAGTTGGAATGGATAATGACTCTGCGCCTTCGGAATTTGTAGTGCAGGCACCTGAGTCTAAAAAATATGACACGGATGATCATCTGTGGGTGTGGGTGTGCGCGTGTATCATCAAAGGGAAAAACAGAACACTGGTTTCTCAGGCCCCCTAAAATTGAATGAGGATAGGAATTACCACAAAAATCAGATGAATTTTCAAACCACCATTTTCACATTTTATTTTCATGCGCCAGAGAACCCCACACTCGCAACTCAACCGCATATTTGCAATCTCAACAATTGTTCACTGTATATCTCCATCTTTTTTCACACCACCAACTGCCACTTCTTTTTCAGTTTAATACAAATATCTCTCGTCAAAAGGATTCTAAAAAGGGGAGGTTTGTTCATCACGGTGAAATTAGTACGCATCTCGCTATCAAATACTTATTTTGAGAAACAGCATCAAATAACCAATTCATCACCTAGAAATGGTTTTCATCATCAAGTTTTCCACTGCCTAAGGAATTATACCACCCACAAACTGCAAGGTTTCCTGCAGAAAAAAAGGTGAACCATAAGTGGAATCCGCAACTTAGACATGGAGACTGGACTGTGACCCACCACCCAGTATATGTGTAACAAGGGAAAATTTCTTAAGGAGATCTAAGTTTGATGTTCTGAGCTTTTGAACTGAAAATGCATTGCCTGCTTTAACAACCTATATGCCTGCCCTAGTAAATTGTTCACTGATCCTCTCAAATCCAATGGCGCCCAGAATGCCAGTGTTGAGGCTGTCCATATCGTAAGGTACCTTCAATGTCACAAAAAATCTAATAGTGGAAGGTGTTCTTCCCCTTTCTCAGTCACTAAAAAAGTATGGGCACTTATATAAGAACACAGAGTTCATGTCAAGCATATGTTGAACATTGACATTTCTCAAAAATTCCCAAGCTCCTCTGAAACATCTTTGCCCATATCCATATCAAAAAGTAAATTATACCAATTTTCGACATGCACCCAACATTTCTTTCACGCACAACACGTGGTTAACAAATTTTAGAAGTTAGGATGCGACTTTCTTGCCTCATGAAGAAAAGTGATATTGTAAAACATAATTGCATTCATAACAAACTTCCTTACCAAGTTTTTAAGATACACGGACGATGATCAGAAGGAATGACAGGGTGAGAGTAATAATCGTAATCATGCACAACAGCTAAGGTTCATAAGCTGAGGGCTCCATGTTACAGTCGGCTAAATGTTACAACAGGCTAAACATAATCCCACTTCCTTGCATGTATGAACTGTTCCACTTCAAAACTTGAGGATGGAAAAGGAGGGGAATGAGAAGGCAACTTATCTAAATAACCTATCATTAAAAGGAGGCTATTTCCTGCAGTTCCAAGATTCCCAAACAAAAAATGAAGCACTGAAACTCACAAAAGATACTTCAAAAAATAAAACTTACCAAAGAAAAAATTCAGTCAAACAGATAAGCATGGATCACAAAGGGCCATTTGTCTCCAAATAAAGAATTAGAAATTCACGTAACCATATAAAAAATCCATGGCTGTAGGCAACAATGGCCATTACACTTCCCATTCTTTAGATGATAAATCCCAAGAATAAGCAAACTAATCATCTCCAATGAAAATATCACATACAGATACACCAAAAAAATCACATGACAACAATTAAGTTTCAACCAAAAATTGAATTGCAAAAAATATGAAGTGCAAAGCAAAAAAATATGAAATGTGATATGAAGTGCAAAGCATCATTATTTAGCACAAATCAACCACACAAATCATAGAGAGGGAGAGGGAGAGGGAGATTTCACATATCACATATGGAAAACATGGATGTGCAATCCACATTCGGATTGCACAAAGTAAGAGCATCGCCAAAGTATCATATACACAAATTTCTCGAGCACAATACATTATTGTAAAAAAAAATTTAAAGGCATGCAACAATATCAAACTTAGCAAACCATTAGCAGTCTAAGCTCGAGGAAAATACATTTATGACAAAATCAGTGAAAGGACTGTAACAATACCAATGATCAAAAAAAGCATCTTCAGAGAAAAATCTATCTGCTGCCCTCGACCTGTCTGCGGAGTGCGATGAACATGGACCCCGTGAAATGCATTGGAAAACCCATGGGGGAACCCCGATGTTGTACCATACACAGTAGCATCTGGGAAACCATGAACCTGAATATTGAATAAAGATGGAAATAATCCACCAAAACCAGCAGACATTGCGACATTACCAAATCTCGCAGTTGCCATAGGCATGAATCCCCCCATAAATCCGAACCCAACATTGGCAAAGTTGTTTACATCCGGAGGAGGAGGAGGGGCGGTTTCAGGTCTTTGACCTGCTGGCCGACTTGGAATTTCAACACCAGGAATCGGTTTTGACCTGGGATCAGTTGGTGTCTTCCCTCTTCCATACAAAGGAACCAATTTCTCTTCCTGTATTAGGGCCTTACACACTGGGCATTCTTGGGAATGCGAGTGAAGATGGAGCCATCTATATAGACACGGCCAACAGTAGAGGTGACCACAAAGAGTAACAATTGGGTCTTGAGCTAATTCAAAGCAGATATTGCACTCAAAATCGCCGGCATCATTCATGCCATCGCCTGAGCTAGACGGACTTTGAGATGGCCTGCTCATTGATTCCCAAGTTTCACTTGCCATTCAACCAGTAAACTCTGCTATAGAACACCTTTGGAATATGGATCAGAGAAAACCTCAATCAGCATTGGAACATATCATTATCAAAATGCCAACAAATTCAAGGTCCAGGAAAAGGATGCATTCATTAAATTGAAATCGCCTTCATCTATTATTTAATCCAACCAATTACAAAAAAAAATTGAATGCCAAATATATAACACGCAGTGAAATAATCGAATAATCAGGTCATCTTCTAAGGCATCTAAGCTGATTACAGCACCTAATAAATGAATGACACATACAGATGCAGGTTCTCTGGATGCAACAAAAGCTCTGTTTCTAAAAACAAAACCTTAAAATAAACACTTCTTCCTAGAAACTGGGGCCTCCGTTTGGAGCAGTCAATATATTGGATAATCAATTCCCGTTGTTTGCTTGTATTGGAAAATTGAGAGAAAAGGAAAATATGAAGAAAATATAAAGATGACTGCTATACTTGAACAAGATAACCTACAAAAACAAGCCTAAATAGCCCCCAAAAAAATCCAACCAAAGTCAAAAACGACATTAACCACAAAACCCTAAATTATTTTGCAGGCCACAATAATAAAATCAAACCCCATACTTCTGTAATTCAACACGTCGGAAACCAAAAAACAAAAACGCAACAATAGTTTCTACAATCCAGACGACAGGTAAAACCCTAATTCTTACTAGCAAATCCTATTAATCAGTCAAATCATAACCTATAAAAGATTGAAATAGCCTCTATAATCAACCAACCTCAATTCTAACAGCACAAATATACATGTTAATTAAAGATTGAACTCTGATGTTTTCAAGAATCGAACCAGAATTCCAATGCATCTAAAGAAAACCATGTGAATTCTCATATATATTTACATAAATAAAAGATTTAGATTCAAACTTACCTTCAAGATCGGCACAAATCGACAGAAGCGAGATAAAAAAATATTCGTAATATTTTGCAAAGAAATGGAAGACTTGTTAAGCAGAAGACTAGAAGATTCGAGACTTGGAGTGCGTTCCAATGGGAGAAAGGACTTGTTCTTTTTTCTTTTTTTTATGTTACCAGTCAATAATGGGCTCCACTTAACAGCCCAGTGGTCGTCGCTGCCGGACCGGGTTAACATGCAGAAAGCCTATAGCCCACACAGAACCTCTTCATTTGGGCCAGTTTTTAATGAATTTTTACAAAATGTCCAATGGATTGGCCCACACAGAACCTCTTCATGAGTTTTTTTTTTTTTTTTTTGAATTTGGCGTTGCCCTTTTAAATTTTGTTTTCAAAATTGTAGCATCTGATGTTAAAGTAAAAGAATTATAGAGATTATAAAAAGAATATAGAAAATATAGAGAAAGAACTTCTCAATTTGTGTATTTCTCAATTCAATGAAGACCTCTTTTTATAGGTCTCAAATCATAATACTCATCAAATACAATATTAATTTTAAGTGGAAGTTATACAGTCACATACTAATGCTTATTTAATTGGTAGATTAGAGGTCATCCACATTTATATACAATATATATAAAATATATACAATGATATATATAATGTAATAAGAGTCATTCAGAAGCTGATACATGAAATTAGACTTAATTGTCAAAAAATACTTAAGTAAAAAAGTTTTGTAAAAAAAATCCATATAAGATATAGAAAGACTTGAATACATTTTTATTGTAAATAAGTTTTCTTATTATTATATATATGAGTTCTACTAAAACAAAAACCTAAAATTTAAGAAAATAAAAAATTATAATAAATGATTTGTCAAAAAAAATTTACAATAATAATCTTAGAGAAAATTTAAATCCATAAAAATAGCTTTTATGATTCTAATAAAGGTTGTCCGTGTGACTGTATTCATGCCTATTCGAAATACAAGTCATAGTATTCATTCTTATCGAAATGGGAATGAGAAACAATAGATATTTTTTTCTCAAAATATGGACAAATGAACGTTTAACTCCTAAAGAAACACTTCATGAAGCATTCTGAAATTAGAATCTTAGAGAAGCCTTATAATTTAGGGAGACATACACCAATGATTCTGCAAGACCAAGGGGGTCTTCATTTAGGCCAGTGCATGTGTATATTTGATGAGATAAGCTGCGTATTAGCCAGGACATTGCAAACATATACTGGACAATGAAACAAATAATTGTTCAATTTAGTATGAGCAATGTATGGGGTAAGTTCTTACTCGGCCTCTACGGAAGGATTTTAGTTGACCAGGTGTGTTGTCCCTGTAACCTTTACCACTCTGCTCATTGGGAGTTTGTCCCACATCGGAAGAGAGTCGTCTCCCCCACTTTTCATATAGGGCTAGACCTCATATGAGCGGGTATCCATCAGCCATCTGATCACAAAAAGGTGCCTTTTTGTAAGGGGTAAGTTCTTACTCGGTCCCCCCCACAGAAAGATTCTGGCTGACCAGGTGTATTGTCTTTGTAGCCTTTACCTCTCTGTCCCGTTGGGAGCTTGTCCCACATCGGAAAAAAGTCGTCTCCCCCACCTCTATATAGACTTGGACCTCATATGAGTGGGGTACCTATCAGCCATTTAATCATATGGGTACCTATTAGCCATCTAATTATATGGGTACCCGTACCCATTCATATGAGGTTCAGGCCTATATAGAGGTGAGGGAGACGACTTTCTTCCGATGTGGAACAAGCTCCGAACGGGCAGAGAGATAAAGGTTACAAAGACAACACACTTGGTTAGCCAAAATCCTTCCGTGGGGGCCGAGTAAGAACTTATCCCTTGCAAGCAAGTCACACAAGCCTACAACTAGTACAGCCTAACACGACAACACTCTTACACTTTAATATCTAATTGTTTCTTTCCTTATAATGATATTTGATCAAAAAAGAAGTAAGAGATATTGTAACAAGACACATCTTGTCATCGTGCTTAATTAAAAGTTACGTTCTCACTGTTAGATTAATGACTCAACGATGAATGAGACAACATCAGTTGTTGGTGAGACAATTTTTCACTATTAAGTATAAAACAAAAAATATAGTGTACTAGCAGGAAAATAGAGACATTTCCAATCCCCACTTGAGAATCGCTCTCTCCGTTCGTCTTTTCGTTAGAAAGGGTGTCTAGTCCGTGTTGTTCATCTTCCTTCAAGCCCATGACATTTTAATGGCAAACATTATTTTTTTTCTTTTGCCTATTGCAGAATTAAATGTAACTTTTTTTAGTGTCTCTCTCTTATTTTAACCTTGATTTCTAAGGCTCAAGTTTCCTCGTAGCTCTGTTGTCCTAAAACTAAGCTTTTGGTCTTTAATGTTTTAGCCATGAATAGAACGGGTAAAGAAAGAAAGACTAGCAGAGTAGGCAACGCCAACTAACAGAAATTTAAGCTGAGAGTCCACCTATTTGATTGCTCAACAATTTAAAAACTTCAAAATATTGAACCCGTCACCCATCATTCACACCAGACATAAATTGTAAGGAGTAGTTCAAATCAATGTTGTCAGAATTGGACCGATTATTAAATCGGCAGAGGATCGTGCCAATAGTTCATTGGTTCAATTGGTCGGACCGATCATATAATAAAAAAATTATAAAATATAATAATTTAGTCAAAAAATATAAAATATATTCACAATACATATAATTTTTCATACCAATAATATAATCCCCAATCACAATAAAAATAAAATCCACAAAGTGGTATTCTAAATTTCTAATTTATAGATTTTATTCAATTTTGGGGGTGTGATTGATAATTACTGACTTTCTAGGTGCATTGACTGTGTATTTTTTTTTTTTTTTGATATTTCACTGACTGTGCATTTATGTATGTGTTGACTGTGTTTATATTGAGTCGGTGACTGAGAGAGAAAAAAAAAAGAACAGTATTGTGTCGCCTGAGCACTGATCGTTGTCATTGGTGAGCCGCTAGTTGCCCTCTCTGTCCACCGGCCGATGATTTCACGGTTGATCGGAAAATCAACAATCCTTTGTATGCATTATTGCAATTAATATTTTCTCCATATCCATCTCTCTCTCTCTCTGTGCATATATCTATCTATCTGTCTATATACATAACAATATCTTCCTCTACCAAAACTCCATTTATGAGGCTCAGATGATCTTCCTCTTGCTGCCAAAACTCCATATATAATAGTATCTTCCTCTTGCTGGTGCCTTCTGCGATTTAGGGGCAAAAATTTCAAACCGTCCGATTTTTAAAAACCTGTTGGTTCACATTTTTTTACCAAAAATCGGCCGATTTTTCAGTTTTTAGTCGGTTCTCTCCTTATACGGTCCAATTACGGAACTAGACCGGTGAAAATCCCGGTTCATGGTTGAACCGGTCCGACCGGCAGGTCTGATTTGGTTTGGTTCTGATAACACTGATTCAAATAGTAACAAAAACGATTTGTCAATCTAGACGTCTTCAGTTTGAATATTAACAACCCTTTAAGGTTAGGTCATAAAAAAATTATATTTCATAAATACCTTATTAGTCAAAATATGTATAAATTAATCCAAATACTCCTAACCATTAAACAAAAAAAAAAAAAAAGAGATGAAATCATCACCCATTTTCACACAGAAATGGAAGAAAAGAGGAATTGAGCCCTCATTGGATCTTGATTCTCTAGAAAACTACACACTGAACAAGAGTGAGGAGCCTATTTACAAATAATAGGTCCCATGAATTGTGATTTATCATTGAAAAAAATTTAAAATATATATAATAGAGAAGATCTAAATTCTGACCCAAAAGTTACTCTTTTTTTTGGTTCAGTAGTCAAGAATGTTTAGGTCTTTTATACATATTTCGTTTAATTTTCTTCTCAATTAGAACAAAAATAAATTATTTATGTCGAAATTAGAATATTCACGGGACCTATAAGTTATTTTTATTCCACTTAATGGTAATATAATTGGTGGCAAAACCAGTGGTTCAGTGGGTGCATTGTTAGGTGAGTTGCCAAAGCAGACACAAGGTGGTGCTCCCTTTTTTTGACAAGTACCTTAGAAGATTTAATTTTTAATAATTCGCATAATGAATACCTTTTTCACAATAGCCCATAGACTTTATAAAACATTTATATCTACCTTGAACTAGTCTTCAGAAACTCAATCAAATTTTGATTAATCATGCTCACTTTGACTCCCTGACCCCACCATTTTTTCCCAAAATCAACATCAGTGTATGCAATTTTTTCATCAAAATATTGGAAGATAAGGTGTCGAAAGTGATGGTTGTGCCATTCAAATGCTATTGGCATCAGGGTTTTGAACGCTAGGGATTAAATCTTTTCATGACGAAGTGGGTTGAGGAAAAAAATTCTTTTAGTCAAATCAGTCAACAAAAACTTGTCCTATTCTTTTTAGTTAGTTATAGAAATTTTGTTTTGTCATTGTACTCTATTGAGAGGTAAATCATAAGTTATCTCTCTGATTATTTTATTTAAAATTAATTTTAACTTTCATTTACTCCTTCGAGTCTCATCGATAACTATATTTATATATTCAAATTTGTTGTTTTAGAACAACGATTTAGGTATTGGTCACCTTGTAAGATTATTAAATTATTGTCTAATAATCATAGATTAAAGTCAAGAAATGATCTATTTACGTGCAAAAATAATATTGTATACATTTAGTGATGATGTATAAATTAGTCTCGTGCAAGATCAACAGTCGAGTACATGAAGAGATATGATTACTGAACAATAAGTAAGACAATTAATGACAAAACAATAAATATAAACAAAAACACACAGATATGTAATGGTTCAGTCTAGATGACCTACTCCACTCTTGAAAATGACCGCGATAACCAGTGGTCTTTATTGATCAAGTAAGGTCTCCGAGAGGTATATACTCCGGAAGGGGTACAGTGGCTAGGATAGAGAAGCTATGTGTGTAGATGTAAAGAGGTGTGTTGAGAGATCTCAAGATGTGTCATCTCATGTGGAGAGGGCTTACAATTTAAAGGTATAGTGAGGCGGTGACGTGAGGGAGATGACACTACTTATTTAGTAATTACAATTAAGGTAAGATTGATCTTCATAAATGCATATCCCGATAGTCTCTCTCTCCCACGTGCTCTTATTTTTCCAGACTTCTTGAATTTTGGATTGAGTCGAATTGACAAAACGGGTTTGGGCTGCTTTTTAGCTTGACTTGAACTTAGTTGATTTATTGGGTTTGTTTAAGTTGAATTTGGGCTTGTCATCCAGTTTTGTTTGACGGATCATGTAACGATAGCAGCCACGTTATTCATGCCTCTGTCTAAATTGTGTCACAGCAGACTAATTTGACAATTCAGAATTAGTTGAAGCGCAAAGCTTGGAATCAATCATATTGAAATAGCAGCAGTTTCGGAAGAGTATAACTCAAAAATCTCTGAGTCAATACTTTTTTTTTTTTTTTTTGAGTGTTAATCATCTTTGTTTTTGGAGGGATATGTTATAAACTCACTTAAATTATGATGACCAATATTCGAGCTTAATAAAATAGTCGTCACGAGCCTGGGGAAAAAAATATCTTATGCTTGAGTCAAATCACCTTTAATTTTTTTTTTTAACAATAAATCACTCACTATATCACGGGAGACCTACTTATAAATAATAGGCTATATCTAATTTGATAATGAATTTAGTTTCAAAATAGATTAAATAAAAAAAATATTTAAAGATGTTCGAACTCAAATTCACCCCCCCCAAAAAAAAAAACTAACATTATTCATAGCTTTTAGACATGTTTCAGACTGTTTGATTAAGTTTTGAATATATTGAAGTTATTTTATATTTTTTTTTAAATTGTAAGCTTATTTTGTTATTACATAAAAATGAGTGTTAGTGTATAGTAAACTATAGGTGGTCAGAAATAAAAGATTTTTACCACAATTTTATATGTAAAAAAAATATTTCTTGCTAAGATTGATTTGTAATTCTTCTAAATGATAAAAACACACAGCGGTAAATTATAAGTAATAATAATTAGTCTCATTCATGATAAAAAAAATTTAATTATTTTTTATTTTTTATGCTATATACAATAATTTTTACCTTTTATGTATAATGAACTTTTAATATTAGATATAGTTTCAATAAACATAAATTTATGAATTTTTACAATCAATTGAATAAAAAAAAAATCTCAGCTCTGCTTCTATTTGAAGGGCTGACCGATGGTGGCGGTGGCGGTGGCGGTTAGCAGTAGCAGCAGCAACAGAAGGATTAATTTAGAATTTTTAATTGTAAACCTGAAAAACAACATAATTGTTTATTTGGCGTAGAGATGTGACAGCATGTACGTGATGTATTTTTTATTGAGGTGCTTTTTCTCGGGTGATAAATTTTGATATGATTATTTAATTATATTAAAATTATGATATAAAATTAGCGATTTGGCGTGATTAGTTCAACGTGAAATAAAAAAAAATGACATGACCTTTAAATCAATAATTTGATGTCTATATGACAACCACATTTAATTTAAATTATATAAAAATAGAATATTTTTAAATTTATTGATTCGATGCCGCCTAAAACCTCGAAGAATTAGACAATTTTTTATTTGATTTTGCTAACAACTGTATCAAATGAACTTCTAATTTATGAGGACTATGAGTGTTATATAATTTTTTTGCGTAAGTGAATATGAGTGATAATTGTTAACGACAGAGAATGTGGGTCCCAATCATGAATTTCTACTTCACTAATTACTAATTATTTGCATTTGACTTAAACTTTCACGACTAATAAAAATAGATCAAATAATTAATTACAAGAATTGAAATATGAAATTTAGTATTTTAAGATATTCGAGTCAATTTAAACACACTTTGATTAGCTCCTCTCTTATTCGGTTAAAGAGACACCGACCGTTCGCATATGAAAATAATGTGATGTAATGACAGAAATGGAGGTCCATCTTATTTTAATTTTAGCCCAGCAGCCGAATGTACATGACATCGTCATGTTAAACGTGATTGACAAACAAGTCGGACTCCACAAACCTTTTAAATAAAAAAAAGTATTTTGTGACCATAATTCCATAGAATTATTGAAAGAAAATGATTAAATTATGGTACGAAAGTAATGTTGTAGGACTATTTTTTTTTATCTTATCCAATCACAAAGCGACGCATGTTAAGTAGTATTTTTTTAAGAGTTTTCATGACAATTCACGAGTACCTCTATTAAATTTTTCTTTGATTTTGTTAAAGGTAGTTTATCCACGTTGGAATTAAGATATTCATGAAAGATAAATTTCTCATAGCTTGATTTTACAAGATTCAAATTTAGAACATCTGAATTTACAACTTATTCTTATCATCACTTAAACTATTCATACAAACTTAATATCTATTCCTACAAACATCTAGAGATTTAAGTGTGATACCAACCGAGCCACCTCTACCTCCTAAGTGAATGATTAGATTTAATATCTATTTATATTACTTATAAGTGTTAATATATGTAAAAAAAAATTTAATTTTTTATTTTATTTGTAATTATTATAATAATGTCAATTATATTTACCTATATACTTTTATTTAATTTATTTTTTTACATCTATTTAACTTTTAATTTATTTTGAACTTTTTTATAAAGACTTTCAAATTCTTTTGAATTCATTTTTTTGTAGTACAATTACATACAATTATCTATATCTATATAAAGAAGTAAAATTTTATATATGTTAAATTGTTATACATATATAGTTATCAGTTTAAATACTAAGATTCAATATATCTTATATTTTATTTGTTGATATATATTAATATTATAAATAAATAATATAATCAATCTATTTAATAAAATAAAAAATAATAAATTTATAATATAATTAGACATCTATAAATTGAATGGTTGTTATTCGGTTTGCAAGGATACTGTTGTTGTGGATCCAATTACTGAACCCGTCCATTACTTTGTCGCCTGTAAGTCATGGAGGTGCTCATGTATCTTTGACATGATCGAATTAACAGCTCATGCATGTTTGTATTTGCCCCTTTTAATATGATCATATGGTTACCTACAAATGAC
The DNA here is from genome assembly GCA_023539305.1 of Ilex asprella. Classification (NCBI taxonomy): domain Eukaryota; kingdom Viridiplantae; phylum Streptophyta; class Magnoliopsida; order Aquifoliales; family Aquifoliaceae; genus Ilex; species Ilex asprella. Next base: position 47,882,718 of record CM042185.1, read on the forward strand.
ATTGTACCTTTCATTGAAAAAGTAAAATATTATGTATTTTAAATTTATATTTTAAATGAAAAAAAATTATTAGATGAATAAGTCTATTAATTTTTTTAAATAGGATCCACTGATTCAATAATCTCTTTCTATTTGTAATACAAATTTAAGTTACGACATAACATTGTTCGTGTCAACCACAACTACAAGTCAAAAAATGCGTAATAAAGATAATTTTAGGGCATTAAAAAGGACAAAGGATACAACAAAACCCAAATCATGGCATAATTACAAGCAAGGAAGCAACGTAAATGGGAACAAATTCGAGATTCAACAGTGCTGGCCTACTCTTTATAAAACTCCACTCCAATCACAATCCTCCACGTTTTATACCAACTAAATTTCCAATACCTCTTGACCACTAGTCATTCAAGCAAACCCTCCTTCTTAATTTCCCCCGTCCTTTCTCTGTTCATACGCCCTTCCGTAGTCCATCCCTCTTTATAACTTCACACACACCCTCCATAACCCATCTCTCTCTCTCTCTCTCTCTCTCTCATGAATTCAATTCTATTAAATTAAATTCACAGGCACAATCTGTACCCACCCACCAGATGTGAAAACCCTAAAAAACTTTATAAACAAAGGTGTCTTCTTTGTTTCTCTCTTGAGGAGTATTGAATTCTATTCTATTCTATTCCCTTCTCCACCGTCGGCAAAAATAATTGGTTTCTTGGGTCTCGTCGCCGGTCACCGACGAGAACGATGATTCAGACTGTGACATATTACCTATCGGAACACCCATCAATTGTCGGTTTCCGGTGGAGCTCCACCCAATTATGGGGCTCCACCTGGTCCTTCCTCTTTACCTCCATAGCCGCCTACGTAACCCTATCCCTCTTCCTCCACCTCCTTCTCCTCCTATTCCGCATTCGCCGCCCCGTCCCACTAGGTCCCATCCCCGCCGTCCATTCTCTCTGCATGGCACTAATTTCTGCAACCATCTTCACAGGCATCCTCTTCTCCGCCGCCGCAGAGATTCGCGACACACGGTGGTTCTGGCGTCGCTCCAAAACCACCCCATTCCAGTGGCTCCTTTGCTTCCCTCTCGGGACACGCCCATCTGGGCGTGTCTTCTTCTGGTCATACATCTTCTACCTCTCTCGCTTCCTCCACACCCTCCGGACCTACTTCACCATTCTCCGGCGTCGGAAAATCTCATTTTTCCGGCTATTCAACCATTCTATCCTTATCTTCATGTCGTTTCTCTGGCTTGAATTCTCTCAATCTTTTCAAGTCCTCGGAATCCTTCTGACCACCTCCGTGTACTCGGTGGTTTATGGGTACAGATTCTGGACGGCGATTGGGCTGCCAAGTGCATGCTTTCCCTTTGTGATCAATTGCCAGATTGTTCTTCTGTGTTGCAATCTTCTCTGTCATGTGGGTGTACTTTTGCTGCATTTCATCAAAGGTGGGTGCAATGGAATTGGGGCTTGGGTGTTCAACTCCGTGCTCAACGCTGCAATTCTCTTTCTTATCTTGAACTTCTATGTGAAGATGCATTTCAGGCAGAAACATGTCGGTGGTGATCATTCCAAGGCCATGAAGGAGACGGCAATGGACACAGTCAAAGACAAGAACATTTGAGGTCTGCCTGGGTTTTTCTGCTTAATCTTAATTACAGTAGTTTAATTTTAATTTTAATTTTAGGGGCAGAAATAAAGAGACCCCTTTTCACTTTTGTAGAAGAAAAAGTATATAAATAAAATGCACGAATATATGGTATATTGTTAAGAAGAATTTTTTCATGTTTTTCAACATCGAAGAACCCTCTAAGATAAGAATATTTTGGATGCACATTTTCGGGTTTATTCTGCATCTTCGTAATTATCCGGTTATTAGAAATATCGGATTAATTGAAGAGACACCAATAATGATTGAACACACAAGAATTCTTTGAGTCTATAGTTTGTTATCTGAGTCTATAGTTCGCCCTGACCAAGGCCCACTTTTGGACTATGGTTTGTAGTGGGGAAATTTGAATTGACAGTAGGGTTATGATTTGTAGGGAAAGAAAGACATGTGAGTATGTCGCAAAATTAGTGATTGATGATAAGATGGAATTAAAAATTATATATGGATGAAAATACTAAAAAACTTACGGCTTTTCTAATTGTTTCTGAAGAAATTGAGTGAGCCAGTTAAAAAAAAATAAGTCAGAATTGGAATGCCGTGGCCATGGTTGATCGAGTCAAACCAATGCTAAACCTTGTCAAACAAAAAGGCTGGAATAAACTGAATTTGTTAACTTCAGATTCTCTTTGGTATGCTCCTGGATTTTTTTTTTATTGCATGGTATACATGATTGTGTCCACTATTTCTTTAAGGGCAATGAATGGTTATTGTGACTTAAAGTGAGTTAGAGTATGTTTATAAAAGAATAAGGGTTGTTTTATAAATTTTTGGATTATCAAAAATCAAACTCAACTACTATATTCCGTAAGTGTTATTGTCCCGAATTTATTTTTATTTTTTTTGAGAAAATATTTAGTACAATGTCACTCATGTAGTGCTTCCAAGTCTCAACTAATTAGAAATGAGTAATGTTATTAAATTTTTTAAAAATTTACTCAATTTGTTGATATAATAATGATGTGATAAACGATGTAGTCCTTATAAAGAAATCTAAAAAATTACGGTCACAACAATACTATTGGATCATGTTATTGTTATGTCCATTTTTTAAGTCACAATAACATTATTAACGAAAAAATTGCCACAAAACTTGATTGGGGGATCTATAAGTTGATTTTTATATATATATATAAAAAAACTGACAACTATACAAGTGATAATAATTAATTAAGAATATGCAATAATTCAAAGGTAATACACACCACATCACTTTTCTTTATGGGAAATTGCTTCGGGGTGGTGTATTGGCATCTTTTTTTTTTTAACCCAAGATGTATTGACGTGTTGAAGTGTAATGTTAATTTAATTTTTATGATCATTTTCCATATATTGTTCTAATTTCTCTAATATATTCAACATTATTTTTAATTCAGATTTTATTTAAGCTAAATGAAAACTAGTTAGATTGTTTCATATAGTAATTTAGTTTTGAATTTTAATATATTTTCTATATTTAAACTTATTTTTTTATATATTAACAGTTGAATTATTTTTAGAGCAATGCTATATATTCCAAATTTGTATCTCAAATATGCATTTCAAATCAATGAGAACCATTGGATGAGTAAGTCCCATCAATTTTTTTCATTGAGATCTACTCATTCAATGATTCCCATTGATTTAAGATGCACATTTAAAATATAAATTTGTGATACAAAACATTATTCTTATTTTTAACACCTTTTACCCACCCCTCTTTAAGTAATTTTTTGACACCGCCGCCAGCCTATATGCCACTTGTGTCGGTCCAATGGAGAGAAGTCTTTTTTAGGTGCGAACATGAGCCATGGACTCATTCTGGCCAAGTTGTATGATATGAAGCTTTTATTAGGCCATTCGAGTTGACATTAATGTTTATAGGAGCTGGCACCATGACAGAGGTAGGCCTAAAAGAAAAGTCAATATTGGGAAATGTAAGCTAAAAAAAATTCGAAGTTGAGTAAAGGTTCACTTCAAAATTGAATAAAGCTTCATGGCTAAAATAAAATCCATGAAAAACTTCTGATTCAATGTAATGGAATAACTTAACAGCTACGTAGCTATCCATGCAACATATTATAAGCATAAAATATATTTTTGGTCCCAAACTATGTATTTTTTGTTAGTTTGGTTCTTAATTTTTTAATTGTGGCAATTTGATCCCTCAATTTTCTTATTTCTATCACTTTGGTCCAAATGAAAATGGTAGTTGAAATTTACTAACGAATATTGTGATGTACATCTCACGTGATCACACTTGAGAAGTATTTTTTTAAAAAATTAGGGACTAAAATGGCACAACCTATAAACTTAAAAAATTAAAATAATACAAGTTACAAATTTATGGGACCAAAGTGATCCTAAAGTGTGATTATTTAAAATATCTCAGTTAGTCAATTCAAATTACAGTTTTTGATTGAACAAAAAAGACACAAAAATTTCAAGAGGTAGTTTAAGTCGTAACAAAAACGAATTATAAATTATGACGTCACAAGTTTAAATTTGAGCAATCCCTTAAGATCAGCCAATGAAGAGTTTATCCCTCATGAATTCCTCAATTCCTACGTGATTGACTTGTCTTTAGGAGAGTTAGTTGAATAAGTTCCAGCTGAGCCTAAAAACATGTTTTATAATCAAGCCTAAAAAATTGTTTAAATTTGACTTTTTAAAAACGAGTAGAGTCTAAACGAGCCTAAAATAAGCCTGAGTATTTGCACATAAACGAGTCTAATTTGTCGAGTTTGAGTCGAGCCTGTCAAGCTTGTTTTCTTAACCAGCCTAAAAATTTGTTTAAGTTCGAACTCCTTTAAAAAAAGAATCGAGCATGAACAAGTCGAACTCGAACTAAGCTCGAGAGCTTAGTTTGACTAATAGTCTTACTTATCTTTAATCAGATTTGAGTGGGAATTAGTCAAAATGCACGTAAACTCGTCCAGACACTCCTCGCCATTGAACTAAATTTTTTTACATCAATTGAGAAGTTAAGGAACCTAATTAACACAATTTAAAATTGGGACCAAATTGATGAAAAGTGTATACTTGAGGACTACCAATGTATTTTACCTATAATATAATGCAACCAACAAATTGCCGTTCTTCTACCAAAAAAATAAATTGTGGTCCCTTTCCAAAGCACATAAAAATATATTTTGTGTCAATGTGGGGAACATACAAATTTCATTGAAAATAGTGTTCAATGACATACTCGTGGTGTGACTTGAACCATAAAACATGCTTATCTCTAACAAATTATATTGTGGACATCACTTTTGTACATCATTTATCTTATACCACTTGATTTGGCATAATCACAATTATTGCATATTTAATAAATTTTGTGGGACCTATTAATATAACGATCTATGGTAAGATCGTGCACAAAAATAGTGTACCAAAATGATGTGTATAATATTTTTTATCTCTAATATAAGCTCCAAATTTTGTAACATCCACTTACTATCACTCAATTGAAGTAACACCCACTCTAAATCCCTTAATTTCAAATTTTTGGCGAAATACTTATCAAAGCAAGAGTATAACAATGTCTAATGCCTTAAGTTTTAAACATTTTACTCTTTTTTGTGAAATGTTTTCTCTTTTATGCTTCATTTGGTACGATAGAAAAATGAAAAGATAAAAAGTTAGAAGAATAGAAAAAATATCATGTTTGGTAAAAAAAAAAAAAAGTAGAAAGGATTAAAAAGTGGATGAATTAACTTTCTTTCCAACTTATCAAAATCAATCTTTCCAAAATTAGGTATAAAAGTGGATGAAAATTTAATTATATGTGTTGAAATGAATGTTATATTATATTTTTCAATTACATATCATGTGTAGATTAATTTCATAAATAAATATAATGGTCAAATATGTATTTATTTTTTTTACAAAAAAAATTACATTTTCTATTTTACTAAACACAAAAAATCAATATTTCTTACTTTTCATCCCTCTTACCAAATATAAAAGAGGAAAAGAATGATTCCTCCGTTACAAAATAAAAAAGTATATTACTCCCTTTTTTTACCATTTTACTATTATTGTAAGTACGACTGTTAATCGAGCTGCATTTGAGTCTAATCGAGCTTCTATTTACACATAAACGAGCTGACACATTTAAATATTTACACATAAACGAGCCTAAAAAATATTCAAGCTCGACTCGTTTAACAACCCTAATTGTAAGAGGAAATTATGCATGTGTGGTATTGATACACTAGTTATTACTCGTACTTAAAGACACTCTTAGACGAAAAAAAAAATCAAGTAAAAAATGAGCATTACCAATGAAAAAACAACACTCAATACGCCACAATAATCGAACAATAAAATTGTTTGATTTTTTCACTCGATATGCCATAACTGATCAAAGATTGTTGAATCAAACACTATACAAAAATATTTCAATTTTGAACAATAATATAAAAAACCTTCAATGCACCAAAACAAATAGAGGATCTACATGACTTATTAGTAATATAAATTGATGATGCATAAATTGGTTTACACACTACAGTTAAGTTAATAATATAAAATGCAGTAAAATAGGTAGAGAAAGAGAAGACAAGGTTTATAGTAGTTCGGTTAATCAAGACCTACTTTCACTTTCAATAGTTGAGTTCGCCGAAAATTTTATTAACTCTGGTCCGGAGGGAGCACAGAAGGTTACAAGCTTTTAGAGAAAATGAGAGAATGATCTTGATTTTTGAGATGTCCCCCAAGTGTTAGGGGAATTTACAATTTATAGTCGTCTGAGTAGTAATTGCATAGCCAGTTTGACGGTCATAACAGATTGGAAGCAACTTAATAGTATTAATCTCTCATCTCCTTGACGACCTCTCATATCCTCAATAGGCAAGGAAGTTCTGGTGTTCTCTAAAGGACTTGGTCAAAAGATGATGGAAAGTTGACTCTCTCTAGATGGCGAAGGTGAGACTCTTGGATGACCCTTACTTCAAGGTGGTAGAGGAGGAGACTCTTGGAATCCAAGGTGGAGAGGAGAAGGCTCCTGGACTCCAAGGTGGAGAGGAGGAGGCTCTTGGATGACTCTATATGCTCCCCTCCTGATGTAGCACCTTGAGTTTGATAAACTGCTCCATGTTGATGTAGCTCTTTGAGCATGATAAGCTTGATCGGATTGACCACATTGGACTGAATTTGTTGGACCTCTTAGGCTTATAACATGAGTTGGGTCCTTAAGCTTGGTCCATCATAAACTATCCTCAATCTGGATTTAACAATCTATTAAGGAGATCACCTTCAATTTCAGCGTCAATCAAAATCATGCTCTGAGCAATAATGGGGAAATCTTTTGCTCAATGACTTAGCAAAAGAATTATCGATAGGAATTAAAATGTACTCCTTTAAGGAGTTTCAACGCAAACATATCTTGGTTAACATTAGTAAAATATATTAAAGATACAAGAGGACTTCAACTCTTTAAACAAAACAATATACAAAAGTCCAAAGGCAATAAAGCAGCCCAAACTACAAAAATATTCGTTTGCATAAACCAGATTTAACTGGTAATGCGCATACTATTTTTCAAAGGTATCTTAATACCCAAAAAAAAAAAAATAGAACACTTTTAAGACACCAACAGAGGCTTACACATTCCTGTAAACCCAATTTAGGATTAGTAACCAAACAATTAAACAACATTTTATGAAGTTTATGAGTCAGTGTGTGCATGTTTGTGAAAAAAAAGGGGTAAGGTGTTGAGGTTATAGCATAAAAATGGGTGATTATGTACACATCCATTCGCACCCCAATTCACTTGTTACCAACTCAAATTTGTTTTCCCCAAAATCACCACGATAAACCTAAACACCAAGCAACCTCTAAAGGACAAAAAAAAACCTATTTTAAAAGGTTTTGGAACCCAACCTTGACCCATGAAAATCCACCCACCATCACCATCTCCACTGAAACCATAATGTGAAAGAAATAAACACGTTATGAAACATTAAAATCTCATAAATTTGAACTCCATCAAAATCTCAACAACACAAAATTACATCCAACCGAGTCGAATCCAAACATAGCATCATAACATTTATGTGTATAATTTAAGTGAGAACTGTCATCGAGCAATAGATGGACTTACGTGATTTCATCAAGCAATTGAGGAGTTAGGGCCATGCGGTCCCATGTCGATGGCTCTTGGTTATGTTGTTATATGGTTCATTGTTAAGAAGATGTTACACATCTTGTATTATTTTTTCATATTTTTCAACATCGAAGAAACCCTCTAAGATAAGAATACTTTGGATGCACACTTTCGGGATTTATTCTGAATACTCGTAATCATCCAGTTATTAGAAATATCAGGTTAATTGAAGACACACCAATAATGATTGAACACACAAATAATCAAAGTCTATGGTTCGCCTAGACCAAGGCCCACTTTTGGACGATGGTTTGTGGTGTAAAAATTTGAATTGACAGAAGGATTATAATTTGAAAGAAAAGAAAAGAAAAACACGTGAGAATGTCGCAAAATTAGTAATTGATGATAAGATGGAATAAAAAATTATATATGGATGAAAATACTAAAAAGCTTATGGATTTTCTAATTGTTTCTGAAGAAATTGAGGGAGCCAGTTAAAAA
>CM042185.1:47898321-47921195 GCA_023539305.1 Ilex asprella
GGGGGGGGGGGGGTTGGTTAGAATCTCAATAGCAATTTGATAACTTCTGACTAATGTAAAGTGAAAGAATCAGATGCAATAGAGAAATGCTTGAGATTTCACAAATAACAATCTCTCTCATCTAAGAAGGCAAATTTAAATTCAACAGAAAATGGAATGTAATTAGTAGGCAAAAGCCTCTCAACATTTCGTTTACAAAAGCCGCCACAGAATGCATATAAATAATTTTTTAAAACAAAATTGTGTTTTCTTGTAATAAATAAATATGTTTCTATCGCATCACATTATGTTCCCTTAGAGCATCAAACTCAGTCCTCTCAGAATCATCAACAGATGAACTAAACGACAAGGCATTCCCCGGAGGCGATGAATGTGGATAACAAGCTTGCCGGAGCTCGTTGTACCTTCCAATATCAAATTTTTGAGCCTCCATAAGTCGTTTCTGCTTTGCTCTAAACCGGCTTTGGAAGAACCCTTCAAAAGAGGGCTCTTTGGATGTTCTGAGGAAGAAGGCATAGCCAGCCATGAAGTACATGGATGTCACGTAGAAGCAAATGGGTTCCATAACGTCCCATGTAAGTTCCCAAAAGGTGAGCCTCATGAAAGCAGCCGTCTGAATCACAAGGTAGCCCAGCCCGCACCAGAGCTCCCTTCGAACCAGTGATTCTGCTTCTTTGTCAATGACGGATTTCTGCTGCTCCATTTCTTCGAGCTCCTTCCTCCTCTGTTCGTTCGGGTTGGCCCGGTGTACAGGGATTAGGCCTTGGATGGCTTTCACCACCTGTAACAACAACAATTGTACAAATATTTTGATAAACATGGCCCATTTCACCATGATCTATAGGAAAGATTGGGAATTTATTTAATGTTCATTAGGTGCATCAACCGGTGTTTAGCAGCAAATTTGACCACGAACACGAACCCAATACAGCTCTTGCTCAAAAAAGCACCAATACAGCTTAAGATCAGCTAGACTCAAACCATTCAACTTTCTCTTTAGCTTTTTCTCCTAGAAAATGTTTTAATCGGCTAGACTCAAACCATTGCTAGCCACAAATAGAATAGGCCACAGACAGAGAGTAAACCAGACCTAAATTTGATAGAATACTAGGATCATGAAATTCTATTTGGTCTGCCCAACGGATTAAAACAGACCACTCCACAGAAACAAAACTGGAGTCATCTTCCGTTTCTTAAAGTATTACTTTGGGTGCCGTAGGACAATGAGGTGGGGGAATGGGGACAGGTTGCTTGATGTTTCAGGATCTTAACTGAAATGTCCTTTTCTTCCTAATATTTTTCTTTTAAACGCCATGAAAACTCTACTGTTTCGGATCAAGACCCTTCAAATCGAAATTTCTCCTCTATAGTGATTATATGGATTGATGGCTCTTATATATGGTAATTCCCACTTCAATCTATTACGGGTGATCAAAGATGGGAAGAAATGGAAAAAAGCGGATCCAAATTCATCAGTTTCCTCTCTGGTTTTTTCCCCCTCACAAACATGTAGCAAAATTCTGAAGGTGATGAAGAGTGTGGTTTTGGTTAATCTTTCTTTAAACAGAGTCTGAGAATGATCCACCCTAATAACAGTCAGTCACCATCTCAAATGTGGAACCTTTCCCACGTTTTAGAGGTCTGGCGTAACAATGTTTCACTTTCCTGTCGAAAAAACAATACAAAAGCACACGTAATGAAAAACCCATCAGTTTTCGGTAGTCTGCAAAAATTATAAATCAAAGATTTTGATGCCATGCCAAATATCAAACACCTGATGTGCGCAGACATACAGGTACCGTAAATTGTGAGTTTGAAAAATGGAACCAACCTGGTCAGGCCTCAGGAACACTACATTTCCCAAAACGATGACGTTTCCTGATTCATCAAGCATTTTCGCAAACTCTAACCCCTGATCCGTACTCGAACATTCTTCCACACAGATCCGGACGTATTCATCATACGAAACGTAGCTTTTCTCCATCTCTCTCAGCTTCGATTTCACCTTTTCCAGCTCCGCAAACTTCAGCAGCTTCTTCGCATCCTTCACCGTAAAATTTCCTTCCGGCACATCCGGTATCGCCGCCGGAGGACTCAGGCCATCTAACCGGATTCGGTCTCTGGCAATGTCCATACCACGCAACTTCTCGAACAGTTTCTGTCCCTTGGGCAACGATCGGAGCTCCGGTGAGGTAGCCGACGAGGAATAAGCCGGTTGGCGGTGAAGGAATCGCCGGAAAATGCCGTCATCTCCGGGATCTGGAGCTCTTTTGTCCGGATTAGGAGGGTTTAGGGATTGTACGGCCGATAATGACGAAGAAATTCGACAATTTGTTAGGGCTGGGTTTGCGAATTTGGCAATGTTGAAGAGGCGTTGTACTAGGGCTCTTTTGAACTCCATTGATGACTATTTGGAGTTTCAGAGAGAGAGAGGATAGATGTTGATTACAGTAATCTTTATACGCTTGAATCGATTGACAATGGAGGAAAGGCATTGTGTGAATGAATGCGTATTTATAGGCCCAAAGAAGAAGGAGCGAAGGATAGGAATAAAACATTTATTTTATTTTATGTTGTTTTTTTTTTAATTTTGTTACAATAAATTAAAAATCTAAGGGATAATTACATAAAGAACCCTCTTGGTTTCTCATATTTTAATGCACCTTTAAATGTTTCTGCTATTATAGTAAACATCTTGGAATGTAACAACTTGTAGCAATTTCCCCATTAGTGAAACTTTGATGAAGACCACCCAAGCTGGGGGTTTAGTAGTAAGTCGTACTCGTGTAAGGTCGTCATTGATTCCTATGTAGTTATTAAATAGGATTTCATTTACGAGAGTAACGCGATTTGTTGTTTGATTTTGGTTAGTAGGTATGACTCAAATCAAGCATTCCATAATAAAAGGTTTTCATAGTCACATCCAGGAATTACTGTCTACTGATTGTGCCGCTTCCTTTTTCCATAGCAAAAAAAAATAAAAACAACTTTAATGAAGAAAGATAATAGAAATGGGAGGTGGGATAAAGTACAAATTATGGGGAAAAAAGGGATCCAGCAAAAATATAAAAAATAAGAAGGGGTGGTTTTAGAAATAGAAAGGTGCGAATGGGTCTTTATTACTTAGGGGATGAAGAAGAAACCTTACGAATATTCGCGTAATATTTTTTTGTCGCGAGTACTTTAATTTGTGAACGTTGAAACACTCACTAGTTGACGAATGCGAAAATGAGGGGGACTATTCTGTATTGACCACCGTATGGTATACATACGTGGTTGGTTAAGGATAGGCAGAACAGCACCGTCCGATTAGTTGAATTTATCAGAAAAAAGCTTGGTGGTGAGATTGACTCTGGACAGCTGTGATAGATATGAATGACCTACATGTTTTACACGTGTGAAGATATTGGCCAAAAATTATAATATCTGGAGGCCAAAGTAAATAAAACACTAATAGTAATAATAATAATAATAATAATAATAATTCTGAGTCACATAATTCGGCTGAAAGGCCCATCCAGGACTGGCAATTCTCATACCATATCTTGTGTGATCACGAGTCAAAATCAACATAAAATTAATGGATTATAATTGATTATTTTTTAACATAAAGTCGTAAATGTTTCATCTTATTAATACAAATAATAAATAAGTTAAATTATTTGTCAATTAGGTATAACATGAAATTGACACAATTAACTAAAATTATACGAATAAAATGTCAAATTTTTGTTATTTTTTCTCAAGCATTGAAATAATCCTTATACAAAAAAAAAAGATTTTTTTTTACTTTTTTTTATTATTATGTTTATTAAATTAATTTTTAGATTCTAAAAAAAATATAAGCGTGAGTTTAATTTGGAGATAATCTAATATTAGACTTAAATCTTAGTGTTAAAATTTTAATTCACAAGTTATATAGTTCAACTTGAGTATGACACAAAAATAAATAGGTCGAGTCAACACGACACGATTAATTAAATGAGTTGAGTTTGAACTAATTGATACTCGACACAAATGTGATCGGTACGATACCATTCCTCACCAAACATTTCAATTTGTCATTAGTTTTAAATTGTGCCAAAAAATCTTAATTAATCATTTTAGTTCTATTTAAGCTGCATTATTTAATTTTGCCATTTTTTTAAAAATTATCTAGCATTACTTTAATAAAATAAACTCAATAATAATAGACAAAAATAATAATAAAAATATTCAGATAACTTTTTAAATAAATAGATTTTTGTTTTTTGGGGAAAGTAACGTTATAAAATAGAGTTGCTTGCACGTGATAAGTCGTGTACGTTTACCCAAACGTTGGGCAATTTGAGGGATGTGGAGTTTACGTGAACGTGTCGCCACATAAGCCTGGGACATGAGACAATATCCGAAGAGGAAAAGAGTGGGGAGTAAGCAAGCTGTACGCGAAAACTCGGGAGAGGCGTTAGCTAGTGACTAGGAACTTGCCGCGTACGAATACGATAATGCCTCCACCAGCTATACCTAGTAATACCTGCTGCTTTTGTTTTTTTTTCTCTTTTTTGACTTCCTAACACAATCCCAATTTAATGATTTGACCAAACTATTTATTAAATTTTATATTTAAAATTAATATAAGTGATTAGATTAATAATATTTATTAGTTTTTATCAAATATTCGATACATATGATTTTCAAACATTATTTGTAATACAATATTTGATAAATAAATTTAAGAAATATATTTTTATCTATTAGCAAGGTAGCAATTATAATTCTAATTTGTTACGGTCTATTTAGAAAAGAATAAAGATGTTAAAATATGATACGACTCGTTAACACAATACGTAGTTAGAAAGTTTGAACTTCTTTAAATCACTTGTTTCGTAAACGAGTAAACTCGATCCGACATGATTAATAAACGAATCAGGTATGTGTGAAGCCAACTAAAAGAAATACAAAATACAACTCGTTTATATACCGATTATATATGAATAATACACGACATGAGGCCAATATAACACGAATTAACAAACGAATCGAATATGGGTGACATGTATTTTGACACAAATCCGTTTCACCCAACACAACCGACATGGTTATTAAAGAGGATGAAAAAGTGAAAACAATTTTTTTTAAAAAAAATAATTTTTTATTCTTTCTTGTTTGGTACGATGTATAAAAAAATAAAAAAATAAGGGTGCATTTAATAATATTGTCAATTTTTTTAAAAAAAATTAAAATTAAAATAAGCTTCTTTTTTTTTTTGAGATAAAAAGTTAGGTGCACTAAACTTATCTTCCTCTCTGCTGCCTGGAATCTTGTACACCGGCAACTCCAAAGGAAAAAAAATTCATTATTTCCCAACTTATCTGAAGCACACATAACCAACAAACCTTTTTATTTCTTCCACCTTGAACATTGGACCCATTTGTTGTATATGAAATTAAAGGGTAAAATGGTTAAACTCCATGCTCTTGCCCACAAGTTTATCATTTTTCTCTCATTTTCCGCCCATATTTGCGGAAAAAAGTTTTGGTGGGTAGAGTTGTAGGGTATCAAAATTTGATACTGATATGTTAATATGACATGAATATGACACAAAATTAAACGAGTGAATTTAAAATGATACGATTGATAAATAAATTGAGTATTAGTGAAGTCGATTAAAAAAATATATAACACGACTTATGTATATATTAATGATATAAAATTCATATATTATATGAACTCGATATGATATAATTCATTAAATATAATTAATAAATAAATTAAATATAAATAAAATATTTGTTGACACAACCCGCTAAAATTCGACACGATTGACAAGCCCAAATAAATGTCAAAGGAGAAAGAAATTACACCCAAGTTTTCACTTCCTCTTATTTTCACACCCAAATTACAGTAGGAACTTTTTCTATCCATTCCGTTTTCCTCACTTCATTTTCCATCAGTTCCATCCACCCTATTTTCTTCTCCACCAAACAAGCGATTAAGGTTCTGGTGTTGGATTTTCCCCCAAGGATTATATATTCCCAGCAAGTGTGGGATGAGTCGTATTGGTATAGTGTCATTTTGAGTGTATTAATTATTAGTTAATTTTAATATAATTTAGTTTATTAATTATATTAAATGTCTTGACATTAACTTAATTTATTTATTATTGTGTGGTATTTGAGTTGACCCATATAATTTGTGAATAAAAAATTCGAGACTAAGGCATTATTATCTTTCAATCACACTTACTACTCGTTATTTATTTCATTAACTAAAAATCCAGTAAATCCATATAATAGCAAAAATAAACCCAAAATCCTCTCATTTTACTATTATTCATGTCAATATTGCTTAAATGTGATTATCTTGTCAAATTTAAGTTATTTGTATTTGACACTAACCCAACTTATTAAATTTTTATGTTAGCAAGTCGTGACATGTTTGAGTTAATATTAAAAATTAATCAATCCTAACTCAACTCATCAATTTTTAAAACATAACTTTTTTTTTTCGAGGTCTTAAGACGGGAAAAAAAAAACATTGCCAAGTCCCAATGAAAGGAAAAAATATTCATTACAACGGTGATACTACGTGGCAAGGTGATGTGGTATCACCAATTAATAATACTATAACAAATAAGCACATAGACCCCACAAAAATCAATAACTAACTTGCCATGTAAGCAAATAACTTTCCACTCTCTTGCCATGTAATTCCAAGTGGGGTTCACCTTTCTCATTTAGGGTTTTATAATTGGTTGGTGATACCATGTCATCAATTGTGACATGGTATCACCGTTGTATTCAATATTTACTCCAATGAAAGAGATTTCCAATTAAGTCCACGGGGGTTTCTATGGTAGAGGCTTGGGAAGCTATTTTCATACATTTGAGGCAGGTTAATGCCTTTAAAATATGAGTTTATTAGTTGATTGCTATTAGACATTTTACTGAATAAATAATTTATTTACCCTCCACAGTTTTCATTTTATAAACGCAAATGAAGGGATACATACATATTTTGAACATACTTTAACCTTGTTTAGCCTTTAACATGTAGTATTGAAACAAAAAATTTAAGAGAAATGTTTGTATTTAGAGTTTTACTTTTGTCGGTGTTGACTTTGCAGGTAATGAGATCTTACTGCTCCAACTTTGAAATGTCGGGCTCTCTGTATCAATAGTAGAATATCAAGGGGTAAAAGGATAATTCGAGCAAATTTCAAAACAAACGTCATTGTAATTTACCCACTGCAAATATCTGTTTACTTGAAATACATTCCAAAAAAGAGTTCAAAAGAGGGGAAGGACAAGGGGCTGCCCAAATTATGTAAAGAACGTACTTAAAAAGTACAAGTTATTCCAATCAAGAGAATTAGCCGAGGTTCGTCACTGTGATATATAAGAAAGATCAAATCTATGTAATCTAATTTCATTTATTTCAATTCAAAATTTTGTAATTATACAACTGATGATGTTAAAAATTCAAAGGCGTGAGCTAGGTGTTTAAGCTGAGAAATTTAAGGCTATGAGATAGGGATTGTGGTAAATACAGTGTGAGCAATCAGAGAGAAATAGAGTCCTGTAGCTCTGTAAAATGCTATAGGAGTGGTAAGATAGAGGTAAGAGTAAGAACATAATGGAGAACACGGAGAATACAATGGTTCTTCCGTTGAAGAGCTTGACTAACCCACTCTAATTAAGTTTCTTACTCTTTTAAAACTTTTCTATTACTTGAAAAAGAAGATAGAGATTGCAACTTTTCATATTACAATTGGGGGGAGTGTGAGGGGGGGGGGGTGATTATTGCCTTGTGTATTTATACCCATATGTGAGGTGGTTTTCACATCATCATCACATAGTCCTCTAGTTTGTTAGGATTTTATTAGAAAAATATTTAGCCGTTAGAGGCTACATTCTCTAAGTGCGACGTGATCTTCTAGAACATGATGAGATAGCATCGATACCCTTCTTCAAGATTGGATATGATGTGATCTTCTGCGTCTATCAGAGATTATTCTCTTGGGTGTGACCTCTTGTTCTTTTGGTCAGTTTGTCAATAAAGGAGTTCAATCTAGGCCCTTGACTTGAGCTAAAAATATTAAAGTTCCCCGTGAGATGATATAAACGATCTGGTCATCCTTGCTTGAGGTCGTACCTGAACGACCTGGACACTATTACATGAGTTTAAGAAGTATACAACTGGAGGTCAGCGATCAAACTTCATTATTAAGCCTTACTGCAGACAAGATATGAAAATATATACTAAGTACTTATTTCTGGTATTATTTTTGATATCATAAACGACAATTTGTTATAACAATGGAGATAACATCAACAAAAATGAGGATTGGATGTTGGCATCGACGCATGAAGTTTCAATTTGGACGAGAGAAACGTAGACGTAAACGTAAATGCTTCACTTTAGCTTAATAGTGTTGGAGTATTGGATGCCCACAGCTTGTGTTGTCCATTCCATAGCACTTCTCTTAGGTGTTTGATAATTTCCAAGTTGGCCCCATTATGGGAAACCAGAATCTTTTTGAGTGGTCTCTCCCACAAAATTAGGGTTTAAGAAAATAACTTTTTAAGACAAATTCTTATAGCAAGTACTATACTGCCCATAAAAAACTCCAACCGGAGCACGAGATCCCTCGTTTACCCTGTATCCACTCATTGTAATAACCAATAGCCATACAATTACAAGTGGTGGTGGTATTGATGCTCAAGGAGGTGAGGGTGGTGGAGATAGCTCAAGGGGGGTTAGAGCAATGAATAGTATCAATACTACAACGGATCCAAGCAGTCCCTCCATAATAAGAAGGAATCCAATTCTCCCACAGTATTTCAATCTAAGGGGAGAGGTACATATGCTTGGGGAGCTGCATACGACAACGCCAACAATCCAAACAAGGTATGACACTACGTCGGAAACTCCGTTTTGCCAACTGGGACAACTCCCTTAACAAAGACAACAAGTCACGACATTCATGTCGCACACATTGAAAGGAGAGGGGTATAGAGAGAGACTCAAAACTGCAACTAAGGAGGTCACTGAGCAATAACACGTCGTCCTATCCATCCTACAGAGAGGACAAGAAATGAACTACATACAACTCAAGTTTTTTTTTTTTTTGTCAGACCATCTAATATCCGAAAGTCACTTTGCGCTCCGACTAATTCGTATTTGAGCCGAATAGGACCACAAAGACGTCAAAACTCTCCCTACCGAATACAGCTCTATTCCCAAAATTCAAACTTGAGACCTTAGTTAAGCTAGAACAGTCCCTCACTAACTGATCTGCTTAGTGGTACAGCTCAAGTCTATTGATATATAGATAGCAATTAGTTACAAAGCATCACCCAGTTGTTTTATATTTTTAATCTAGTCATCCCAAAAAAAAGAAAAAAACTCTGGGATTTCTGATTTATCTTCTAATCAACCATATAACATAGAAGGCAACAATTCAGTCTATTTAGTTTTGGAAAGTGCAATCTTCATGTTTTAGCCAGGTTTCCTGAACTAAATGATGTTGTTTCTTGACACAAAACAACTCATGGTTACACAATCCAGACGACAGTATGTTAATGACTGACATGATGTCTTACAGAGTTCATGAATGAAAGCAAATAGCAGGGTATTGCTTTGAAAAAAGAGGAGCTCACCAAAATTGAATGATCTAGAGATGAATTACGTCAGTAGCTGTAAATGTTCCACAAAATACAACTTCAGGAACCAAAGCGTCCAATATGTTTTCCTTGTAGCTACGACATGGATGTTTTATCAAGTATGCACAGTGAGAATCCCACCGAGGCAATTCCACGAGTTTGTGTTCAGACACCAATGACAATCCTCCCCACGGCCCATTACATATTGTAGCAGTTAGTAGAAAGTCTCCGTCTATGGTCCTAACTCTTATGTCAGAACACCACAGCCCCGGAAAATAGAAGGTTGCATATCTTTTCCTCCGTGGTGACATCACTTTGGAAATGGCCATCAGCTTGCAGGTTCTTTTTCTCCCTCCTATAATATTCTAACTCGCCAGCTTTACCGTACTTTTCAAGACCATCTAATAGCACATCATATGTACCCAACGAACCACGTATTCCTTCCCTTTTCATGATTTTGAATGTTTCGAGTCCTTTACCACCATTCGCAGAAGCAAAGTACGCACCAATCAAAGCAGTATAAGCAGCAGTGCTTTTCTGATCATCAGGCAATAAATCAAATATCCTAGCAGCAGAAATAGGATCTCTAGCACAGCCAAGCCTATAAATAAGAAGAGCACTAAGATGTGTTCCTAGAGAAAGTCCCTCCTTGAACAGTTCCTCAACGAACTCCACAACCTTGGGAAATGAATTTGTTCGGATAAATACACCTATCAAGGCAAGATATGCAGTTCTCTTGATGTTTATGCCCATTTTCACACTGTATTCATAGGCCAGCAAAGCACCATTAGGCCTGAAAGAAGCACTGTTTACTTCGATTATGGTTGATGTAATCTCCGAGTCCAATTTAACGGTTTTATGCATCATGTCAGCAACTAACTGATCAACAGCAACAAAATTTTGCCTAGTCAAGAAATTTAAAAGAAGCCCCTGATCTATAATGGAGTGAGCATCACTATTAGGTGCACTAAATTCTTCATTATGTTCGACAGAAAGATGACGATTCACTTGCCTCAGGAGGACATCACTCTGGCAAGCAACACTTAAAGTTTCAAGCGCTTCCCGATATACAGGATAACGAAGCACAAGAGCATTTTCTTTCATGTATTGAAGAATTTTCACCATTGCCCATGTTTCCCTTGCTTTGCAACATTTCTCAATCAAAATGTTGCATGTAGCTTTATCAGGTTGTACACCAGCATCTTGCATTTTGGTAAAGATCTCCAGTACTTCGTTGAATTTGCCTGAAATCCATTGCGAAGAAAATATAATTTGATTCAATACAACATTAAATGATTAACAACAATTAAATGCCATAATGTGTAAATAAAAACACATAAAATGCATCAACAGTTATCACAAAAGGCATTGAGTTTCGGAGCTTTCATTGTGCAAACTTACAGTCAGATGATGCACTTCACCAAACAATGACAAGAATAATGCAATAACCAAAGTAATCTTTTCTTGAGATTTCATTTGCATGACAGTGAACATCCGATTTAAAAATAAAATTCAAAGGGCATTGAGAGTAGGTACAACTTTGTGTAGTGACAACTGATAATATGCGGTAACTTAAAATGTACTGGCTAAACACTAGCAAAACAATCTGAAGAAACAAAGAATTAAAAAATCACGAAACTGAATGCATAACCCAATTGATCCAGATAAATATGTGGACTACCATTTTAGAACTTATTGAAAAATTTCTCTATGTATATCATCCAATTTTTTTTTTTTAATTGATGTAACACTGCCCTGACAATTTCAATAAAGATCATGTAAACTGTACATGATTGGGTACATCAGTTTGCACGCTTTCTTGTGGAAAACACTTCTGATCAATCCCCCTGTGAGAGCAGCGTTTCCACTTGGGCAGGTTTGATATGTCAGATTTTTTAATTTGCATTATGGAATTACTCATGCATGTAATTGGAGGTAAAACTGTCATGCCAATTTAGTTTTTAGTAGCACAGGAATAATTGTATCTAATTCCTCCTCCAACTCCCTTGTAAAAACCTAGAGCAAACACCAACATTAAAAAAAAATGCTCCCACCTGCCTCATTCTTTCAAAATGTTTAGAATACCACCGACACTACCACCTCTATCATCACCATAACACCAGAAAAATTCTACCGCCAACCTCCTTCCTAACCTTCAGAGTACCACAAAGGACACCACCTCTATCATGACTACATCACCTCAACCACCATGATGCTTGAGTGCCTCCTCCAAATATAATATTTCAAACTTTAAAAAGCAAGATACTGCCTTGAGATAGCCAAGCACTCAAGTATTTTATCACGTTTTTTTTTTCTGCTGACCTTCTCTTTGTTCATTGGGTGCTTTCCACCAAAACCAAATAACCCCTTCATACTGATTTAAGCAAAGGTTTAGTATGCATGGTACCTTAAATGAATTTTCCTCCTCTTGCCTCCAGGTAATAACATCTCTTATTTTGCCCGAATGGATTCTTTTCATACCAACTTTCATTTTGTTGCTGCACATCCATACTAACATACCAGTTTTTGAACATGTTTCTATGCTTTGCATCATCTATCAATGGCCCTTTTGATTCAATAGCATAAAACTACTAACAGCCTCAAATTATTTGTTTCATTTCAAACAATGTAAGTGGTAAAAACAAACACTATTTGAGGTTTCATAATTTATCATCAAATATATAAATAAAGTTTGCTATTTATATATCATCAAATATATAAATAAACTATTTGAGGTTTCTTATTCTGTTTTGTCACCACATATGGTATTGTTCAAGATTCCGATAAACAGCACAGAATTGGGATGGTGAAAAGTAGGAGATATATGCAAGTAAAACCCATAAACCTTAAGTGGACATCGACGTTATTACAAACAAAATTCCTGCAGTTAAGTGAATCCAAATTTGGTTATACTTTTTGAGTTTATTCTCACCAGAGGACAATTCCCCTTAAGTTCAAGAGTTCAATGGTGGCATCGAGGATTTGAGTAAAAAGAAACATCACGGTAAGGACAAAGCTGTGGCAGTCAGAGAGTTCAGAAAGTGAATAAGGTGGCCTCCTTAAGTTCCCTGCCCCACAACTAGCGAGGCCTGCACCAAGTAATGGCCTCTAAACTTAAGCAAGTCATGGACTCGTGTCATATATTCACAAATTGAGTACATACATCTATTCAATGACTTCAACAGGAAAAAATTTAAGCTTGAACAATACCATATGTGGTGACAAAACAGAATAAGTAGCAAATAAAGATACAATGGTAAGTATGTAAAGCAGGCTCACTCTCACCAGAACCAGCAAGGTGCTCCATTAAGATCGTGTACGTGTAACAATTGGGAGAGCAACCAGATTGAAGCATATCCCTGTAGACGTCAGTGGCATCCTTCACTCTATTGTGATCCAACAGAACCTTCATAAAAGCAGTATAAGACACAACCGTTGGATGACAGCCATTAACTTTCATCTCCTCCCACAACCTCACAGACCCATCAACATCCCCATCATTGGAAAGCCAATGCAGTAGTGAAGTGTAAGTAACTGCATCAATCTTAATCCCTTTCTCTTGCATTTGCTGGAAAACATAGTTCATCGACGAAATCCTCCCAGCTTCTCCAAAAATATCGAGCATAGTAGTATAAGTAAACTGGTCATGCTTGAAGCGTTTTAACCGAGAGGCCCAATTGAAAAACAACCAAGCTTTCTCCATTGGAGGATGGGTTTTGAGAACTTGATTGATTGTGTAAGAATCCCATCTTATAGAGAGATTCTCTAACTGTTCTTGAGCAGAATCCCAAGTTGAATACCTTAATATGTTTGATATGTTCCTAATGGTATCCCTCATGTAAACTATAGGGTCTACATCTTCTTTCTTAACTGAGATGACAGATTTCTTCACCTTTCTATTAATTTCTCGAATGGGTCTCTTTTGCTTGAATTGGTGAAAGGAATGTACACCTTTAACAGCAATATTTGCAGAGCTAAAAGGCTGACCACTGTATAAAGCCAAAATGGGCTTAAAATTTCGGAGAAATCGCAGTGCGCCATGAGAATTAAACATATATGATCATCAAAAATCATCATCCGATAACTTTGTCAGCAAAAACAGCATCAGCAACTGTATTTAAGTTGATCTAATCCTAGAAAGAAAAAATACCGATCAAATAAATAAAAAAGGCAATAACTAATTCAACCAGGACATGAATAGGGTAAAACGAAAACTATCTCGCATACCCAGATCGGAAATTAGCGATTAGCAATAAATATATAATCGAAAAGAGTGAAAGAAAAAGAAATTCAAATACCTGAACAGAAATGAAACAGAGCTTGATTAGAATGTTTGAGCCAAAACGACGGAAGAGTAGAAAGAATGCTTGCCACTGTTGCCAGAGATGAACTTCCAGAGTGTGCCCTAGTCCTTTACGAGGTTTGAGAGCCCAAAAAGAACGCCATGGCTCGTGTTTTGGGCCTTGTGGATCGTGTCTAAACCCACTTGGTTACAGGTCCGGGCCCAAACGACTTGGGTTATCTCCCAGTTCCACAGTTAAGCAAAATTTATTGTGATTAAAAAGTTTAAATATAAATCATAGAGGATAAGTCATCGAATTTAAACGATCTTGGTGGTTGTTTAAGTTTGTAAAAATACATTTTCAAAAGTTTTCAATATCATTATAGAGATGAGAAATATCAAAGTACTCAACTTAGATAAGTATCTGACAA
Organism: Ilex asprella; assembly: GCA_023539305.1. NCBI lineage: Eukaryota > Viridiplantae > Streptophyta > Magnoliopsida > Aquifoliales > Aquifoliaceae > Ilex > Ilex asprella. The sequence goes on from CM042185.1 coordinate 47,912,679, forward strand.
AAAAAAAAAAACTCGAATAAATATAGGGCACCCCAAAAAAATAGCGGATTTAACATGTATAAAAAATTTATTGGATGAAAACTAAAGATATAATATCAAAAAATTAATTTTCGGTACCATAATTGAACCCCGACTCAACTGACGGACTATTTCATTACTTAAACCATACAAACAAGCTGAAAAATGTCTTACATTGTTCTCTGTCTCTCTCTCTCTCTCTCACACACACACACACAATAAAGTAGTTTACAATTTAAATTTCAAAAGATAATCAAAATGACTTTTGTTATTCGTGGTTGAGATCGCTTTAAATTTTACTTTAAAAATTAATCTAACGGCTAATATTAACAACCTAAATTAATAGGAAAAATATAATCATAAGGGTGTGTTTGGAATGATTTTTTAAAAGTATTTCTAAAAATTATTTCTTATAAGTACTTTAAAAAATAATAGTATTTGAAACTGCTCTACCACTACCACTACCACTACTTCTACCACAACCACCCCACCACTACTACCGCCGCCGTCGCCACCATTAATACCTTTACCACCACCACGACCGCCGCCAACACCACTATCGCCGCCACCATCGCTATTGTCACCCACTACAACCATCACAGTCTCCTACCACCACCAACGTCGCCGTCGCCACCACCACCGACCGACATTGCAGTCATTGCCACTACGCCATTGTCATCCACTACAACCATCACAGTCTCCTACCACCACCACCACTGACACCCACCACCTCTCACCCTCATTACAAACCAATGCTTAATTTCATTTATCTCTTCTCTATATTTGTAATTTGATTTTAAATATGAATACAAATATGTTTATTGTTTACCATTTTTTTTACACTGTGCCTTCAAGCACAGACAATAACTAGTATATAATAAAGTACAATACAATTCAAATCTCAAAAGATAAACAAAATGACTTTTACTATTCGCTGTTGAAATTTCTTTAAATTTTATTTTAAAGTTAATCTGAAGGTTAATATTAACACTTCAAATTTAATATGAAAAATAGGGTCCTAAGGGAGTGTTTGACATGAATTTTTAAAAATATTTTTAATATTTATAACTTCTCATAAATACTTAAAAAAAAGTGTTTGAAAACCGCTCCATCAACACATCTACCACCACCATCGCCCCCACTACCATCGTCACTGTCACCACTATTGCCACTCCACCATCACCTCTTTCACAACAACTACCACCACCACCCCGTTAATGCCCCACCACCACCATTGTTGCTACCACTTTACCACCGCCGCCATTATTCCACCATCACCCCCATTGCCCCCCTAACTACCATCACCATTGTCACCTATAGTTGCCACCATTACAACCGGTTGTTATCATCCATCACAACTATCATCGTCTTCTACCACCATCACTGCTGCTCACCGTCACTACCACCGCTTGCCCTCGCTATAACTAATGTTTAAATTCTTTTATTGCTTCTCTATTTTTGTAATTTGATTTTAGGTGTCAATACAAATATGTTTATTATTGACAATTTTTTTTACTACTTCGTGCCTTTATGCACGAGAAATAACTAATATTGTAATAAAATACATAAAATACAAAGATTCAAAATATAGTTTTTTTGCCTCTCAAAAACAAAATAAGTTCTTTTGATCAAAGATTCAAACAAGATAATTTAAATGGTAATAAAGACAGAGTAATAAACCTAGACATCTTAAGTTCGAATTTTGACAATCTCTTAACACCAGGCCATGAGAGATTCATGATATCCTAGTCCCGACGTGAAAGGTCTGCTTTTGACCAGACCGAAGAGAAATTTAGTCGACATATACATAATCTGATTTAGATACCCTTGACCATTGAACAAAAAAAAAAATTGTTTAGAAGGCACTGGGTGAAAAAGACCATGTGTACAACAAATTAAACTTTATTCCCTCACAGTATATTATAATCCGATTTCTATTATTAGACATTAAAGTCTTCTATGTAAAGTCCAAATGGTCCAGTCATTGTGACAAGAATTGGAGCTTAAGACCCATGACCTGTTCAACACGCGCATAAAATTATTGTGTTCAAAGATGGCTGATTGTATTTAGCCTCAAGGCCTGCCTTCTAGTTGTTAATCCCAGGGCTCCTCTGAAAGATGGCTGATTGTATTGAGCCTTCGGGCCTGTCTTCTAGTTGTTAATCCCAGAGCTCCTCTGAAGCTGAGAGGTTCAAAATCACCCAACCAGATTGGCTTAGAAGATAGCCTAGATGAAGACCAACCAATTGCTTAATATTCCTCCTCTCCAGAACTCGAAGATTGACAGTATTAGGCACTCCATCCATTTTAAGGCACTGAAATATGGGCAGATGAAGAGTGTTACCTTTAACATATCACAAACATTATCAGGAAAAAAAAAATTCAAGAACTAGATTGACGTCAAACGCAGTCCCAGAATATATATATATTTTTTTAAAAGCCTTTCCCGGTTTAGGAAGACCCCTCCAAAAATAGGCGTATGCCGCTTTGTGCGGCAAACACACGGTATTCTTTAGTAAAAGGCAAAAGAATAGTTCGCTGTGTGTTCACTGCGCGGCTGCGTCAGTCCCAGAATATTATTCTCAGTATTGGCAGGAAAAAGGGAATTCTTTTTACATTTCAATAAATTATCAGATAGGCATCAGTAAGCTAGATTAATATCAAATGAAAGTTGCATTAAACATATGAACACTATTTTTTACCATACGACAATGATGTTTACATTGCGACATGAGGTTAGAGATGCAGCAGCTTTGCTAAGTCAGTCAAGTCCCACTAGATGACAGGGTCTGTCTAATAACATAGCTCGCGACAATAATGAACACGAAATAAGAAGGGAATTTAGTGAAAATTTGAGAAACAGAAATCCCTGATGACTGGAAGTTAGGATTGAAACCAAATTTCACATTATATATGCAACATAAATGCCAACTAAAACGACTTCCTGTCTTAAAAAAGTTGAACCAATATGATTATGTTCCGTACCTGCAGAGATCCTCGAAACACTTGTTCCATGTGATTTTCAACTAGATATCAGACCTCTCTCTCTCCGTGAGAGTCTGCAGCCTTGACTGTTGCTGAGTAACAGTAACTCAGAACATATTGTTCCTATTCCTATATCTATTTAGAATCCTGACCCACTCAAGTTACCATCTGGCAGGGACTCATTTGTTGCTTCCATATATATGTTGTAACGGAAATCTCAAGAGCCGTTGACGGCGTGTATTTATAGAATATCAAAATTTTTTTTTTAAACCCTACAATATCGAATTAGGGTTTATCTTCAAGATCTCTCGGAATTGATAGAACAATGACTACAGCTCGACGAACTTCGCAGCGTTCTGACGTATATCCCCCCACGTCAGAATCCGGCTGTAGTGTGGGCTGCCAAGACCTCCGAATCCTTGCTCTTTTTTTCAGTCTCTCTAAAAAACGTGAGTAAGTATAGAATGCTAAATAGAGAACCTAGACGTTTATATATAGGCTACGACAGAGACTAGGGGTGTTCACCCTACTCTACGGGTAGAAAATATGTTCTTCCGCATTCTTACTCAATACTTTGTAAAAGAATTTTTTCTTGGCCTACCTTACCCGACATCTTTAGTATTCCTACCTGCCTTCCTACCCGATTAATCGGGTAGAAAGTCGGATAAATACTTTTGTAACTATTAATTTTTGGATCATTTTAATAATTTAATTAAATAACATCCACCAATTTAACAACACAATAAATCAAAAACATTAAAATAAAAAACAACTACAACAACAATTATAATAAAACACAAAAAAGTATGAACATCAATCCACCATAATTGTTCCATAAATATAATAACAATTAATTTAAGTTTAAACAATATGAAATACAAAATTAATGCGGGTAGGGTAGGGTAGGAATGCGGAAATAAATGGCTATTCCGTATGCCTACCCGATTTAATCGGAAGAACAAAAACTCTTCCGCATTCCTACCCGATTTTTGCGGCTAGCCGATTTTTAGGATAGGGTAGAGTTAGGTAGGGTAAGAACTTGCGGCTGGTTGGAAATTTAAACACCCTAACAGAGACCCTAAGGAGAAATAAGGACCGGGCTCCCAATGGGATTAAGATTCCTATGTTCAACCCAGAACAAACATCCTACAACCCATTAATAATAAGTCAGTCTACTAAAGACTTATTATTAATCTCCTGAGCTTTATCTCAAAATTATATTCGAACTCCTCATTATTATATGTTTAATAGTTTCCACACGTTTAAAATTACAGATGTTCATTAATTAAATAAATCATTGACAATTATATTTAATTGACTTTTTTTATTCCTTGAAATCTTACCACTCAACTTATTTGTCATGTCGGATAATTAAATCTACCTACAGGGTTTGAAATGGACAAAACTTATAAAAGCTTCCTTAAGATGACATCATTAACCCATTTAAATATTATGACGTGGTTTCCTTCAATATTTAAATTTCATCATACAAATAACATTGTCTTATAATTCATCGAGCTTATTGACCCAATATGAATCTCTCTCATTGATGAATTAAAGTGACAAGCATTATATGCGCGTGACAATTAAATATTTAGGGATTAAGAGTATAAACAATCATAATAATCATAATATATATATTATCTTATTACATTAGTAAAATATAATAATCTCAACATGAGTCTGTTCAATAAACAAAGTATATTAGTGAAATAATCCGAGACATTAAACAATCTCCTATAGTCAAGATAGACGATGCCAGAATATTACACTACAATTATACCGATGACGTGTCCAATTCCATCTACGATTGTGAACATATAATTATATTATACAAGAATCCGATAATCTGGTCTTCTATACATAAGCTGAACTCTACACACCAAATTATCTATAATATAAAATATAAGACACACATACATATCATATATAAAATATAATACAAACATTTTGCCCAAATAGATTATCAACAAAATAAAAAGAACAAATTTTTATTAATTAATAAAACGAATTTCACTATAAAAAACGAACTTTTCGTATACTACTCTATCAATATACTCATCAGAATAGCTCTGAAAAGTAATTTCGTGGTCATAACACTTGTGTTTGCGGCAGCATTGTAGCATCTTCAAGGGTAAACAATTACAAAGTGTTTAATCTCATCACAGTAAAACTTTATTCACCCGTCAGCTTTTTCCACTAATTACAGTCATTGATATTCATTACACAACTTCATACTTGAGAGCTAAGTTTAGCAGTCTTTATGTCCCGATATATGCTAGTGCATAATCCAGAGGGCCTCTTCCATTCACCATTTTTTGAAACCTCTGGAAATCTTAATCTTAGATAGCTTGCCTCCCCTGCAGTCTATATAACTGTGTCGCTCGTACATATTATCATATGTCTGATGTAACCGGAGATACACATTTATAGGCACCATAGGTAATAGAAGTCTCTTATTAAGATATAGATATGCAAAACTTGTTAGTAATCTGTGAAATCAGATCTTTAATCCTTTTATAAGTTGAAGGAAACTTCTTATTTAGTGCCTACATGAAAGCTTGGACCTGAATGCACTTCTCTGCCATTTCATGTGACTAGAGGATCTCAATAAGTACTGCATTATACTTGGGTGTTCTTATGAAATTTTGTTCTACAGTGTCCCCTATCAATAGAGATATCTTCACATGGTCAAGATCAAGAGAAAAAGTGGTGATGATATTAAAAAAGCCAAGGTGGTCAGCTTTGGCAATTGATATGCAGGAACTGCATACACCGGTTAGATAATAAAAGGGCATAGTGATGGGTGATGGCTATGTGGCAAAGGTGGTTATTTGATAGCAGTGGTTGTCGATGATGGATTGAGTTAGCTGTAAAGTGATGTGTGATATACATGAATTAGAAAAGAAAGAGAGAAAAATAAAACAAGAGAATATTTCAACCCAAATATGCGACTCATACAAAAGTAAAATACTAATATTATCAGCTCCATTAATGCCAGGGAAACTCTGCAAACTGATTGGGAGAGTCTGTTACTTTGGAAATGTGAAAGGATCACCGTGTTGTTCTACAAAAACTCGCAGTGTCAGTGTGATATACTTAAAGGTCTAAGCAGAGAGTATTTGAGAAAACTACTATTCCATTCTGAGACAGTATAATCATGAGATGCATACTCTCTTAGAAACTATGGCAAATACAGGGTCTAATCACCTATTATGATCTACCAGGAAGATCATATTATTTGTTTTATACTTTATTGATAAGAATGGATTAAACTTGACAGAGAAAACCCTACCAGACTGCTGAGCTACCTACTATACACCCTTCCCTGAGGACACATAAAATGTTTCAAGGTTGGAAGTCTCCTTGTCGTAGAATGGACTTTAGAGTCCCATCTATTGCCTTCATAAGGTTAGTACAGGAAATAACATATCATAACGACCATGCTAACTAGGCAATAATCAACATCATGATTATCAAATCACATTATCTGCTCCCTAATCAACCAACTACTTGACATCTAAAGCTTTAAGTTCAGCACAAGCTAACACATAAAACATTTGGAATCTGTAAATGCACATACAATGGACAACAAGTATAAGCAAGTCCGGAAAAGAAGATACTTCAACAATTCTCATAAAGGGCATCAAAATCCATATGAATGAGTGCATAAAATTTAAATATCACTAGCAAGTTCTTAGTCACCAGTAAAGCATACCAAAGTGCAAATTCAGTTGCTACTGCTAGGATGCTTGATAATTTTGTGCAAGATCATCGTCCTAGCCCTTGTTACATCGCGGGTACACCTAGCAGTTCGCTCGCTCAAGTTCTCAATGGCCTGCATAAATACACCCTGCTTGTTCCTTATCTCATCTACAGCTAGCATAACAGCGTCCTCTTCTCTCATAGCAAAATCAGCATTCTGCAACAAAGTATCAATTTCAATTTTCAACTTATCCACAAGCACCTTTATGCTCTCCAAGTCCTTTATCACAATAAATGTCCCAATATTCATCAAACTAACTATCTCTCTGTGACCTTTGATTTCATCCTCGTACTTCTTCCAAATTGAATTAATCCATTTACCCATTGAACCCAATGGCACTGCCGCTGCAGCCGCCAATGCCGTCACCACCGGTGGTGCCGCAATTGCCGCCGCCACCACCGAGCAAATCAACACCGCCACAAAAGTGACACCAAATATGACATTTGACACCTTCCTCCATGCCTTCAGTTTCTTCAATTTTTTATCCAGTTTACTCATTTGAGCTTGCAGTTTCCGTAGCATAGTCAATTGTTGTTTGTGAACCGATTGATACAACGAGAAAAATTCATCGTCAAATGGCTCACCCAACACCTTAAAACTTTTCAATTCGTGTAAAGTCTTGGAGTACGAACTCTTTTCACTATGAAGCCCTTCTCTATGTTCTTCCTCAAATCGTTTTAAAGCAAGTTCGACAATGATCTGGCTGTCGCGGGCTCTTCTGAGACATTTTTCAAGTGCAGTACAGAAATCTAAAGTCAGAAGGCTGTTCTCGAAATAGTCTTGGACTAGATCGAAGAGTTCTTGGTTCTTCCATATATCTTTCTTACAATCTAAAATTACTTTCACAACTTCCTGGTTCATTTCGAGTAAACAATCGGTGACTTCTCGGAGAGAGTCTATGGAAAGAGATCGAACCTCGATCCCAGAGGCAAGAGTGTTGATAACTCGGCTGCTGCGTTGCTGGAGAGTCGAATCGAATGATTGAAGGGCTGGATCGGCTCTGCAAGCGGCCTCGTATGAACTCAGATCGGGTGTGACAACTGAATCTGAGCTCATTCGGGAGGATGAGTGAGTACTATTTACAGTTGTTTTGCTCCATTGACAACCCATTGTGAACAGAATTGGATTCAGAAAGAGAAAATTCAAGCAAAATCAGCTGCTAAAGCTATCTGGGTATTCGTTGAATCTGAAGAAAGAGTGACGGAAGAGGTGACGTAAGCCTGTTGAGCGGATATTTTCCGAGAAACCCCGCTCTACGAGAGTGGTAGAAGAGTCGGAGATCGAAGGTGGGATCCGAAGAAAATGACGTTGAAAGCATAGAGGAGAAGGCGTAGATGAGGAAATTGGAAAGAGAGGAGAGAGAAAAAGTGCGACAATTGACCCGTACAGTATTTGTTTCCCTGGAATGAATATCCACGGGAAAGTGCAGCGAAGTTTGTCTGAAAAGAACAAGAAACCTGTAATTGGAAAGAGTGAAAATTACGTCACGCTCAAAAAAAATTTTATTTTATTATTTAAAATTTTTAATATTTATAATATTATACACAAATTTATAAAATTTATATGCACGTAACACATAGTCTCCTGTCATTAATGTCTTTAATATATCTGTTAATAAATTACATCTAAACATTTGAAATTTGAAGCATGCAATACTTAACCTTTTAAATTTAAAATATTACACGTAGACTAAAAATATTACAATTAAAGATAGAATATCAAATATTTTAAATTTTACAACTAAAATT
>CM042185.1:47921295-47945277 GCA_023539305.1 Ilex asprella
ACACCTGGTGTGTTTGTAAGGCTTATGCCTTTTGACCACTTTATAAACTCTTTTGGTGATAGTGGAAGAAACTGATCTATCGGTCGTCGTGGACGTACCTCAATTTGAGGGAACCACGTAAATCTTGTGCGCTTATTTATTTTTTGTTACTTTATTTATATTACTTCCATTGATTTACACTTGTGGAAAAACCTATTTTTTCCCAACATCTTGTATCAGAGCAATTGGTTAATTCGGTTCTGATTCGTTATATTTGTGTGTGTGAATTATGGACGGCAACATTGGGGCGTATGGTTAGTTTCAATGGCACAAATTGGGTGACTTAAAAAACTAAAATGGAAGACTTTTTGTTTTGTAAAGATTTGAATGGACCCATTGAGGGTGATAGTGGCAAACCGGAAGGGATGAAAGATGACAAGTGAAAAAAGTTAGACCGAAAAGCTATCGATTTTATTTGGCAATGGATTGATAATAGTGTCTTTCATCACGTCTCTACAGAAAATTCAGCACATGGTCTTTGGACCAAATTGGAGAGTCTTTATGATAGAAAGACGGCCGTGAATAAAGCTTTTTTATTTCGAAAGCTTGTGAATTTTAAATATAAGGAGGGTACTCCTATTGCAGAGCATTTGAATGAGATTAAGAGCATTGTGAATCAGTTGGCCGCCATGAAAATTATTTTTGATGATGAGTTGCAAGCTTTGTTACTTCTTAGTTCATTTCTTGAAAGCTGGGAAACTTTGGTGGTCACAGTTAGTAACTCCGCACCTGATAGAGTGGTAACAATGAGTCAAGTTACCAGCAGCCTGTTGAATGAAGAGACAAGAAGAAAATCAACAGGTTCTTCTCACTTCGAGGCACTTGTGATGGAAAACCAGGGGAGAGGTAGAAGTAAGAGTAGGGCTCCACACAACCTTGATAAATCTAGAGGTCGTTCAAGCTCGATTTTAAAGAAAGATGTTGAGCGCTATTATTGTCACAAGCAAGGGCACATGAAGCGGGAGTGTAGAAAACTCAAGTTCAAGGAGAAGAACAAAGAGAAAAATTCATAGAAAAAGCAAAATGATACAGCTATAATTACCGATAGTGAACTCATGATTATCGGTGATGATGCTAGCGTTAATTTGATTGGCCAAGAGACGGATTGGGTAATTGATTCTGGAGCTTCATTTCATGTTACTTCGCGAGCTGATTTCTTTACTTCTTACTCGCAAGGTGATTTTGAGAATGTCCGTATGGGAAATAAAGATTTGTCAAAAATTGTCGGCATGGGTGACATTTGCTTGAAAACAAATATTGGATGCAAATTGTTGCTTAGAGATGTGAGGCATGTACCGGATATTCGGCTCAATTTAATCTCTGTTGGAAAGTTAGATGATGAGGGCTACAACAACAATTTCAGTGATGGAAAATCGAAGCTCTCCAAAGGTTCTCTAGTGGTAGAAAAAGGAAAGAAGACTTGTTCTCTTTACACTATGCAAGCAAAAATTTGCAAGAGTGTTGTGAATACCTTAGAGAATGACTCATCCACCGATTTATGGCATAGAAGGCTTGGACATATGAGTAAAAAAGGATTGCAAGTTTTGTCCAAGAAAGAGCTTCTAGCGGGAAAAAAAGGCACGCCTTTGAAAACACGTGTTCATTGTTTCCATGGTAAACAAAATAAAATATCATTCCATAGAAACATTGCATCTAGAAAATCTCATGTTCTAGATTTGGTACATTCTGATGTATGTGGTCCTTTGAAAGTTAGGACACTTGGTGGTGCTCTATACCTTGTCACTTTTATTGATGATCACTCTAAAAAAGTTTGGGCTTATACACTGAAAACAAAAGATCAAGTTTTAGACGTGTTTAAGCACTTTTCAGGCCAAAGTTGGAAGAGGAACTGGTAGACAGTTGAAATGTGTTCGCTCGGATAATGGTGGTGAATATATTGGACCATTTGATCAGTATTGCACCAATCATGGCATCTGGCATGAAAAGACAGTCAAAAAGACACCTCAACAGAACGGGGTTGCAGAGAGAGAATGAATCGCACCATTCTTGAGAGAGTTAGATGTTTGCTCTCGCATTCTAAATTGTCAAGATCCTTTTGGGGTGAGGCAATGAGGACAGCAGTTGATCTTATCAATTTGTCTCCTTCAGTTCCGTTGAATGGTGATGTGTCAGAGAAAGTTTAGACAGGGGAGGAAGTCTCCTATGATCACTTGAGGGTATTCGGTTGTAGAGCTTTTGTTCATATTCCAAAAGATGAGAGGTCCAAGCTTGATCCAAAAGCAAAGCAGTGCATATTTCTTGGCTATGGGCATGAAGAATTTGGCTACAGGTTGTATGATCCAGTTGACAAGAAAGTTGTTAGAAGCCGAGATGTTGTTTTCTTGGAAGATCAGACTATTGAAGACATTGACAAGCTTGAGTCAGCTGAGTCTAGTACTGATGATCTTGTTAATTTAGATCCTTTTGATCCACCTGTTGTTCATGATATTGATAGAGAAGTGCAAACACCTCATAACGATGCAGCGGAAGATGATGTTGAGCCAGAGATTAAGGAGGAGCAGCCACCCCAAGAGCCACTACCACAGACACTGTTAAGGAGATCTACCAGAGAAAAACAGTCATCTAGAAAATATTCTTCAAATGAATATGTGATGATATTAGATTAGGGGGAGCCAGAGACCTATCAAGAAGTCTTGAAGCATGAGAACAAAACTAAATGACTTAAGGCAATGAAAGAGGAAATGAAGTCTTTGCATGAGAATCACACCTACGATTTGGTAAAGCCGCTTAAAGGGAAGAAAATTTTAAAAAATAAATGGGTCTTTAGACGAAAGAATGATGGGAATAGTTCTCAACCGAGATTCCAGGCATGACTTGTTGTGAAAGGTTTTGGTCAGAGGAAGGGAGTTGATTTTGATGAGATCTTCTCACTAGTTGTGAAGATGTCCTCCATTCGAACTGTGATTGGTATAGCTGCGAGTATGAATTTAGAAGTTGAGCAGCTTGATGTGAAGACCGCATTTTTGCATGATGACTTAGAAGAGGAAACTTATATGGAGCAATCTGAAGGCTTCATAGATAAGGGTAACGATCAGTTAGTTTGCAAATTGAAGAATAGCTTGTATGGATTGAAGCAAGCACCGAGGGAGTGGTACAAAAAATTCGATTCTTACATGACTGAGCATGGGTATTCAAGAACCACTTCAGACCATTGTGTGTTTGTGAAAAAATATCCAAATGGTAGTTTTATTATTCTTTTGCTTTACGTTGATGGTATGCTTATTGTGGGCCAAGACACGAGCAAGATTAGCAAGTTGAAGTCAGAGTTGAGCAAGTCCTTTGCCACGAAGGATTTGGGTGCTGCAAAGCAAATTCTTGGGATGATAATTGTTCGTGACAGATCACATGGGTTGATTTGGTTATCTCAAGAGAATTATATTAAAAAGGTTCTTGAGAAGTTCTATATGGACAAAGCAAAGCCTGTTAATTGTCTACTTGCAGACCACTTCAAACTTAGCTCAAGTCAATGTCCTATAAGTGATGAAGAGAAAAATGAGATGCAGAAAATTCCCTATGCTTCAGCAGTTTTGATGTATGTCATGGTTTATACTCGACCGGATATTGCTCACTTTGTTGGGGTTGTTAGTCATTTTTTTGTCTAATCCGGGAAAAGAACACTGGGCAGCAGTGAAATGGATTCTGAGGTATCTTCAGGGCATTTCAAAGATGAGTTTGTGTTTTGGTAAAGACGAGCCTATTCTTGATGGGTTCACATATTCTGATATGGCTAGTGATGTTGATAGTCGAAAATCTACTTCTGGTTAATTGATTACTTTTGTAGGGGGAGCAGTGGCATGACAATCAAGATTATAGAAATGTGTTGCTCTCTCCACTACAGAAGCTGAGTTCATTGCCATCATAGAAGCTTGCAAAGAATTATTGTGGTTGAAGAAATTCTTACAAGAGTTGAGTTTGAAACAAGAAAGGTATGTACTTCATTGTGATAGTTAGAGTGCAATCCACTTAAGTAAGAATTCTTCATTTCATTCGAGATCGAAACACATTCATGTTAGATTTCATTGGATTCGTGATGTCTTGAATGATAAGTTGTTGCAACTTGAAAAAGTTCACACTGATGATAACACTTCGGATATGTTGACTAAGGACAAGCATAAGAAGTGTCGACTTTTGGCGGGAATGGTCGAATCCTTCACATAAGTCGGGAGGGGGAGAATTGTTGGGTTTCCCTCCTTTGTGGGACCCATCTATTTCCTAAATATAATTTTTTATTAAGTGTTAATTTTGGCATGCACCTTGGTCAGCACATGACTTTTAATTTGGTGACTTACCCATGCATGACTCTTGGCATATCCAATGCTTGGTTTGGAGTCTTCAAGAAAAAGGCAAGTTTGGTGACATTTTTTGTCATTTTTCTTGGTTCCTCAATTCTCTGTTGGCTCGGCAAGAAGACATATCTTTGGCAGTCTTCGGTTCAACAAAATTCAGTCGTCTTCTTCTCCATTTTTCGTATCACAAAAATCGACAATTTGCTCTTCAAGTGGATAACATTTCTTCACTTGATTTTTGGGGTAATTATTGCGGTTTGTTCTTGGAGTTTTGGTTTACCTAATTTGTGAGGTATTTTCCTCTTGTGATTTACACCTAGTGTGTTTGTAAGGCTTATGCCTTTTGGCAACTTTGCAAACTCTTTTGGTGATAATGGAAGAAATTGACCTACCGGTCGTCGTGGACGTACCTAAATTTGAGAGAACCACGTAAATCTTGTGTGCTTATTTATTTTCTGTTACTTTATTTATATTGCTTCCATTGATTTACACTTGTGGGAAAGCCTATTTTTTTCCCAACAATAAATCCATTCAGAAAACTTGTTTTGAACAATTTCAATTTGAATTACCTTCTAATCAATAAAAAATTTCAATAATCAAAAAGCTGATAGTTGAATGTTGAAGCCGACGTTTATTTTTTGGTCACCAGATTCCAGCCAATGAAACCATCGAAAAAAAAATCGTCGGTATATATTTTTTAGCGTTTTCTTTATACCAAGAGATTTCTCGACGCCGATACAAGCGACGTGTTGAAGGAACGTCGGAGTTGAGCTTTGCCAGCGTCCTTTGGACCTTTGAAATGCCAATTTTTTGAAAATTTCTTGTAGTGAAATGAGCCGTGTAAATGGATTTTGCTATATAATGTTAAATAAAACATTCCCACACCACACCCAAAAATGATTTATGGTCATAACTCTTGATCATAAATATCTATATAATAAAGTAGTTAGATTGTTTGTCTTGAATTTTTTGCGGCTCAGATCGTTTTGATCCGATGGTTTTAAATGGACTTTCATTCATTTTACAACTCCAAGACTCTCATCTATCATATAACTCTCTATATTTATCTAAGTTATATTTTCTCTCTCATACTATTATCTTTTTTTCTTTCTGTGTTGTTTTTGTTATTATTTACTCTATAAAATAAATGAAACTATATGTTATGTAATTATTTATTCCATGAAATTAATTCAAAGTTTTTATATATCTGATGATATATATTTTGTTACTTGCTTCTTAATTTGTAAATAACACTTAATGTAAATAAAAAATATCACATTGACTAAAATCACCAAAAAATATTTAACACGACATAAACCTTACATTATAAATTAATATATAATTTTATCAAAAATTGATATGAAATTTTGTCTAATTTATATTTAACTTTGTCGAATTAATATCAAATTAATTTTTATTGTTATTCATTTAATCAAATTTTTGGGTACTAAATCAATTTTTGTTTGATTTTATTAAATTTAATTTTTTTTACTAAATTTGGATAAGGGCAATTATAAAAAATAATAATAAAATTTGCGATGAAATTATCTGTGACGCCCCATCCCGTTCTTCCAAGGATGAGACGCAACTAGGGAGTCCTCGACTTTGGAATGGGACTCATGATTTCTTCTTACTTGCACCCTTCAGAAACATTCCTCTCTAGGCTCTGCTAAAAAAACTTCCTTTGGAACCCTGTCCACTTGACTCATATCTTCTCCTTTTTGCCTGCTCACTTGCACTTTCCATCTCTTTCAAATCAGCTTCCACAATCAGGGTTTTGTTGTATAAGTCTGAAAATGTTGTTAATTCCAACATCGAAACACAAGATCTAATATTGTAATGTAGCCCTATCTGGAATCTTCTGCATCTTTCCCCCCCATCTGCTACAACAGAAGGCATAAATCTGGATAAATTACTAAATTTGCCCTCGTATTCCAACACTATTTGATTCCCCTGCTGCAGATGTAAGAATTCGTTTTGTTTCTAATATCTATAACTTGAGGAAAAATACTTCTTATCTAAGACATCTGTAAAGTGCTGCCATATGGGAACTCTGGAAAATGAGTTGGCCTCCCCCTCAGTGCACACTGGCAGCAATACTCTCTCCATAGCCTCCCACCAATACTGGGCCTCCTCTGCTAGCATAAAAGTGGCCAACAACAGTTTATCCTCCTTGTCAACTCTCATCACCTTAAATATCTTCTCAATGCGCCGTAACCAATTCTCTGCTTCTAATGGATCTGCAGTTCCCGTAAATATTGGTGGATCAAGCTTTTTAAATTGTTCGTACAATGTACCCTAGGCTTTACTGTTTCCACGCGCGTTGTATATTGCTCAAAGTACTTAATTGCTGCCTCTCACAGTTGCCTAGCCTCCCGATCACCTGGTTCCTCCTCCACCTGGGGTCTTTTCCGCTATCTCTAGCCTGAGCAAAGGACCCTTCTCTCTCCATGTATCACTGTAACAAATGTGAGTATCACATATAGGTCATGACAGCATGCAATATATATTCCACACATCCACACGGACCTCTAACACCCCACCTAAAGAGACCAATCCCTAAATCCACTGTCACACTAGACTCAACTCGACTACTGAACTATAAACTTTGGCTTTGATACCAACTAAATTGTCACGCCCCATCCGGATCTTACAAGGATGAGACACAACTAGGTTTTTGATACACCTGTTTACGTATGTATAATCTAGATTAATAAATACCAAATAATCTCATAGGTGCAACAATACCACCCATCACCTTAGTCGTTAAGCATGATGGCAATACCTGTTTTATAAGCTGTACCAAATATAACACATATACCATTTTTATTTTCCAGGTTATATACATATAAAAAATCCCACACCCACATAGCATACATCACAAAGTATGTCTGTTGAGTCTATTTACAAATATATACACCATTAACATGTTATAACAATCTTCCACTCAACATAATATACAACATGAGTAATATTATACTAACTTCGCTGGACTACTCTGGACTGAACTCAATTTCACTAGACAGTACTCAATTGACTGGATAGTGGACTGGCCTGCAATTTTCTTTATAGTACCTAAAAAGGAGAACCTATAGGAGTGTGAGCTAAACCACGCGCTCAGTGAGTATACATGTCGTATATGAAATAAAAATGATAATAATACATAGAAGGAGGTAAATACTACGTAAGTACACGTATCAAACAACAATATCAATCCAATTCTAAAGAATTCAGAAGCCACAACACATTCATATTACCCTTCATCGGGTAATCGATCCCACATTGACCCGTGTCTCTCGAACTTCCTGAGAACACCACAGTGCTAACACACTGCACGCCCAGTGATCAGGCATCGACGCTCCTATCGCAAACAGTGCGTCACATTCCATAATACACAATACACAGTACAAAGCATCATTCAATCACATAAGCACATAGCACAAAATCTTGGAGAAATGCTATTAAATTCTATCATTTACTACCATCTTATAATAGCATTTTCAAAACATATATAGATATACACCCACCTCAAGTGTACAGAGTTACGGGTCTTCAGTCCTATCAGTGGATCCTTTCGGTGTTACCGTATTTATTTCAACACCGACTGTCTTACCCATTTCACCTAACACATTTGTAATTACAATATCAATATGTTTATCACATTTAATAATTAATCATGCACTAATGCATGCGAAATGATGCACCCTCAAGGTTTCCCGGTAACTCCAATTATCGCACTATCCACTCACACTAGCACTTTTGTTCTAGGGATCATATTTTCTTCCCAAATCTCCAAAATCACTCACATTAATTACAATTAGGATTAAGTAGGTCAAACACATTGACCGGGGGCCCATTTTTACACATTTCGACCTCGAATCCTAAAAACTGTACTTCCGGCATTTCACACAAGGGAGTCCGCGATTTTTATTCTATTTTTTAATTAAACATTATTTATTATTATTTTATCTTAAAAATTAAATTATTGTATTCATAATAAAAGTAGTTATTGGTTAGGAATATTTGTTGGTAACCAAAAAAAAATGTGTATAAGTGCATTTTTGTATATATTTATATGTGTAGGATTAGACATTTGGTGATTAAATTTATAATTATATTATGTCATTTGGGGTTGAATAGTGATAAATTCGTGAGTTTTATAAATGAGTAAGATTTGATTGATTTTATTTATCGCTTAAAGATTGTGAATTTAATTTTGTTCTGTTAGTATTATTTTTTGCTTGAGATATTTATTACATGGGGATAGAGTGGATTGAAAATATGATGGTTGAGTTTATCATTATGTTGTGTTTTGGATTGAGTGGTAGTAGATTTATACTAGAGGTGATAAATTTGCGAGTCTTATAAATGAACAAGACTTTATTTATTTTATTTATGACTTAAAGATTATAAATTTTAATGGGTTATATTAGTATTTATTTTTTTCAGAGGCATCTATATATATAATATTATTTTGGGGAGTTTTTTTATATTTTATGATAGTTTTATTAATATGAAGATATGATCGACGTTATATTTTGAGTCATTTTAAAAGAAGAATTGATATGAATATTTTTAGGTTATTTTTTTGAATTTTGGCAATTGCTTAAAAAAATTATTTGTTGTATAGTGCTTTCAGGCACGACAATGACTAGTCTATATAATTAAGTAACTAGTTTTCTTTTTTTCTTTAGTTTTTTGCGGCTCAGATCGCTTCACGATAATTGATCAAACGGTTCTCATACCAAATTTTCATATCATTCCTATCTCTCATCTAACTCTCTCTCCTTATCTCATATTGACTGATACAAACAATCTTATTTCTCATCTAACTTTATCTTTCTATCTCATACCATAATTCTCTCACTATCTCATCCTAACTCTCTCTCCTCCTCACCCATTTTTAAAATTAACCTATCTACTACCTGAGACTCATCTCTCCACTAACTCTATCTCTCATTTTTTAAAAACAAGCTATCTTCCCTTATCTCTCCAGCAACTCTAACTCTCACAGCCACTCTACCTCTCTGTCTCTACCTTGCGCTTGCAACACATCGAACCACAGCAAGGATCCAAGCATCTATCTCCCTTTGAAGCTTCTCTTTCTCTTTAACGGTGCATGTGTGTGTGTGTCTGTGTGTGTGAGTGTGTGTGTTCATGTCTGATTTTAGAGTCACTGTGTGTGTGCCTGTGTGCGTGTGCCTGTTTCACGTGTGTGCTTGTGTATGTGTTCATGTGTGTGTGTGTTTGTGTGTTCATGTCTGATTTTAGAATCAATGTGTGTGTGTCTGTGTGCGTGTTCATGTGTGTGTGTGTCCATTTATGATTTTAGAGTCACTATGTGGATGTTCATGTGTGTGTGTTCATTTCTGATCTTTTTTCTCTCTCTCTCTTTCTCTCTCTCTCTAACTATGCCTGTGTGTGTTTGTGTGCATGTTCGTGTGTGTGTTCATGTCTGATTTTAGAGTCATTGTGTGCGTGTTCGTGTGTGTGAGTGTTTGTGTTCTTACCTTCTCTCTCTTTCTCTCTAAATGTGCATGTGTGTGTGACTTGTTTAATATGTGTGCCTATGTGCATGTTCATGTGTGTGTGTGTGTGTGTTCATGTCTAATTTTAGAGTGACTCTATGTGTGTGTGTTCGTGTCTGATTTTAGAGTGACTCTATATAGATGTGTGTGTGTGTGTGTGTGCGCGCGCCTGTGTGTGTTTTTATGTTAGCAGTCTGTGTGTACCATTGTGTGTTTTGGGTTTTTTTGTGTGTGTGTCTATATGTGTTCATGTGTCAATGTTCATGTCTGTGTGATTTTAGGGTGACAATATTTTTGTGCGTGTTTGTGTGATTTTTAACAGTATATGTTTTTATATTTGTGGATTTATAATTTTTTTTTAGTTTCTGAAAGAGTCATTGAAATTTGACTTAATATATTTTTTTGACAGGTTACACTTTAGAGTGACGATATTTGAATTGATCTGAATTTTGGCTCTAAATTTTTGATAATCGTAAACACTCATTTCCTTACTTATTTTCTACTGTAATTGAATCTATTTCAGTTATGATGTATGTGATAATTTGACTAATTGTTTTCATCAGTTTAATTACTAATTAGTGGCAACATGACTACTATTTTATGTTATGTTAGTGAAACTTGGTGAGAGTTGTTTTGTTAGGTTCTGATGCATTAGGTGATTGGTTTAAAGTTGTATAATTCTTCCATTGCATTTCTCGCTAAATATAATATCACTTTTTAGTTTGAGTGGATTTGGGCTTTTGCGATTTTTTAGTGTTGCATAATGTCTTTAGGCACAAGTAATTTCTAGTCATAAAATAAAGTAAAACTAAACCGAATTTACACATAGCAACTCAATATTTAAAAAAGAATGGCATATGATAGTAGATACGGACTACAAAATCTACAAGATAAAATCATAGGATAAAACAATTGAATTTAAACTTTAACTCCTGATAACTTCAAGTTGATCGGTTCAAGCTGTGTAAGTCCTAATATTTTCATTCACCATATCAAATACATCATAAGGGCATCTCTAATGAAGACTCAATTTGAATAAAAAAATTTAATTTGATACAGAGTACTTTAATAGAAAAACTTTAATATTACTCAAATCTTGTAAAAAAAAATCATGTTCCCAAAGCTCATCAGTAATGTCAAAAAAAATCCTAAATTGCTGAAAATCAATGAAGGAGATTCTATTAATTGCACAAAAATACAACCAAAGTAGAAAAAACAAAACAGAAAAAATTGAAGGGGATTCTACCAGTTGCAACGATGGGTAGGGTTAGGATTTATACCAATTTTTTTTTTCTTTTGAAAGGAAGAAGAACGATGGGCAGTCGATGCCGTTGTTCCGGGCTCACAAAGGCATTGAGGTGGCATAGGCGTTGAAGGGAAGAGAAAAAGTAGTCATTGGATTTTGATACAGAGTTTGGGTCTAAAAAATGTTTTTTCATAATTTGTTATAAGTTTGAGTGGAATAAGGTTTTTTTTTATTTTTTTACTCAAATTTAAATTTGAGTAAATGGGTTGGAGATGCCCTAAAAATGAGGTTTATCCCCAATATTTCAAAAGTTATTCAAATTATTTTTTTATCTATATTTAAGTATTATATGACAAATTTATAATAAAAAAATCGTTAACAAACTGAACGTTGAACCACATAAAAATATATTCAATATGTCAGAGATAAAAACGACACAATAAAAATATTAAAAATTAAAATGAGATAAACCACCTTCTTTAGAGACATCAGCTGCTACTAAAAGTGATTTAGAGCTAGACCACTAAGTAAAGCAGTTTAAATTGCTACAACATCTGCTACTCTCAGGATTCTGGCAAATTTTATCGTAGATAGTCTCCATATCTTTTCTAATTTCTTGTCTATACTGAGCAGTCCGATCCATCAAAGCATCAAGCTCTGGCATAATCACATCTATCATCTTCCTTAGCTCATTCACCACCACCATCACAGCCTCATCTTTTTCCAAACCAAGATCAATCTCAGCCGACGGCAACTTCATCTCCTGTTCCAACTTATCAACAAGCAGCCCAATGCTTTCCAACTCCTTAATCGCATGCCATTTAGTCTTAACATGCATAGAACTGGATATTCCACTTTGTTGTTTGATTACATTCACCTTATTTTTCCAAAACGAATCCAATAATTTACCCGCTGACCCTAATAGCGCCGATGCCGTGCCGGTCGATGCTATCACCGCTGGTGGCGCCGAAATGGCCGTCACCACCGCTGTGAGAATGACCACCGCAATAAAAGTGACCCCAAATAGCACATTTGACACCTTCCTCCATGCTTTCACTTTCTTCAAATTTTTATCGAGTTTACTTTTTTGGACTTGCAACTTTTGTAGCAAATTCAATTGTTGTTCGTAAACTGATCGAAAAGAAGAGAAGAACTCATTATCAAATGGGTCACCGGCCACCTTGAAATTCTTGAATTCTTGTAAAGTCTTTGAATACGAGGTCTTTCCGTCATGGGACCTTTCTCTGTGTTCTTCATCAAATCGGGCTAACGCGACTTGAATAATGGCGTGCCTGTCACGAGCTCGTTTGAGGCATTTTTCAAGAGAATTACACAAGTCTATAGTCTTACGATTGGTCTCGAAATAGTCCTTGACTAGATCCGACAGTTCTGGGTTATCCCAAATTTCTTTCTGGTGCTCTAAAACTGCGTTCACCAGTTCTTCGTCATTTTCGATGAGACAACGGGGGACTTCTCGGAGAGAGTCTAAGGAAAGAGATTGAAACTGACCGCCGGTAGCGAGAGTGGTGACAACTCCAGTGGTGACAACTCCGGTGGTGCGTTCCTCGAGCTTCAATCCTAGAGGTTGAGGTTCTGGATCGGCTCGAAAAGCAGCCTCAAATGAGCTCAGATCGTGAGTATTTTCAGTTTTTTTGCTGAATTTGCAACCCATCGTGAATACAATGGTGTATGAAAAGATCCAAAGTGGGCTAAATCGATGGCCCTATGTTTTATCAAAATATCTCCGACAATCTTGTACACTACGGTACCTTTTTGTGTGGTCGATGAGAATTATGATGAGATGATATTTTCACAATCTATGAACTATGAAGCCAAAGATACAAATAAATATAAGGTTGTTTGAGGAAAGAAGATGGAAATAAAGGAATTGAAAGAAGACGGCAGAATGTAGAATGCTTGTTTCTCATAAATATATTAGCGCGGTTGTTAAGATGGTTCGGAGCAAAGGGAAGTGTCACCGTAGGATTTAGTATACCCTTACAACTGGAAGAGGAGACGACTTTCTGCTGCCTTTCCCTATCACCACCAGCTGGCGATATTTGTGGGAGTAATACTATGCTGATTAAATTTTGGGATTAAATTTAAAGCCCAAATGACATGACAGTTGAGTTGGGTTTTTTTGTTTGGTTCAAAGTCATTGGGTCCCAATAAAAACATCAAATGATATCCTGCCATGTCATTTGGGCTTTAAATTTGGTCCCAAAATTTGGTCAGTGTAGCATTACTGTATTTGTGGACAGGAGTGTGAAATGTGTTGGGTTAAACGAGTGACGAATAAAAAATATATCAATTCGTACACGAACACGAATCGTTTAATAAACGATAACATGACACGACTCGTTTAACAAGTCTAATTTTAAGCGAGTTGGATTGGGTCGGGTTGGGTTAACATGATAAACCACTCGATTGACCCATTTACCTGTTTACCACCCGTTTGACTCATTTAACACGGTGAATTACTCATTTAACCACAAATTACTCAATCCGAAATAACAATCATATTACAAATCACAATATGAAACAACCACAAATTTCATGATTCACAAAATCCCGTGAAAGATATCAAATCTCCACCTTTACAACAACGAGCAATTTAGCAACCAAATTTCCATGCCCTATACAAATTAAAATGAAATATTATATAACATTAATAATTAAATAGACTCGTAACTAGATAAGTACCAAAAACTTGGCATTACATCTCTTTAGTCATGATGTCTATGTTGTTGGATCTGCAACTACATTAGATTCATGTCCGACCTGATCTTTTTGATCATCAAAAATTATAATATTGTGTTGAAAAAAATCCATTTATTTAAGACAAAAATATATCGTTAAATTAATATCACCCACAACAATCACTACATACAAATCATGCAGATATGCAGATCTCTTGTTACTCTCAGAAGAAAAAGTGTACTCTCAAACCATTAGTTCAAAATTAAAGTAGAGATGCAACCATCTTTCGCCCTTTTTTCATTAGAGAATATAGAAATGGATTTAGTTTTCATTGACAAGTCCCATCATCAGCAATATGCTCCACAGAAGTACCAATCAAACTCACAAATATCAGCAGTGCTTGTTTGTGCACCAAAACCTACCTAGTTACAAACGGGTTCACACGTAGAATCAAAGCCGGCACCAAAACCAGTAGAATCAAAGCAGGCACACCAAGTTTGTGCTTGAATCTGGGTAACAAGATTATTTATTAATAAGGTTCGCATCCAATAAGAGTACTCATGGATGCCACTAAAAAGTAAAATTTTTGCTGGGTAATCAAACATAGCAGCATAATAAAAGAGACAGGAAAGTTAAAGAGAGCATAAACTTAAGGAGGAAGTTTCATTTTTGTGGCCGGCATATAAAAAAGAAACTTGGCCCGGGAGTGAAGCTTTTTCTTGTCAATCAGATATTTCAACTAATCAACAAGTTTAAGCTGATTAACTAATCAACTAGCTTCAGCCGACCAAATTTAAATACGGATTTAAAATTTAAATACAGATCTAAATACTTCAAACTTTTTGCTCGCTGAAACCAATATAGATTTAAATACAAAAAACTAAATGCAATTGGTGGACAGGCGGCTACTTCTTTAGATGATTTGGTCCTTGTACCAAACAATACCCCACCCAGACTGAGTACTCGCATGATATTATTTATCAAATAAAAACTCATTGATAATGTATTAGCTTTATAAAATAATTTATTATTAGGGTTAATTGAATTAGAGGTCTCTAAAGTATAGAATTTATCTTATTTTTGTCTCTAATATTTCAATTGCATTATTTTAGTCTCTGAAATATTGAATATATTTTTATGTGAGATCTTTCAAACAGATATTATCCAAATTATTAACGGTTTTTAATTATAGACTTGTCACATGATACGTAAATATAAAAAAATAATAATTTAGGTAACTCTTAACTAAAATCTGTATAGCTCTCGACAAAAAATATGTAATATGAGTAACTCTTAACTAAAATTTAGATAAATCATGATTAAAATTGTGTAACTTAAGTAACTATTTCACCAAAATTTAGGTAAAAATTTAGTCAAGAGTTATCAAAATTATTTTTTTTGGTCATATTTAGGTATTACACGACAAATTTATGATAAAAAATATTTAACAATTTGAATGTTATCTGTTTAAGGGACTACAAAAATATATTCAATATTTTAAGAATCAAAATGATATAATTAAAATATCGGAGATTAAAATGAGACAAATTTTTTACTTTGATAACCACCAATACAATTAATCTTATTATTAACTAGTGATATTATTGAATATTTTTCTCCCCAATCAATTTTGCTACTACTTGATTACTTGTGAATGAGGAATGATGTTACTTACCTAAAAAAAAAAGGAGGAATGATGCTGGCACTTGTTAAAATTTATTTAATTAACATATAATTTAATTATTGTCGTTGTCGTTGATGTACATATGATAGTTTGTGTTGATTATAAATCTTGTTTATTCTCGTTCAAGTCTTATAGAAATCATGCTTAAAGCGGGTTAGGTAAGTCAACTCGCATATTCAAAACCAATAACATTATATTTACAGTTTTATATCAATTGCATGTCAAGGTAGTGAGTTATTTCTAAAAAAAAAATTGTGGGTTCCAAATGGTCCTAATTTCTGTGTCGTTTCGTCATCATATACCCAAAGTCACTAATGGGAATTCTAAACAAACCTAAATAGAATAGTAAGATTAAACTTGGTAATTTTAGACAAAAGATTTATGTTCTATTATGTCATTTATTGAAATAAAATAAAAAATTAAAATAAAAATCTATTTTTTAATTTTAAAAATCATAATTAACATTGTTGATGCCAAAAAATCATAATTAGTATTGTTGATGTAAAAAAAATTATAATTAGTACTCAATTCAACACTCATTTATATACAATTATATTGTCTATTGGAATAAAATTATAAATCAAACAAATGATCAAACTGTAATGAACACAATATATTCTATCTTTAATTAGGACAATTTAGCTTTAAATTAATAAGGGATCTAAATATAATATTTTACACTTGAGAAGAGTAAGTGTTACACGTTTACACATTTTAGCTAGCATGGGTGTAATTATTAATATATATACTAATGAATATTAAAGGCAGATGCCTAATTGTTACGCGCGTATAAACCTTAAGGTTTGTGTGTAATATTTCAAGTGACAAGAGATTTAAATAATTAAGTAAGAATCTTCAAGAATTTAGATGTAATTTGCTCTTAGAAAAAGAGTAATACTATTTGGACCTAAAGCACTGACCTAATTTGCTGACATAATGATGTGACTGCAGTAGAACTATTAGATCAATACCAAGTTTCAATGCTTGATGGCCCCACAACTAATCCAAAGGTCATAGTGGATTAAATCAACAAATTAGGTCAGTAAATTAGGTCTCAATAACATTACTCTTAGAAAAATTAAGGAAAAAAAAGAGGTTGGTTGTTGGGTCAATCCTAATATGTCTTAAATGACATATTTTTTTGGTATGAAACATTATTTTCATACCATTATTTTTGTGGCTAATTAATCATTAGCTATTGAGCATTAGTTTCATGGACTTGGCAAAGTCATACTTGCCCTCCATATTTTGTGACACAATTCATTCAAATGTTTTGATTTGCTATATGGATAATTATTGAACCAGTTTTTTTTTTTAAAAAAACCAAAGTCAATTAATGAATTATAATTTTTATTGCTAATTGATGCACTTTTAGTAAACTATTTTTCTGTTTTATAGGGGTTTTGTGGACATATGCCAATTTGTTTGAAAATACTTGTTATTTAGGAGGATGGCTAGAGGTATTTTTCATACTGCACTGCTTATCTTTTCATGCTTTTTTTAAGGTGGGTAGTTGCTATTTTTTTTTCATGCTCTAATATACCTGATTATCAGGTATGTTAGTTGATATTTCATTTTTTCTTTAAGGTAATTTTTTTGATTACTTTGGAGTATCTTTTTAAATTAATTCGACAGAATTATGAAGAATCTGGTGGGATTTTAAATACGTTTTCAAAAAAATTGATTTGTTTGGTTTTTAATGGAATTTTTTTTTTGGCAGGGGATACACATGATGCTTGGGTGGAATGAAATATGAGCAGAGAGAGTGGGAATTTGTAGTGGGGACAAACCAGTTTTGATTAGATGTAATATATTTGTGATAATAGTGTTGCAAAATAGATGATTGTATATTGAAACAATAGGTGCTGATGTATTTAAATGTATATTCCACAATATCATTAGCGCTCTTCTATTTGGTAAGCTTTGTAATTGTTTTTTTTTTCGTTTTTACATCATATCTTTAGGCATTGGACTTTAATTAAATGATATATAAAGAATAATCTATATCAACTTAACTGCAATGTTTCGTTTGTTTTTCAATTCTGTATACAGGTTGATATTTTCATGAACTCTTATTTTCAAAGGAAATTATGTCGAAATTTTGAAAAAGTATCAAGTTATTATTAGGTTTATTTTACTTTCTATAATTAAATGATATAAAGAATAATTTATATCAACTTAACTGGATTTGCGTAGATTTTTGTTTATTTTGTGTTTAGTATGGTAAACTAATTTTACGTCTATGGGGATATGTTTGTCTTGATGTGAAATTGTTGGTTGTTTTGGTTGTTGGGTATCGATCATTGATTTTAGGGGACTATTTTGTTTGTTTTTTACTTCTGTATACAAGTTGAAATTTTCCTTAGCTCTTATTTTTAGAGCAAGCTTTGTCGAAATAATTTCCAAAAAAAATTTGGAAATTATATTAATTTCAATTTTTTAATTAAATCATATTTAAGTATTTTTTTTAAATTAATCGGTTGGTTTACGTTGTACTGTGCCTTCAGGCACGAGTTATCTCTAGTATATAATATGTAATGACGCATTGAATCAGTCCCATCTCGGGTCAACGGCATCTGTTTGTCTATAGTCAAATTGTCGGGTCAACCCGTCGGAGAAGATATACGGTTAGTGCTTGTCCATTATATTATTAGTTATATCTGATGCCCAAAAACACGATGAAGCTTAAAATTCCAACATTTAAAAAATTAATTTTATTATATAAAATTTTAAATATTTATTTGATTATATTATTTAAAATTAAATTTTACCTATTATTTTATTAAAAATATCGTCAATTTTCTTAAAATGTATAACTAGACAAAATTTTCTCAATATATTTATACTATCATACATGGACAAATAATGAAATTAAAATTGTGTTAAACTATAAATTAATCAAATATTAAATAATTAAATATGTGACAAATTTGGTTGATGTGATATTTTTACTAGGAAAAATATGTAGGAAATAAAATTCAATTTTTTATGTATTTTATTATATAGATTAGCGTGTGACCCATCATATCTATCTTCATGGTTATATTTTCACTTTCTTATTATTCTTTTTTTTGAATTTTTTATATTATTATTTTTTTGTCTTTTCTCTTATTAGCAATATACGACGTGTGTTGTACGTGGATATATTTAAATAATATTTTAAATAAAAAAATTATAATCTTTTATTTGTTTAGGTATCTACTCAGCTACTTTATGCATTTCTTATTGTTTGTAGGTGGAGTTTTATCATAAGATTGTCATTTATTGACAATCTAAATATTTTAAATATTTATTACATTTTTTTGTGAAAATTGGGACTGAGTCCTCCTTAAGGGACTTATAATGAGTTTAGTCTGTCAATGAAACTTATTTGAGGATAAATCCGTTTTTAATCTAACTAATAAGTAGTTAAATCCACTATTTTTTAAAAACTCCAAAATACCATTCATTAAAAACAACTTTAAATTAGTTTCCTAACTTTAGAATTATTGTCTCTTAATTTACTATCAATGAAGATATGCTACTAATGTTTTTTTACATAAATTTGAAATTCAAATATATATATAATCTTACCATGTTACTGTTTTTGTGAGAATGTTGTTATTTTTGTTAAACATGTTACTGTTTATGTTACTATTTTTGTTGAGCATGCTACTACTTTTACTTTCCCAAATATTAATACTCAATATTATTATTTTTTTTGTTTTTGAATATTATTTTTTTTTGTGTTTAAATGTTACTATTTTTTTTATGTTTAAATGTTATTATTTTTTGTATTTAAATGTTATTATTTTTTTAATGTTACTATATATATAGACTAACTAATAGTCGTGCCTGAAGGCATGGTGTAACAAAACAAGTCAATAATTTTAAGAAATAAAATAGTATTATCAGAGTAAAGTGACACACATAACTCATTTAGGAGATCAAATAAATTTCTCAATGCAATAAATTCAAAAAAAAATTGCCAAATTCCCTGTAAAACCTATGAAAATGTCAGCCTTAATTCACAATTTACATACTTTCTAATTGAAACCTAAAATTTCCTTACAAAAACAAATCCTAATACAATAAAAAAAAATCATAGAGTAGCCAAAATATTAGAACTAATAATTCACTTATGTCGCCAAGGAATGGAAGAAACAAATTTCTCTTTTCTTCTCATTATATGAGACAACCATCAGTGTACATAGTATTATCTCATCCTCCCTTAATAGCCTATAAATTGAAAATATTAGAATGACCTACGCAGACACATATATTCAACACAATCAATCAGATTTGTAAGTTAATTCATTTGTACCAAGCAATGAACTTTACATTGAAGTCTTTATCTTTTCTCCTACTTGTCCCTTATATTTCCCTCCCCGATCGTAGATCTCTCAAGCCCTTATCACCTAATCGCAGCTGACAAGCCCAAATCCAACTAGGCTAGGCCCAACAAATCTAGCAAGCTCTAAGTCAACTATAAGGCAGCCTAGGCCCGGTTCACCAATCTGGCCCAGTCCAAGATTCGAGAAGTCCGGAAAGATAAGAGTACGTGAGAGACAAATTATCGGGATACACACTTAGGAAGATCAATCCTATATTAATTGTACTTGCCTTTTGTAACTATCATCTTCGAAGAAGTAGTGCTCTCTTCCTCAAGTCATCACCTTCATATATCTATAAATTGTAAGCTCTCTCTACATGGAGAGACACATCTCACATATCTCAACACACCTCACTACACTTCTGTAAACCCCACATGTTTATATTTATATAGTGATATAATTGTTTATTAATTAATTTTCACATGATAGTATAGATGATGAGATAGACATAAATTCTGTAGAGTTGAAAAGTAGAAATAAATACGAGTGCGACGAATCATTGGTGTGATGTAATATTTGGTAGGTGTTAAGGTTGATAATAGTAAAGATTTAGCTAAAATTTACTTTCGACTTGTAGAGAGTTGAAAACATTTTCAATAGAATTAGTAGGTATCAAGATTTATGTGAAAAATCTTGTTAAACATGTATGAGATGGTTTTGGGAGGGGTAGGAATGGATTGAAAATAAAAAAGGGGTGAAATAGGCAAAATCTGTGTAATAACTACCGATAGTGAAGTACCAAACTACCGGTAGTCAACAAGTAGTCGAGTGCAAAATGTACCCGAACTACTGGTAGTCAACAGGTAGTCGAGTGCCCTGTGTATTAGAACTACCGGTAGTCAACAGGTAGTCGAGTTCCCAGTGTATCCGAACTACAGGTAGTCAACATGTAGTTGATTATCCAATGTACCCGACCTACTGGTAGTCGCTATAAAAATCTAAAATTGTTAAGTCGGGAACAGCTGGTCCCCCTTCCACTATAAATACTTAATGATGCCTCATTAGCCTCCATTTCACCACTTCTAACCCTAGAAAACCTTAGAGAGGAAGTGGGAAAGAGAGAAACACAAGATCAAAGGGAAAAACAAGAGATTTAAGGGTTGATTCAAGATCAAAGCCCTAGTCCTTCAAGACATCAAGGTAGGGGATTTCTTCTCTTTCTCTTACATTGAAGTTAAGGTTTATGCATATATGTATGTTTTGCTCTAAATGTTATCTATGGTATGAAATCATCCTCTCTTAGTTTTTGGACAAAGATTACATGTTTTTAACAAAGTTAGGGTTGAATACCCATGAAATCTCTTTTTGTGTTTCAAAACCCTAATTTTTTTTAGAATGGTGGATTTTCTTCTTAAATTCTTCCTTTATCATTGATTTCAAAATCATAGAGCTTTGTGTTGAGTAATCAAATAATATTGTTATGATCTCTTGTATTTTCATAATTGGTTATTGAAACTGTCACATTATGAATTTGGGGATTTTTAAAATATGCTTGCAACTTGAGAATATTTTGGTTTCCTTATTGTATGGTTGTTGTGACGGACTTGAATTGCCATCAAGAGATGCCGTAGAGTGTTAGATGTTAGTCTATCCCAGTGGGGGTGAGATAGTTTCTTAATACTTGTAGTGGATTGTCATTTGATAATACGACCACTATCGTTCACTGGAGTTCAAACTAGGGGTGGTATACTTTTCTTGGAGAGGGATTCGTCACTGCCATTGGAATGACAGACGCCCTTTTCTGAAAAGATTGTGATTGTAATGGGTGGACTAGGCATAATCGTTGGGTAGATTCCTGAGAAATAATCAACGTACATAGTACGGGGATGAACCAATACATATATATATATATGAGAACATGGATTGGATTATGTCGAAACCGGTGCCTTGGTATGGGACAATGTAACGAAAAGCGCCCTTCCTAGCCATTTGAAAATGGGTTCTTGTTGAGATATGTTTTTACTATTTTCATTTAATTATCACTATTGCTTATACTTGAGACCTATTTAAATGTCCCGATTTTATTTCAAAAGTTATATATGTTATTTATGAATGAGACCGAACTGTTTTATATTTTTTTAAACCTTGTTTGAGTTTGGAAAGATTTTACTATAGAGCTTCGTGTTCACCTACAACAAATATTTTTCAGATTATACTTTAGAGGAGGAGCTTGGAATTGATGCGCTGGAGCATTGAGAAACTCCAATAGACGGGCAGGTGGATCCCGATTTAAATGCCTAGAGCTTTATTCCCTTTTGATGCTAGACTAGGATATTTATTTTGGAGACATTGTGAAGTCTAGTTATCTTATTATTTCCGTTGCATTATAATAGTTAAATTTTTGGGATGTAAATGCCATTGTTTGACATATTATTTTGGATAATATTGTAAGTATTTTTTGGAGGATGAATGAAGTCTCATTTATTTATGGATTATATTAGTGCTCTCATGCGGTGAAAGGTTTTTAGAATGTAATGCCGTCCAAGGTAGTTTTTGTAGCGTTACAGGTTTTGGTATCAGAGCCTAGGCTTTAAGTCTTACATGGGAGCTGTAGGTTATGGATCAACACTAAAGATATAGGATTAGGGTGAAGGAAATTGTTGGTCGAGTTTATGTGAATCTTACGCTTTAGATTAAAGTAATACCTAGGATATCTTGTACATCAATAAAACTAAATTGTGAATTGATGTACATGATGGACGGCAGACGAGGACGTGGACGTGGGCGTGGACGAGGACGTGGTGACCAAGCACCTCCTCCTCCGCCACGACCTCCCGACGCCATGAATGATATATACCAATGCTTATGGAAACTAACCACTCTGCTGCAACACTAGAATGAGAACAATAACCACAATGGAGGGGCTTATCCATTAGCCCAAGTACCGGGCAATGGGAACGAGAATCAGCGGATAGTGGTTCTTAGATAATTTCTATGTCAACACCCACCTACTTTTCAAGGAAGCTCTAAACCTTTGGATGCAGATAAATGGATCTGTCGGGTTAAAAAGATTTGTGATGGTATGGAAGTAGCTGAGGATCTTTAGGTCAGTTTGGCTATTTATCTGTTGGAGGGGGAGACAGACCACTGGTGGGAATCAGTGAAGAGAAGGAAGAACACGGATGTTCTCACTTGGGAGGGGTTCGACCAATTTTTTCAAGAAAAATACTTTCCTGAATCAATCTCGGATAAGATGAGCACCGATTTTCTTTGTTCTCCAACAAGGGAGCATGACGACAGCCGAGTATGAAAGGCGGTTTGACGAGTTGTCCCGCTACGTTATGGAGTTCATATCTACTGAGGTCAGGAGGGCCAAACACTTTGAGTAGGGCTTGAGGCCTGCTATCAGAGAGAAGCTTGTGGCTCTCAAAATTCGGGACTATGGGAATCTTGTTGACAGAGCTGTACTGGTGGAGAGAGACACCGAGGACAGTCAGAAAAGGTAGAATGCCATGAGGGGAGGTCTGATTCAAGCAGGTGCTAGTAACGATGGAGCGCCGAGAGTGGCACCCTACCGTCGCCCCGATCAGGCAGTGGGACAAAGACCTCAAATAGTTCGAGGAGAGGTGGCTGCTTAGACTAGAACAAGTACTGACCCTTGTCAATGCTTTGCATGTGGAGAGTTGGGGCATTTCAGACACAACTGCTCATCGTTTCCAGCAAGAACCAATTAAGCAACCGAGCTAGTACGAGCAAGCAGGCCAATCATACAAAGGCCAGTATAGCAGAGACCGTTACAAGCTCACGCCCCCGGCAGCGCCAATCAAGGAAGGGTTTTTACTTTGACTCAACTGGAGGAAGACGCTTCCAATGTCGTAGTAGAAGGTGTCGTGCTTTTTATAACTCTTAGGCCTGAATCTTATTTGATCTCGGTGCTACACATTCATTCATATGCACTGCATATGCTTTCCATTTAGGATTAGAATTTGAGAAGCTGGAACATGCTCTGAGTATCGACATGTCCATAGGAGAACGGTTGGATACTAGCAAGGTATGTAGAGGGTGTGTACTTCAAATTGGGGATCATGAATTGATCGTAGATTTGGTTGCGTTAGAAATGAAGGGGTACGACATAATATTTGGGATGAATCTGTTGTCAAATTTT
>CM042185.1:47945377-47969150 GCA_023539305.1 Ilex asprella
AACCTCAATCTCCAGCTTGAACCTCTTTCACGAGTCGCCAAAAGCTCGATCTCAGGAGGTGTTACTTTCTCATGAGCCAACCTTTACTGCTCTCAGCAGTCCCTCGTGCCACTACTAGAAGTAGGATAACTATGTGGAGCTATAGTCTTCGTAGAATACCACGCTGGAGTCTCGACTCCTACAACTGCACAAGATCTAGTTCTGCTACAGTCATAGTCTGGGAAGGAGTTAGGGCACCACCAGAGTCCATCTTTCGGGAAGCAACCTAGCTATCGGACCTTGGTCGAAAAGCACTGGGGGCATCAAACCTCATCCTCTTAGGAGGAGGGAAAAACACCACCCTAAAAGTACATAGAATATTTACCATCGCCCTATCAACAAGCCGCCTGTAACCATACATGTTGGGGGCACTGACCCCATGCGCAACATAAAGCAGCGATGTCTGCATCAATGCCTATGCCCAGGGCACCTCCCTCTTCGGCGCCTTCCTATTGGGCACCGCCCTATGCCTCTCTACTGGGCGCCTCCTTCCTGCTAGCTTCGCCCAGGTACCTCCTCGCCTAGGTCTCTCCATTTCCCTCGGTATTTTCTAGTCTACCATGGTTATACTCGTCACCTGACCCACCTTTTGGCTCCCCACATCTCTCCACTGACATACTTACTCACTAAAGCACTCTAGATGAAATCCTTCTCAACCAATCTCTCCTAATCTTTAATGGAGGTTGCAAATACCCAATGAGAAAGAGTTGCAAAGAGGAAAAAATGAGGTGGTTTCTATAAATAATAGCCCCTTAAAATCCTAAAGGAAAAAAGAAAAAAGGGTTTCTCTAAACATGAGCATCTTTTTAGCTTAGAACAAGGGTGTTCAGTGGAGAAATGAATAAACAATACCATGGACAACAAGAAATGAGAGCTCACTCATGCCCTCAAAATCTTTTACACAACAAGAATTTGGGGCATGGGGGCAAATGACGAGCCCAAATCCAACTGGGCCAAGCCCAAAAAATCCAGCAAACCCAAGTTATCTAAAAGGCAGCCCATACATAGTTCACCAATCCGGCCTAGTCCAAGATCTGAGAAACCTGAGAAGATATGAGCATGTGGGATAGAGATTATCGGCATACACAATTAGGAAGATCAATCCTACTTTATTTGTACTTGCCTTTTGTAAGTATCCTCTCCGAAGAAGTAGTGCCCTCTCCTACATTAATTGTACTTGCCTTATGTTATAGGTGAGAAAATCAAATAAGAAAATTTTGAAAAATAGAACAGAAGAAACCCACCTCAGTCTACATCTTGATAAACAACTCCTTCTTTATGAGGCAAAAAAAAATAAATAGAAATAGTGAAAATGAAGAACAAAACTCTATCATAAATTTCATCGATCATGTGGTGAGTATGGTTGGTGGAGGAAAAGGATCATTTCGGGTGTGGTGTTGGTGGCTTTGGTTTGGGTAAATGGCAGCGAAATTAACAACGAACGCAAGGGGTTTTGGGTTTCGTCCCTCAAGAACTAATCAGCGAAATTAAGAACAAAATCAACAACGAAATTAGGGGGATTGGTGTGTGGGTGTCACTGTGTGTGGCTCTAGTGCTGTGCGTGTGCGAGTTTGAGTTCATTTCCAGTTCTTGTGTGTTCGAGTGCTTGAGCAAAAAGAGGTGGAGAGATAAAGAGAGCAAAGACATACCGGAGCAGCAAGAGATGAGTGAGATGCACAACAAGAGATGCATAGGTAAAAAATAGGGATGGTGAGAGAGAGATAGAGCAGTGGCTTTACAAAGCATGGAGGAAGAGAAGAGATTTGGAGAAGGCATTAGGGCAAGATTAGGGGAAAATATATTGCTAGTTTGGAAAGGAGATTAGAGGTGATCGCATAGGTTCACTGAGTATGAGAGAGAGGGATAGCGCGTGTTAGGCAGAAGAAAGTAATTGGTAAGGGGGCGGGATATTAGGGCAATTAATTTTGAGATGTCAATTTTGGAAAGTAGGTTTTGAGTGGAAAAAATAAATTTAAGAGTTAATTTGATTCGTCGGATCGAAACAATTTGAGACATCAATAGCTAGAGACAGTTTGGTATAACGTTATCTGTTAGATGATGATTTTTTTTGTCACGAAACGATCTTAGCAACTCTTTGTCTCTTGGATTCAAAATCATTTTATTTTAATATATATATATATATATATATATATATGTATATGAGATCGAGAAATAAATAGTCATATTCTATATATGGATATAGATAAATATGAGAGAGAATTTTAATATTTGTTAAACTCTTAAAATTTATGAGTTGTTAGTTTTCAAATTTGTTTTAATTAAACATAACTACTAAGAGTATTTTGGACAATGAAAATCAAAATGAACTTAATATTAAACTTGTTTCCTTGATAGATTTATCTCTAAATAAGTCTACAAAGGATAAGTCTATCAAGTAAGATCAACCTCCAAATTTTTCATTTTTTTTGTCAAAGAGATTTATTAAATTATAAACTATTATGATATTTTGCGTATAAAAAAGTTAAATATGATATATATTTGAACATAAAAGTTAATCTGGCAACTATATGTATATAAAAATCTATATCTATATTATTAATAAAAGTACCTTAAGAGAATTTTTTTTGATTTACTATTTTACTCTTAAAAAAAATTTAAAATACCACATTATCTTTTCATAGTTAAACATCTAAATTACAATCACAAGCTTTGGTTTCTAAAGTAAGTTAGTGGTTTAAATGATCTATACACAGACAATCTATTAAAATTTTAATAGAAGTAAGTATGCATTTTTCACATGATACTATTTGACGGAATGACACATAGTCACTTCCGTAAAAAAAAACTTAATGTACCATCTAGTTAGGGACCATTTAAACAAGAATTGAATATTTTATAGACCAAATTGATAAAATTCATATATTAAGGAAGAAATTGACAAAAAAAAACATACTTTAGAGACTCAAAGTATTATTAACCCTATATTTTATTCCTATTGACCTGAGAATATTGACAATTATTGTTATTTTATTCAATGAATTATAAGTTAAAACCTAATCAAATGAATTTCAAATGAATTATTTTTAATTTTTTTCTTATAATTAGAACAACAAATTGCTGGGAACAAACAATATTTTTTGAATTTTATAGTATAATACGAGCGATAAAAATATAATTTTTGATAAACTTGATTTAATATTTAATATAGGTACATATGTATGTAATAATTTTTATTAATATTTTGTATATAAGAATTATTTACGTGCAAAACACGTGTTGCATGACTAGTATAATATAAAAGACTGTGTGTAAGTAATTTACTAATAACTAAGTCCAAAAGAATTTAAAAATCAAATGCTACTTATAAAAAAAATTCGAAAGAATTTAGAAATCAAATAAAAACAGAAAATAAAAATTTAGAATTTGTTTGTTTGAAGATTTTTTGTAGTAAAATGATCCGTGTAAATTAATGTTGCTATACAACGTCAAATAATACATTCCCTCACCACACCCAAAAATAATTTATGGTCATAGCTATTGATCATAAATATCATAAAATAAAGTAAAACTAAACCGAATTTACACATATAGCAACCGAATTTACACATATAGCAACTCAATGCTTAAAAAATAATGGCATATGATACTAGATAAAGACTACAAAATCTACAAGATAAAATCATAGGATAAAACCATTGAATTTAAACTTCAACTCATGGTAACTTCAAGTTGATCGGTCCAAGTTGTGTAAGTCATAATATTTTCATCCGTCGTACCAAATACATTATAATGTTGAAGCTTGTTTTTGGGAGGAAAAGCATGCTTTATTCAATATGTAAGGTGGCTTTATATAGCCATACAAAAAGTAACAGAAAAACAAATACAATGCTAATAGAAAAGCAAAGACACTGCTAAAGAACAGGTCATTCCCCAATTCCCCTGATTTTCAGGGATTATTAATAACAGAAAGCTGACATACTAAGTCAACACCTAAACTTTGGTAACATTCCCTCCCTTAAACTGATGACACTGTCTTCAGTTTACTCCTGGATCCTGACAAACACCCAACAACATGCTTAGCTTCTAAAAAACAACTCGTGTTAAGGGTTTGGTCATGATATCAACCAATTGATCTTGAGAACGACAATGCAACGTCACAACTCCATCTCGAGTTAGATTACGAAGGAAATGGAAGTGAACATCAATATGTTTGCTTTGACCGTGCATGACAGGATTTCTTGAGAGTTTAATAGTAGAACTATTATCACAGTACATCACCATAGCTCCAGTAGAGGCATGATTGAGCTTTTCTAACATTCTTCGCAACCACACGGCCTAACAAGCACAGGAGGCAACAACAATGAACTCAGCTTCAGTGGTGGAGAGTGTGACTACAGGCTGTTTCATTGAGGACCATGATACAGCTCCAGAGCTTAGCAAAAACGAGAAACCCGATGTACTTTTCCTATCTTCCAAGTTGCCTGCATAATCACTGTCGTTGTAGGCAAGAAGCTCCTTGTTACCACCTTGTTTATAAAAGATTCCACATGTAAGTGTCCCCTTGATATAACGGAGTACTCTCTTAACAGCTTGGAGATGGATTTCTGTAGGATGTGCCAAATACCTACTGAGCAAACTAACAACAAACATAATATCAGGTCTGGTAGAGGTTAAGTACATCAAACTTCTTACCATTTGCATGTACAAGGTGTTGTCCACGGCCATGCCAACAGAGTCTTTATCCAACTTGAATCCTGGAACAATAGGATTAAATACAACATTACAACCAGCCATATTAAACTTTTCCAATACCTCCTGGGCATACTTCTTTTGACAAACAAAAATACCATCAGATCGTTGTAGCACTTCTAAACCAAGAAAATATCGCATTCGTCCAAGATCCGTCATCTCAAATTCCTTCATCATGGAATGTTTAAAAGAGCTGAACAAAGTCTCATCATTTCTAGTAAAGATGAGGTCATCTACATAAAGGCACACAAGCAAGAACATACCTTATGAAGATTTTTTGAGAAACGAAGTATGCTCATAAGGACATTTCTCAAACCCTTCCTTCAGAAAATAGGCTTCAATGCGGCTGTACCATGCCCGTGGAGCTTGCTTTAAACTGTACAAAACTCTTCGTAAGCGATACACCTTCTTTTCTGCTCCTTTTACCACATAACCAGGGGGTTGCTCAACGTACACCTCCTCCTTTAACTCACCATGAAGAAATGCAGACTTAACATCTAATTGAAATAGAGACCATCCTTTTTGAGCTGCTAGAGCAAGCACCAGCCGTATAGTGTCCATACGAGCCACATGTGCAAAGACCTCCGTGTAATCCACCCCATGTTGTTGCGTGTACCCTGTGCCGACAAGGCGAGCCTTGTATTTGTCGATTTTCCCATGCTCATTCAGCTTAGTCTTGTATACCCATTTCACCCCAATTGTTTTTGCCCTACGAGGAAGATCAGTGAGGTCCCATGTATCATTTTTAGGAATGGCTTCAATTTCAGAATCCATGGCACATCTCCATTTGACACTTTGAGTTGCATCCATATAGGATAAAGGATCATCATTAACAAATAGAGCAAAATTACCTTGATGATCATCATCAGAGAGGCCCTTGCCACTGTCATAGTCACGCATACAGATTGGTGGGTGTTGAGAACGCCTATCAGCTGGACTGGAAATAAGATCAGCAGTTGTGTGTTCTTCGACTGTTTGATGCTCCACATTCTCCTCATGAAAGCGATTTTCAGCACTAATGGATCCGCTGTCTTCCTCATGACCAGTCCCACCTGAATTGTTGTCTATGGCTTCATTCTGGATATTATTTTTGTTGTTTTCATGTACATCACTCCAATCAAGAGGTGCTTGAATTGCTTCAGCATAACTATTATCCCAGGGCCAACTTTCCTCTTCATTAAAGATAACATCACGACTGATAAGCACCTTTTGAGAAAGTGGATCATACAAGCGATAGGCTTTGGACTCTTCGCTAATTCCCTGCAAAACACATTTTAAGCTTTTGTTGTCCAATTTGGTGCGTTTGTTATCTGGAACATGAGCATAAGAAAGACACCTAAACACTCAAAAATGAGCAACAGATGGTTTAGTACCACTTCATGCCTCTTCTGGAGTTTTATTTCAAACTGCAAGTGTAGGACTTCTGTTAAGAATATGTACTGCACAGTTGACAGCCTCGAGCCAAAGGGTTTTAGGAACTCGTCTACTGTTGAGCAGACTTCGGACCATGTTCATGATCGTTCGATATTTTCTTTCTGCCACTCCATTTTATTGAGGAGTGTAGGCTGCAGTGAGTTGACGAT
Source organism: Ilex asprella (assembly GCA_023539305.1). Lineage (NCBI taxonomy): Eukaryota > Viridiplantae > Streptophyta > Magnoliopsida > Aquifoliales > Aquifoliaceae > Ilex > Ilex asprella. The sequence continues at coordinate 47,951,710 of CM042185.1, forward strand.
GTATCCCATTGGTTGCACAGAAATCAATAAACTCAGCAGATGTGAACTCCCCACCTCGATCAGTTCGCAAACCCCAGATACTAGTGCCAGTTTCTTTCTCAACCTTCATTTTGAAAAGTTGGAACATTCTAAAAGCATCTGACTTCTTTGTTAAGAAAAAAACCCATATTTTTTGACTAAATTCATCAATAAAAGTTAAAAGATACCTCTTGTGACTGTTGGAGATCGGAGAAATTGGCCCATATATGTCCGAATGAAGGAGTTGAAGTGGTTGCGATGCTCTCCACATACTTTCTTGCGGAAAGGAACTTCTGTGTTATTTTCCCAGCACACAATCTTCGCATAACAGGCTAGAACATTACAGTTATGGCAACCCATAAACCATCTATTTTTGCTGCAGAGTTTTGAGGCCTCCAAAACTTAAATGGCCATACCGATAGTGCCAGAGATAAATCTAGATTTTGTGTTGGAGTGAGATAACAATGCTGGTCTTGAAGTTGAATCTTGGCAAGAAGGATAAACATCCGATTAAGAGACATGGTTGTTTCAATAATAAGACCTTTCTCAGGGTGGTACACCTTACACTTGTTATATTGAAACAAGATTGTCAAACATTTCTCCTGCAGTTGACCAATGCTTAAGAGATTGTTTTTCAATTCAGGAATATAAAATACCTCTGTAATAACTTGTGAAACAGGATTAACTTGGACATGAATACAACCTTTTCTCATTACACCAATGCTGGAGTTGTCGCCTAGCTTTACACACTTGCGAAAGCTCTCATCCAGTTCTGAAAAGAATTCCTTGTATCCATACATATGGTTACTGCATCCCGAGTCTAAGAACCAAGCTGTTTCATCTGATGCTTTCTCGACATGAGCCATGAGAAGCAACTCATTCGTGTAGTTATCAGCTTCTGAAAAATAGCCTCTTGACTCTTTCCCTTGGCTTACCATCTCCGCAACAACAACATATGTCATAAGCAGTAGCGGTTCAATGGTTTCAACATAATGGGCTTGTGACTCCTTTTCCTTGCCCTTCTTTGGATATTCATTCTGAAAATGGCCAAGGTTGTGACAATAAAAACATTCAACAAGAGATTTGTCAAAACCTTGTCTCCCACGCCCTCGTCCCCTACCTCGAAAGGCACCGCCACCATGTCCTGGTTTGCTAACGTTGTTGTCATGGGTAATCTTTAATGCTTGCTTTTCGACGAGATGTCCTTGCATGCGTTGTTTATGAACCAATAGGCTACTTTGCAATTCATCAAGGGACATAGTATCCAAGTCTTTGGACTCCTCAATGGAGCAAACCACATAATCAAATTTTGAAATCATAGAGCACAGTATCTTTTCAATAATAGTAACATCATTCATCGTTTCACCATAAAAGGGCATTTTATTAGCAATAGTGAGAGTACGAGCAAAGTAGTCAGAGACGGTCTCACCTTCCTTCATATGAAGGATCTCAAAATCCTTGCGAAGAGCCTACAACTGTGCACGTTTGACCCTTGCATTCCCTTGAAACTTTTTCTTCATAGAATCTTATATTCCCTTTGAAGTCTCCTTGTCCAAGATAGTCTCAAGGATTGAACGATCGATGGCCTGAAAGAGATAATTCTTTGCTCGTAAGTCCTTCAATCTCTAATCTACCACCACCTTCTTTTGTTCATCCGAGAGATCAACATCCTCTGCTATAGCAGAAAATCCAGTCTCAACTACGTGTCAGTATTCTTTGGAGCGAAGAAAATTCTCCATCAACATGCTCCAATGATCGTAGTGTCCATCAAATCGTGAAATTGCTGCTTGAACAAAACTACCCTCACTTGTCATCTTTAGCTGCGGCTACAAGATTTTTTTTAAAAAAACTTCGGCACAGATTCGGAAAAGGCTCTGATACCAAATGTTGAAGCTAGTTTTTGGGAGGAAAAGCATGTTTTATTCAATATGTAAGGTGGCTTTATATAGCCATACAGAAAGTAACAGAAAAAAAAATACAATGCTAACAGAAAAGTAAAGACAATGCTAAAGAACAGGTCATTCCCCGATTCCCCTGATTTCCAGGGATTATTAATAACAGAAAGCTGAAATACTAAGTCAACACCTAAACTTTGGTAACATATGAGAGCATCTCCAATGAAGACTTAAATATTCACTCAAATTTGAGTAAAAAAATTTATTTGGTATAGACTACTCCAATAGAGGAACTTAAATAGTTATTCAAATCTTTTTAAAAAAATTCATGTCCCAAAAACTCATCAATGATGACAGAAAAAATCCTAAATTGCTGAAAATCAATGAAGGAGATCCTACCAGTTGCTCGAAAGTCACAACCAACGAAGAAAAAACAAAACAAAAAAATTGAAGGGGATTCTACTAGTTGCAACAATGGGTAGGGCTAGGATTTATACCCAAAAAAAAAAATTGAAGGGAAGAAGAACAATATACAATTGATGATGTCGTTCCGGGCTCACAAAGGCGTTGAAGTGCCAGAGGCATTGAAGGGAAGAGAAAAAGTAGCCATTGGATTTTGATATAGAGTTTGGGTCTCTTTAATTTTGAACCCAAAAAAGTTTTTCTTTGATTTGTTATAAATTTGAATCAAAGATTGGAGCAAGTTTTTTTTTTTTTTTTTGAATAAGGGTGGGAGATGTCCTAAATATGGGGTTTGTCCCCAATATTTCAAAAATTATCTAAATTATGTTTTTGTCCATAATTAATTATTATGTGATAAATTTATAATAAAAAAATTGTTAACAATCTGAACACTAAACCACATAAAAATATGTTCAATACATCAGAGATGAAAACGATACAACGACACCCCTTACTTTGTAAAAGTTTTGTCTTTTTTAGGTCAATGATTTAAGGTCCCTTCCCCCCTCCCCTCCCTTCCCTCTCCCCCAAAAATGTAAACCAGTTGAAATTGCTAAGTAATGAGACAAAACTATTAAGCTCGAGAAGAAGAAGAGCCTAGAAGAGAGAAAAAGAAAATGGTCTTCATTGATTCATCGATCGTTCTTACAAAAGAGGGAAAACTGCTCATATAAATAGCAGGGAAGAAAAGACTCAATCAAAATTACAATCTGTCTACAGCTATACAACCAATGAACAAATGACACCTGTACAAGTCTAACAAACTCTAATATACAACATTTACACCCTAATACTCTCCCTCAAGGTGGCTGGTAAACGTCATTTACAACCATCTTGGACAGCAAAGAAAATAGCTGAGTAGATGTGTAACACCCTACATTTTCTTTTATATATGTATATAAAAGATATATAGTAAACAATTGTGGTAAAATTTTGGATTAATTGATTTTGAAATAAAAAAATATAAATGTTAAGGTGGAAATAGTAAATAGTTAAATAAGACTTTGTTTTGAATTGTAAAGAATTGAAAACATGTTCAATAGAACGTGTAGGCATTGAGATTTATGTGAGAAACCTTGTTAGACATGTATAGGATGGCTTTGGAAGGGTTTAGGATGAATTAGAAATAAAAAATGGAGAAAAAAGGAAAAGTTGGACAAAATCGTACCGGTACTGTGTACCGGTATTGAAGCATACCGGTACTGCGTACCGGTACAGTGTACCAGAGCAAAATGGTCCAGAGAGTCCGACGTACTGGTACTGCGTACCGATACGGCCGAAAGAGATCTGACTATTAACAGTCGTGATCTAAACCCGCTTTTAGCCTTATAAATACCTAATGACGCCGCCCCTCCAACCTTAGAAACCCTAAGAGAGAAGGAAAGGAAGAAAAGAGAGGAAGAAAGGAAGAGAAAAACAAGAGTTTAAAGGAGTTATTCAAGATCAAGACCTAACTTTCAAGAACACATGGTAGGGGATTCATTCTCTTTCTCTTTCATTGAGATTAGGGTTTATGTATATATGTATGTTTTACTATAAATGTGATATATATGATATAAAATCATCCCCTCTTATTCTTTTGGGCAATGAATACATGTTTTATTAAAGTTAGAGTTGATTACCCATGAAATTCCTCTTTGTTTGAAAAATCCTAGATTTTTTGATAGGGATGAATTTTCTTCTTAAAGTTTTCTTTTATTATTGAAATTGGGACCATAGAACTTTGTGTTGAGTAATAAATGATTTTATTGTGATCTCTTGTATTTTTCATAGTTGATTATTGAAATTATGACATGATGAAATTGAGGATTTTTAGAAATATGCTTGTAATTGAGAATATGTTAGTTTCCTTATTGTATGGTTGTTGTGAGTGACTTGAATTGCCATCGAAAAATGCCGTAGAGTGTTAGAGGTTAGTCTACCTTGGTGGGGGTGAGATGGTTTCCTAACACTTGTAGTGGATTGTTATTTGGTAATGCGACCACTATCGTTCACTGGAGTTCGAACTAGGGTTGGTATACCTTTCCTGGGAAGGGACTCGTCACTGCCATTGGTATGGTAGACGCCCTTTCCCAAAGTGCTTGTGATTTGACTGTGATTGGTGAACTATGTATAGTTGTTGGGTAGATTCATGGGAAGCAATCAACATACATGGTATGAGATGAACCAATATATATATATATATATCTGTATGAGAAGATGGATTGGATTATGTTGGAGCCGGTGCATTGGTATGAGACAATGCAACGGCAGGCGCCGGTCCAAACCATTTGGCAATGGTTTATTGTTGAAGAATGCATTTTACTATTTTCATTTGATTATCAATGTTGTATAAACTTGAGATCTATTTAAGTGTCACGATTTTCTCTCAAAAGTTATATATGTTATTTTGTTTAATGAGACCGACATGTTTTACATTTTTCTAAACTTTGTTTGAGTGTGGAAAGATTTTGCTACAGAGTTTCGTGCTCATCCCCTACAAATTATATACTTTCAGATCATGCACTAGATGAGGAGTTGGGAGTCGAGGAGTTCGTACACTGGGAGACTCAGCTAGACAGGGAGGTGGATCCCAAAGTGGACGCTTAGAGCAACACATTCTTTTATACTAGACTAGGATATTCTTTTGAAACAATGTAAAGTCTAGTTTATATTTTGTTATATTCCGCTGCACTACATTAGTTAATTTTTTTTTTTTTTGGGAATGTAAAGGCCAAGATAGGTCTATTCTTTTGGAATGATCTTGTCCATGTTATATATATGATTAATGAAATATGTATGTGTTGATGGTTTTATTTAGTGCTCTCATGAGGTAAATGGTTGTTAGAATTTAATACCGTCTAGAGTGGTTCTTAGGGTGTTACAAAGTTGGTATCAGGTTGTTAGAATGTAATGCCGTCCAAAATGGTTCTTGGGGTGTTACGAGATGGGAGGGGTTTAGTAAACATGTCAGCCAATTGATATTGAGATCGAATGAGAAGCAATTTGAGAACTCCCAAACTAACTCTTTCACGAACAAAATGACAATCTATCTCGATATGCTTAGTTCATTCATGAAAGGTTGGATTAGAGGCAATATGCATTGCAACTTGATTGTCACAATTTAGCAAAGCAGGAGAATCAACCTTGCCTTGAAAATATTTAAGAAGGTGTTGCAACCAAATAAGCTCACTGACAGTAGAGGAAAGAGCTCTATACCCAGCTTCAGCTGAGGATCGAGAGACAGTGGTCTTCTTTTTGACCTTCCAAGAGACTAAAGAGTCACGAAGAAAGATGCAAAAACATGTTGTAGATCATCGAGAATTAGGGCATGATCCCCAATCAGCATCAGAGAAAGCTCTCAGCTGCAAGGAAGAATTAGAAGAAAACAATAACCCTTGACCAGAACTTTTCTTGAGATAACGAAGCAGGTGATGCACTGCCTTGAGATGAAGGAGTCGAGGTTGAGCCAAGAATTGAGTGAGCTTGTGAACTGCAAAAGTAATAACTGGGCGAGATAAAGTGAGATAAAAAAGTTTTCCAACAAGTCATCGATAATGTGTTATATCAGGAAGCAGTTCACCTTCAGTAGCAGTTAAACGAAGTTTTGGATCCATTGGAACAGCAGTTGGCTTACAAGCCAAGTAACCGGCATCCTCAAGTAATTGCAAGGTGTAATGACATTGAGAAAGTACAATACCTTGCTTGGATTGAGCAATCTCAAGACCAAGGAAGTACTTGAGACAACCAAGATCCTTGAGCTTAAACTGTGTCTACATAAACTATTTGAACTCATCAATAGCATGAGGTGAAGGACTAGTAAGGATGATATCATCCACATAAACTAGAAGAACAACAAAAGAGGATCCATGACCTTTTGTGAAGAGAGAGTAATCAGATTTTGACTAAAGAAAGCCAAACTTGAGCAAAGCTTGAGAAAATTTTGAATACCATTGTCTTGAAGCATGCTTGAGACCATAAATTGACTTGTGAAGCTTGCATACTAGTTTGCTTTGATATGAAGAGGACTCCCCCTATCTAAGATAGCCAAGAGGGAGATCCATATAGATGTTTTCAAAAAGATCACCATTTAAAAATGCATTGTTGACATCGAGTTAGGCTAGATTCCAATTATGTGAGACAACAAGTGCAAGAAGAACCTTCACAGTCACTAGTTTTGCCACTGGAGAAAAAGTTTCAACAAAGTCCAAACCCTCTTGTTGTGTATAGCCTTTAGCTACTAAACGAGTCTTATGTCGTTCAATAGATCCATTTGAGTTAAGCTTGATCTTGTAAATCCATTTGCATCCAATGGTATGCTTGTCATGAGGAAGAGAAATGACGGTCCATGTGTTGTTTTCTTCCATAGCTTTCAACTCTTCATGCATAGCCAATCTCCATTCAGGAAACTTCACTGCTTGGTGATATTACTGAGGTTCAACCTGAGAGGATACACTGAGCACAAATTGTTTGTGTGAAGCAGAAATACCATGATAAGAGATGTAGTTAGAGATTGAATAAGATGTGGAAGTTGAAGCAGGAGTAGGAGAGCTAGCAAGTAAATTGCAGTGATAATCCTTCAAGTAATTAGGTAGGTGAATCACTTTGGTAGATTTTCGAAGAATAACATCACCAAATATAGAAGGAACAATTGTTGGAATATCATCTACTGGAATAGTAGCTGCTAAAGTAGAAACAACACCAGAGGGAGAAGGACCCGATGAAGAAACAATTGGAAAATTAGTATCATGACGATCAATGGGAACATCAGCTGGAACATCAGAAGTAACAGGTGGATCATGAACATGTGATGAAGCAAATTCTGAAATGAAAGGAGCTTGTAATGTAGAATGTAGCAGAACCAAATATGAAAATGGATCAATAACTTGATCTGAACTAGTAATAGCATGAAAAGGAAACACTTCCTCATGAAACACTGCATCCCGTGAAAGAAAAACTTGTTTGGTCTCTACATCATAGAACTTCTAACCTTTCACACCAGCCGGATAACCAAGGAAAGCACAAACTCGAGCACGAGGTTAGAACTTGCTTCGATGAGTAGCTAAGGTGGAAACAAAACAGCCAAAAACTCGAAAAAGATTGTAATCAGGAGTTGTTTTGTATAACAAATGAAAAGGTGTGTTGTGCCTCAAAAGTGGAGATGGAGTTATGTTAATCAAGAAAGTCGCAGTAAGAACACAATCTATCCAAAAAGAAATTGGAATCCTGGATTGGGAAAACAATGACCAAGCCACATTCAAGAGGTGTTGATGTTTTCGCTCCGCAACCAAGTTTTGCTAAGGTCTGTCAACACATGAAAACTGATGCAAAACTCCCTTATCTTGGAAAAACTCAGCAAAAGATAACTCAGGCGCATTATCAGATCAAAACACCTTGATTTTGGCATTAAACTGAGTTAAAACCATATTGAAAAACTTCGGTACCACAGAGATAGCATCAGATTTATTCCTCAACAAATAAACCCAAGTAAAATGAGTGTAATTATCAACAAGAGTCAAGAAAAATCGATGATCAGTACAAGAAACAGTGTGATATGGCCCCCAAATATCACAGTGCACAAGATCAAAATTAAATTTGGACAAATGATTATTGGATTCAACTGATAGCTTTCTTTGCTTAGCAAGAGGCCAAATGTAACAAGGATCCAATTTTTGCAATCTAGTTACATCACATTTCAGCTGATCTTTCAAAGAAGCAAGTCTCTTAAAAGAAATGTGACCTAGCCTAATATGCCAAATATGAGCATAAACTTTATTGACAAAGGCATTGGAAATAGAATTCAGACACTGAACATTAAGAACATAGAGATCTTGGACTTTGTCACCCCTGCCAACCATCCTCTTGGTTGAAAGATCCTAGATAACAAAGCAGTCAGGAAGGAAACTCACTGTAAGGCCAGACCCAGTAACTAAAGCACTGACTGAGATCAAGTTGAATTCGAATTGAGGAACAAACAATACATCTTTAAGCACATTGTCAGAATGCAATTTAACATCACCAACAAAATGGACCAAAATCTGAGAATGATTTGGCAAAGTAACTGTTGTGAGATGAATAGAATGCAAGAAAACAAAGGCATTGGCTTGTGAACAAATATGTCAAATAGCTCATGAGTCTACAATCCAGAACTGATTGGATGAAATTTGAGAACTCAAAGACACAGAGAAGCAAATACCTGCGAGATAGTTGGTTTGAGAAGGATCATGAGCATTGGTGACCTTTGTTGAGATACTCAAATGTGTAGAAAGCATGGACATTAGCTGCTGATATTAATTGGAGTTCAGATTCTGAACAAAACCTCCAAAAGAAGTAGACTGATCCGATCTATCATCAGAAGTAGAAACTTGATGAGTAGCAGCATTAGAATTGTTGTTGGATCTGAATTTATATCCAGAAGGATATCCATGGATCTTGTAGCAACGATCCATAGTATGTCCAAGAATCTTGCAATGCGTGCAATAAGGCCTATCTCTTTTCTGATTATTGGAAGCACTAAAAGTGGAATTCTGAGAATTTTGAGAACCAGATCCACCAGATTTAGTAATATCTGTTTTAACAGCAAAGGCCATTGTGCCAGTAGAATTGCTCGAATCAGAGGAAGTATTAGTCCTCCTTTGTTGTTCCTCTTGAACAATCAGAGAGAAAACACGATTAATAGGAGGCATCGGATCCATGAGAAGCAACTGACCACGAACTTGAGAGAAAGAATCATCAAGTCCCATTAAGAAGGACATTATGTACTCCATTTGATGATGATCGTTAAGATTTTTAACTCCACCACAAGAACACTTTCCACAAGAACAATTAGGCCGGTAATTACTCAGTTCTTCCCATATAGTTTTCAGCTTTGTGAAGTAAATGCTAACAGAACTCTGTTCTTGACGCAAATTCATCAATTCATGTTTAAGCTGAAAAATTCTAGGTTCGTTCCTCTGTTGAAAACGATCCCTAAGATCTAGCCAAATCTCACGGGCAGAAGCAGCAAAAATAATACTGGCAGAAATTTCTTTTGAAACCGAATTCAAGATCCAAGATAAAATATTATTATTATTGCGAATCCAGGAGTTGAACAAATTATCATCAGTACGTTGAGGCTCAGAAATGGAACCATCAACAAATCCCAATTTGTTCTTCACAGATAAGGCGATTGACATCGCACGACTCCAATTGGTATAATTCTCATCAGTGAGCAGCTACGAGACGAGCACTTGCCCAGGGCTATCAGAATGATGAAGATAGTAAGGATTCGAAGGTTCTTCAATGGCGGAATAATTCGAATTGGTACGTTCTCCAGAATTGGTATCACTCATTGAGGAAAGAGTCGTCATATCGTAGAGAACAAAAACAATCAACGAAGGAAGAAGAAAACAAGTAAATTTGCAGCGGATCAAATTTGCTCTGATACCATATAAAGCTCGAGAAGAAGAAGAGCCAAGAAGAGAGAAGAAGAAAATGATCTTCATTGATTCATCCATCGTTCTTACAAAAGAGGAAAAACTGCTCATATAAATAGCATGGAAGAAATGACTTAATCAAAATTACAATTTGTCTACAGCTGTACAACCAATGAATAAATGACACCTGTACAAGTCTAACAAACTCTAATATACAACATTTACACCCTAATAAAAACCACTAAGTAAAGCAGTTTAAATTGCTACAACCGCTGCTACTCTTGGGATTCTGGCAAATTTTATTGTAGATAGTCTCCATATCTTTTCTAATTTCTTGTCTATACTGAGCAGAGCGCTCCATCAAAGCATCAAGCTCTGGCATAATCACATCTATCATCTTCCTTAACTCATTCACCACCACCATCACAGCCTCATCTTGTTCCAAACCAAGACCAATCGCAGCCGCCGGCGACTTCATCTCCTGTTCCAACTTATCCACAAGCAGCCCAATGCTTTCCAACTCCTTAATCGCATACCAGTTAGTCTTAACATGCACAGAACTGGTTATTCCACTTTGCTGTTCGATTACGTTCACCCGATTTTTCCAAAACGAATCCAACAATTTACCTGTTGTCCCTAATGGCACCGATGCTGCGCCGGCCAACGCCGTCACCATTGGTGGCGCTGCTATGGCAGTCATCACCGCAGAGAAAATGACCACCGCAACAAAAGTGACCCCAAATAGCACATTTGACACCTTTCTCCATGCATTCACTTGCTTCAATTTTTTATCGAGTTTACTTTTTTGGACTTGCAACTTTTGTAGCAAATTCCATTGTTGTTCGTAAACTGATCGAAAAGAACAGAAGAACTCATTACCAAATGGGTCACCGGCCACCTTGAAATTCTTGAATTCTTGTAAAGTCTTTGAATACGAGGTCTTTCCGCCATGGGACCTTTCTCTGTGTTCTTCATCAAGTCGGGCTAACGCGACTTGAATAATGGCGTGCCTATCACGAGCTCGTTTGAGGCATTTTTCAAGAGAATTACACAAGTCTATAGTCTTACGATTGGTCTTGAAATAGTCCTTGACTAGATCCGACAGTTCTGGGTTATCCCAAATTTCTTTCTGGTGCTCTAAAACTGCGTCCACCACTTTGTCGTCATTTTCGAGGAGACAACGAGGGACTTCTCGGAGAGAGTTTAAGGAAAGAGATCGAAACTGGCTACCGGTATCGAGAGTGGTGACAACTCCGGTGGTGCGTTGCTCGAGCGTCAATCTTAGAGATTGGAGTTCTGGATCGGCTCGAAAAGTAGCCTCAAAAGAGCTCATATCGTGATTGTTTTCTGTTTTTTTGCTGAATTTGCAACCCATCGTGAATGCAATGATGCATGAAAAGATCAAAAGTGGGCTAAATCGATGGACCTAAGTTTTATCGAAATATCTCCGACAATCTTGTACACTACGGTACCTTTTTTGTGTGGTCGATGAAAATTATTACGAGATGAACTATGAAGCCAAAGATACAAATAAATATAAGATGTTTAAGGAAAGAAGATGGAAATAAAGGAGTTGGAAGAAGAAGGCGGATTGTAGAATTTTGTTTACGAGGAATATATCAACGCGGTTGTAACGCGGTCGTTAAGATAGTTCGGAGCAAAGGGAAGTGTTAGCGTAGGATATAGTCTACCCTTACAACTGGAACAGGGGACGACTTTGTGGTGACTTTGACTATTACCACCAGCGACGACATGGACAGGCGGCTACGCCTTAGAAGGCTTAGTCCTGTACCAAACAATGCCCCCACCAAGACTAAATACTCACTATGAATTCACAAATATTATTAACACATGGCTACGTATTAGTTTTGTAGAATAACTAGTTATTGTATGCATATGAAGGCACAAAATAATAAAAAATGATCAATAATAAATATATGTGTATTCACATATAAAATCAAATCACAAATATAAATGAGAGTGATGGTGGCAAAACCACGTGTATGAGCAGGAGGTGTGGAAGGGATGATGCTGCGTAGAACTGAGCTACTAGACTCGTATGAATGACAGTTTAGGTGAAAAATAAAATCGAAAAGAAACACAACAGAAATATAGTGGTTCACCAACTTTAGAGCATGGCTAGTCCACTCTCTAATGGAGGCTCTTGCTCCTTTTTCTTTATTGCTCCTTCAAATTGGATTACAGAATAGAGGGCCTCTTAATGATGGAGCTACCGTACAATATTTATAGTGCAATTCCTATCTTTATGGGATATCCAACGAGATCTTTGTCCTTCGTCCGTGGGATTCTCCTTGATTTTAGGAGAGAATCTTGGTTAGTTGATATTTCATGTCTAGATTGTAGCTTCCTACTGCTTTGGGGGCGCCTGCTATTAGCTAACTGCCCCCTCCGTATTTTCTCTATCACATCGCCTAGGGTGAGCTCTAGATCTGTACCCCTGAGCTCAGGATACCCTATCCGACCTCCCTCTTGGGCTGACTTCTTTTTCTGAGCTCATACTTAGAATATATTCTTGGTATCATCAGTTGCCCCCAGCCCTTAGCTCAGGCGAGCATGGGCAAGGGCTGAGCTATTTTAGTTCGAGCTAAACTCGCACGTGGCAGATTTTGTCTTGCCCGTGCATGACATCTCTTGACGGTTTCAGGCTATCATGAGTCCCTCGATTCCCGCGCACGTTTCAATTCGTGTCCCCTAGACTTTAAATGCTCAAACGGCTAACAAAACTACCTTCTTACTGTTCATCTTCTTCCTTCGTTCTCTGGTTTCTTTCCCTTTTCGCAATTTCAGATCCTTCTGTGACTGCATTCTCTCTAATTTCCCTTGCGAGGCTATACTTATTGTGCTTGATTCGAGCGTTCGTAGTACTTTCTTCCTTCGATTTGGCTCTGGGTTCTCGTTCGTTGCTTCCTCATAGCTAGGTACGTCTTCCTGCCCCTTTTCGTCTTTTCTCGTTCTGGATCCCTCAAATTTGAGGTGGTTGCAGTATTTCTGAGCTAATCGGTTCTTTTATTTTTGGAACCGTGATCTCTGTCTGTCCCCCCTTCCTTATTTCGTGAACTTGGGTTCCATTGTGAGGATCCTTAGCGTTGGTAGTTACTGTGCTAGCCCCTAGTTATCAGGGACTGTCTGACCTGTATCCCTATTCCCTATCGTCTCTACAACCTTCCTTTTTCTTGCCCTCTCATGTCTACCCCTTCCAGAGCTGCTCGATCCTCTGTCCCTCCTCTAGATGGCAGGTTTGCCGAGGAAGATGTCGAATTAGGGGAAGTGGGTGAGGAGATTGACAACTTCCCCGGCGTTGATGCCCTTAACCCTGAGGATGAAGGCGGGGAGCTCCCCTCATCGTCTGCCTCTATGCCTCCCAAGCCCAGTAAAGGCAAGGGAAAGGTCAGTGGGGCTGCCCCTTGGCGGCTCAACGTATCTAGGAGCCGCCTTTAAACAGGCCGAGCTCATAGGACCTAGCAAGGTTGACCCCTCACTCCTTAGGATTTTTAGTGCCCGTTATAGTTTTTCTCCTGGTGTTCAGCCCTTGCGCCCTGATAGTTTTACTTCTTATGTTGATGAGGTGCATAAAAAAGTCTGCTTCTTTGAAGTTGCCTTTGAAAATGGCCTTCGTTTTCCTCTGCACCCCTTCCTTAAAATCGTTCTATAGTATTTTAATGTATGCCCTTCTCAGCTTTCTCCTAACTTCTGGGGCGTCTTAGTGGGTCTCTTGGTCCTTTTCAAAGACCTAAAACTCGGGGTTCCTTCTCTCCCTTTATTCCTGGACTTTTTCAATGTCAAGTTGACCTCATCGGAAGGTTTCTTGTATGCTTCGAAGCGTGCTAATGCCAAGCAGCTCATTTCTAACATTCCTACCTCCCACAAGCACAAGAAAAAATATTTCTTCTTTGTTGGGGGCACAGGCTGGGAGTATGACCCTGCTGATAAGACGGATACCCTTGGTATCCCCAGGGCTTGGTCCTACCCAGAAAATTTGGGTGAGTCCTTGCCTGAATCAATCGGTTTTTTGTTCTAGGGATCGTAGGTTTCTGAATCTGCTTTCGTTACTTTTTAGGTACCAGGCTCGAGCTCAGTGGAGAGCAAGAAGAGGCGAAGCTGAAGCTGTCGGAGTGTGCCCCGAGAAGGTATTCTGAGCTCATCTAATTCCAGGTCCTTGTTGCAAGGGGACTCAACCTTCCCGAGGTGACGATAGAAGCCCCGCCTCCAATCTCGGTTGTCAGACCTGACGAAGCATTAGGTGATCTCCTCTCTCTTTGAATTTTTAGTATCCTCCCTTCTTTCTTTGATCTGATTAATTGTCATGGTTCAGGCCTCCTAGGATCTTCCACAATGAGGCTGTCTTCAGAGAAGCTTGAGGCCAAGATTGCCAAGCTGCAAAAAGGTGGGAAGGGCAGTAAGAGAAAGGCCGAGGCCAGATCTGGTGGAAGCCCTACCACCAGGGCCAAGGCTCAAAAGCTAGGAAGGCCTTCCTCTTCTCCAGCTTTGGTTGTGGACAGCCAGGTTCCACCCTCAAACATCCCATCGAGCACAGGAGCTTCTTTTTCCCAGCAGCCTCAGCTCGCCCCTCCTAAGCCCGACGAGCCAGACGAGGCTTCTCCCACCCTGTCTGAGGTCGAGAGGGCTTGGGAGTTCATTTCACAAGTTCAGTCTGAGACAGTTCTATTCAGCCCTTCTGGAAAGATCATTGAACCATCCCTGACGATGCTTGGGGCTAACAAGGGCAAGAGTGTCAAGGTGGAGGGGCGAGGAGATTCCTTTTTTGAGAATGCTGAGCTCGCTGCTGGGGTCATAGCATCCTCTCTGAATCTGATATTATGAACGCTTGTTCCATGCCTCTTGAAGAAGTAATCGCCTCAGCTCTTCAGGGAGATACTACCGTAAGTCTTTATGCTTTAATGTTCCTTCTTGGCTTCTGCTAGTCCTTAATGCTGACCTTTGTTCTTATCTTCCTTCTTTAAATGGCTCTTTATGTAAAGGGTCTGCTGGGTAGGGTCCGATCTGCAGAGGATTCAGTCAAGGCTTTGAAGGCCTATGAGCTAAAAGTAGCCGAGCTCTCTTTCGAGAACGAGGGTCTCAGAGCTCAGGCACAAGATCTTCAGGGCGAGGTGGAGGAGCTGGCCTCCAAACTTCATGGCTCCAAAAGAGCAAAGCTCGAGGCTGAAGAGAGAGAGAATAAGGCTCGAGATGAGCTAAGGATTCAGGGGGACTAGCTGAAACATAAATCTGAGCTCTGGTCCAGGGCTAATCAGGACGCTCTCGATGCTCGCTATTCTCTTAATACTCTGAAGCAAGAGCATGAAGTCACCTGTGAGGTGAATGAGGCCCTTCATGAGGAGCTTAAGGAGAAGAATGACCTAATTGCCGAACTGGAGGACGGTGTCACCACTTAATGGGCCTCTGGGTGGCTCGCCTTTCAGCGCAAAGCCTCCAAGACTTTCAAAGATCAGGACTTCAATTTTTCTGTCTCGACTGAGGAGGAGTTGGAGGAATCCGATTCTGATGGCGAGGAGGACACTTCAACCCTTCCTATCGAAGCATCAAACTAGGAAGTGCATGTTCCTCCTGCTATACCCAGAGTTTTTTCCTTCTCTACTGACCTCGTGAGTGAGGCTCTTGCTCAAGATCCTTTAATAGATAGGGCAGAGGTTCCTGGAGCTAGCATCCTCGAGAATCCAGCTTCTGAGATCAGCAGCCCTGAGAACCCAGCTTCCCTAGCCTCTGGTTCCTTGCCTTCTGAGCTACCAGGCTCTGGTCCTTCTACTAAGGTTGCATCTGCTTTATCACTAGATCTTCTGTCTACTCCTCCCCCAGAAGCATAGGGTTTTCATTCTTAATTTCTTTTGAAATCAGTTGTAATTTTTTCTTGAAAATTAATTTTGAACTTTTGAGCTACTTGGTGAGGCCATGATGCTGAAGTCAATGTGTATGCTTCTCTTGAATCTAGATTTGCTTATTTTCTTGTTCTGCTTGATGTATTTCCCTTGACTGCTTCATATGTATATTTTTTTCCCCTTGCCCCCTTTGCTTTGAGGGGGGTCGAGCTCTCCTTAAAGCAAAACTTCATCGGGTTCAGAGAGTACCCTGTTGAACACGCTTCGCTGTTCGGATGTACTCGAATGTCCTTGAGAACATTTTCCATGACCTTGGTACGTCTTTTTGCCTATGATTTCAATGCTTGAATTCTTCGTAATTTCTTTCCCGTGGTCCTGGCAGCCTTTTTGCTGAACTTACTTCCTCGAGTTTTGTATGTGCTTAGCCCTTTTCCTTGATTTGGAGGAGATCTATAAGTTTCTTGGAAACAATCTCAACGAGTTTGAAGAGTTTTGGGAACTCATAGCTTAGGACTTCCCTGTGGGGGCCATGTTGAGAGGTCTGAAGTGCCTTGACCTCAAGAGGACCGACCTGTTCCCCCTATCGTATGAGCTTCGTTGGAGATCAGGGGTCTGGAGAGTACTTTTAAGAGAAGTTCATGTTGTTGCATCTGTGACCTTTATCAAGGCTTGAAGTTGGAGGTTTATCTTAGGATTCGCTTGATTAATCAGGACAAGAACAAATACCACATGCCCCCACATCAGCTTGCCGTGTGTGCGGCCTAACAAGGATGTAATTGCACCAATCACATCTGCTAGCATTGCTGGTGATTCCTGCAGCTGTATACGCCCTCTTAGCCTTCTTATCATGGAATTTTAGTTTACTCCTCGGGTAAGAGCTGCATCTTATTATACTGGACTTCCTTTTCTTCGTGTCTGTCTGAAGGCTAGAGGTCTGCTCGGGCTCTTTGTTGCTAGCGGTCGTGTTTTGAGCTGGCCATAGCTCTATGCCTTCTTTTTTGTTTTGGGCTGTTTATTTAGTCTATGTGGGCTTCAACCGTTTTAGGGACCCTCCACGTGCTTTAGATGGAATAACCTTTTCCCCTGCTTTCCTAAACCATACTTGTCCTCATGGATTTGAAAGGGGCCAACTGATGGGTTATCTCTTGGCGTGGTTTTCCTAAATTTGGCGTGGTTTAAGGTCATAAACTCTGTGTTTCTTTTTCCTGGTCTATACATCTTGGGGGCTTTCTTGAATCTTTCTCATTCTTTCAGCACTCTTGCTCGCGATTTCTAATGGCTGTTCCTACTTCGTCTTTATTCGATGATCGCTCCTCTTTTGGAGTTGACTAGGAATTTCAGTCCCGTTTCTTGACTCCTTTCTTGCTTACCTCCTCTGACCTGAAAGGGATTAAGAAACGGTTATTTCTTTGAGGATGCCTTCGATATGGGTCTTCGTCTTCCCATCCATCCCTCTGTTGGGTGTATCTTGGCGTATTATGGTCTACCCCCCTCCCGTTTATCTCTTCAAGGGTGGGCTGTGCTCATTAGCTTCTTTTTGTTCTGGCGTCTCCAGGGCAACAATCAATTTCCCACAACTGCTGAGTTCCTATACTTCCATTACCTTGAAGAAGACGATGTTCTATGTTTTAGCTGTTTTAGGTGGAGATATTTCTCTAAATGCCAGTTTGTACTTGACATTTCTTCTTCGCCCTCAGGGTGGCTAGGCCATTTTTTCTTTGCCTCTGGGGATTCTTGGAGGTCTATTGAAGACCGTTGACGAGGGAACAAGGTCCCACGCTCATGGAGGAAGTTTGATCACATAAGTAAGGAGCTTA
>CM042185.1:47979156-47989156 GCA_023539305.1 Ilex asprella
CCCCCCCCCTCTCTCTACCTCCCCTTCTTTCTTTTTTGAGGCACCTTTTCCCAGTTTGTACAAATACATCTATTTTTACTGAAAATTCATAGCGTTCTAATTATTCCATACCTTTTTTTGGCTGTGTTTTATATAAATATGAATAAACTATAATTATTTAATAATTTCAATAAAAATGACAAAGTAAAGGAAAAAAAGAAAAAAAAGAAAGAAATAAGGAAGAATAAGAATTATTTGAACAACATGAACAATTTTGTCTCTTACTCTATCACCGACTACTGACTAAGCATTCACACTCAAATAGATAGGATTTGTCTCTGTACGAAGAATTTTGATTCCAACAGTTAAAAGATAAAATTTGATTGGCTAAGATTGGACAATCTCATCAACTCTGAGGCCTCGTTAAATGCACGAGTAACTATTACAGCTAAGAGTGTTGGAATTTAATTTACAAGTATTTTAATTAATTTATTATTTAATTTGATTAAAAATAAGTCATTTACATCGAGATTAAAAAATTTATAAGTAATAAATTATTTATGATTTAATTCCAAAAAAATTACCAAATTTTAAACTCATAATATATGGGGTTACAATTTATCACCGTCTCCGCTGGGCTATCCATTGGGGTTAGATAATCAAGTTTTGACGATTCAATTCTCATTCTATGATTCTTTTAGGTAAAAATATCAAATTTCTAAGGGCATATTTGGTTTGCATCTCTCAAATAGTATCCAAAAATAATTTTTTAGAAGAGTTTTAAGAAAGTATTTTTTAATATTTTTATATTATAAAATTGTTTAGTTATATGATTTTAAAAATAGTTTTAAAGAATAAAAAATAATAAAACCTATTTAAACACTGATCCATAAAAACCAAATTTTAACTTATCACTCTAGTCAGACAGTCACGTCTATCGCCTTCTCACACAACAACTCTCTCTCTCCATTATCTTTTCACATTGCAAGTCTCTCTTTCTCTCCATTATCTTGTCACACATCAACTATCTCTCTCTCTCCATTATCTTCTCACCCAGCAAAAACAAACACACAGTCATCGCACACCCACACAAAACCCACACACTTACATACATCACACAATACATATGTATATATATGCACACACACACACATAGATATGTGTATATATACAGATCTACGTATATACACAAACACTCATGCAGACACGCATAGATCTTTGTATGCTCAAATCTATGTATATACACAGTCTGAAGCTGGACTAGAGAGAGGGAGGGAGAGATGGAAAGCTGCGAAAGAGAGAGAGAGCACTGTGGAGAAGATGAACAGCCGGTCACCATTTTTTGTCTCCAACAAAACTCGAAGGAAAGTCCTCATTAATTTGGAGATAATGTTTCCCTTGTTTTCAATTTGCCATAGAAAATAGTAAGAACACCATTTTATTGTTATCTAAAAAATCACACTTCAATTCTCAGAATTTTTTAAAAATTGGAGAACAAAAAAATTAACCAAACAATGTCTCCTTTGTTTTAAAGATTTGAGAACAAAAAACTGTTTTTTAAACACAAACCAAACAAGCCCTAAATTTTTCGGAAATTCATAAGACTTTGTCGTATTTGGTGCAGTGAGAGTACAAACATGGGTGAATGAGGCATCGAACCAGTGATCCATTCCTCCATTAAGACAGTCAAATTTGACAGGCAGAGCTATTTATGTTGGATCCGAGTGAATTAATAACGAGGTCCCAAACCTACTATTGCTTTCACTTATTTTGAGGATGGTCCTACTAGTGTAATATGAGCCTGTCAATTGACATCATCAACTTATGATCCTTTTCGGGGAGAAGCAATTAGTTATGGGTTCGAGTGACATTTCACCCCCTAACTATAATTCATGCATTAATTCTTTAATATCAGTTGGTTTGGACCTCTACCTACTTTCACTCAAACTTTATCTTGATTATGATCACCCAAGTTCGGGTCTAAAACAGCGATAATTGCGCTATCTTTTTGGATGGTTCGAATGAGAGTGAAGGGGGTGTTTTTGGGTACCTCCATTTAATTAAGTTAGTGGAATTGAATTGAGCTTCCAAAGGTCCAGTCTGATCTCATTTGGATGCAGCTCTTCAGCAATTTTTGTACAGGCATCAGTTTGGGTCACAGTGAGGCCGGCAAGGCTTGGATCCAATTTTATAGGTGCCGGAAATCGGGTGTCACACTGTCTGATGGAGTTGCATGTACAACTTTAACCCATTGTAAGGTTAACCTAAGTCCAACTTGTAAATGGATGAAATATGGTCAACAACCGAGCGTCACTAAGTTACAACTGGGGCAGAGATTTTCAGAAAACATGGACTAAAGCTTTCTTAAATAGGAGATTTTAACTAGCCAGTCTGTTTCTGGTCTTTTTGTGGTGCTATTTTAATGGTACATAAACATAACACCTATATTGTACAGATAATCAAAGCGATCCCGACAAAAAAATGGATGAAGAAGTTTTCCAAATGTAAGTTAAACAGTCTGTTTCTGGTACTATTGAACCTATATTTTCAAAGCAACCACGAGAAAAAAACGGATGACGACTCCGTCAAATTCCAAATCTAATTTAAAACATTATTCTGTCAACAAGATTTTCCAAATGAGACATAGTCAGAACCTCTAACCCTGAGCTTAGTCACAACTGCTGAAAAAATAACTCAAATATGCAAAGGTCTGATGCATTTGAACCCAACGGAAACTTCCTCTCATATCCACTGTTACCTATTGTTACGTGTTTCGTTTGATCTGCCGTCCTGGATAGCCAAAAGAATTATGAGAAAGCAAACAAGGAAGTTGATTAACAGAGCTTGAATGACAATATAAAAATTTTGAAGACTTGGTACGTTTAATTACCCTGGATGTGTACTGAATTTTTAGCATAATTAGACTGATTCAAGGTTCGAAAATGTCAATGACTCTTGAACTATATAAACAACATTACCATGCTTAGATTTTCACAAGTTAGCAAGTGTTCCATAGCAATTGCCTAAATAATCGAAGCAAACATGAAGAAGACGGTAGCTGAAATTCTTGCATATGTCGCCCTATGGGCTGTGGTTTCCTCTCTTGCATATGCCTCTGATCCCAGTCCTCTTCAGGACTTCTGTGTTGCTGTCAATGATTCTAAAGCTGCTGGTACATGATGTTCCCCTCCATTTCTAAGCTTGGTAGAAATTTTTGTATCAATTTAAATTTCCTTTTTATCGTCTGCTAATGCTTGCCAATTTTACCGTTTCTGTGCAGTGTTTGTGAATGGGAAATTCTGCCAGGATCCAAAGATGGCCACTGCTAATGATTTTTTCTTCCCCGGGCTGAACGTACCTAGTAACACGTCTAATAAACTCGGGTTCATGGTCAATCTAGTAACAGTTGATCAAATTGGTGGACTAAACACCCTTGGCATTTCAATAGCACGCCTTGATTTTGCACCATATGGCCTTGACCCTCCTCATACACACCCTCGTGCTAGCGAGATCCTTACTGTTGTGGAAGGTGCTCTCTATGTGGGATTTGTTACTTCCAACCCCGACAATCGTCTCATAAGCAAGGTCCTATACAAAGGAGATGTGTTTGTGTTCCCTGTTGGTCTCATTCACTTCCAGCTAAATGTTGGAAACACACCTGCAGTGGCTATTGCCGCATTGAGCAGTCAGAATCCAGGAGTAATCACCATTGCAAATGCAGTGTTCGGGTCAAAGCCACCTATCTCTGTTGATGTTCTCACCAAGGCCTTCCAGGTTGACAAAAATGTGGTTAACTATCTTCAAGCTCAGTTCTGATAACAATGGCCACTAAAATGACATTTACATGATTTGTTATTTCGAAGTTTATTAATTGTTTGAATAGAGAAGTGCACACTTTGCACATCATAAAAGAAAATGAAGCTATTTTTATGTCATACAGAATCTCTCTCTCTATCTCTCTCTCTCTCACAGTGTGTTTCAAGACCACGGAATGAGTTTCAATTATAATGCTGGACATATCACAAGCATTTTTCATTCCCAATCTCTGCAATGTTCAATCAAAAGCAACCAGAAAAGTGTAATTGTTTTTAGGTAAAATTTCAACCACACCCTCTCTAATTTACCACATCTTCAAAGACACTCCTTCTGGTTTCTGAATTTTCAATGACACCCATTATTAGATTAAATTTTTTAACTAGAATACAAATTTACGAAATTGCCCATGATATATTTGAGGATAAACTTCAACCAAACCCCCTCTAAGTATGTATATTTTCAATGAGACCCCCTCTAGATAAGCATATCTTCAATGAGACTCCATCTGTTTTCTAATTTTTTTTTAATTATTAAAATTTCGAGTGAATTAAAATTCGATTCAAGTTAATTAAAATTTATTTTTTTACATATTAAAATTTGAGCCAATTAAAAATTATATTTTTTTACTTATTAAATTTGGGCTAATTAAAATTCTATTTGAGCCAATTAAAAATTATTTTTAATCGACTAAAGTCAAATTTTAATGAACTTGTATTGAATTTTAATCAGTCAAATTTTAAAACATAAAAATATAAATTTTCATCGACTCAAATTTTAATAAATCTAATTTTAATTGACATGAATTTTAATAAGTAAAAAAATATAAATTTAAATTGACTCGAAAGCGAATTTTAATCGGCGCGAACAACTCGGATAGAGTTCAAATCGACTCAAATTTTAATATGTAAAAATAAATTTTAATAGGTTCGAATTTTAATACGTTAAAAAAATAAAATTTATTCAACTTTAAAACGAATTTTAATTGGTTCAAATTTTAATATGTAGAAAAATAAATTTTAATCGACTCGAATTTTAATAAAATTTTATGTAAAAAAATTACTTCAGGTTTATTTAGGGGCATTTTTAGTAATTTAAATTAATTTTTTTTGTTATAAATGATAGTTTAATGGTAGGGGGCGTTTGTGATGTTTAAATATAAACTAAAAGGGATGTCATTAAAAATTTAGAAACTAATGGGAGTATCTTTAAAGATATGATAAATTAGAGAGGGCGTGGCTGAAGTTTTCCTTATTTTTATAAAAAGTCAAGTACTAATTGTTCCCTTTTAACGTACTAATAGCTTCACAAGCCATGACTATGCAAGCATATTCACATGTTTCTTTAGAAGTTGACCCACATGTACTTTGGCCCCCACAGAAAATAAATAAATCTTTATTTAAACTAGGCAGGGGCAGCGCGAACACAGGGCCCTGCCTGCAGCACTTGGAAGTGCAATGGAAGTCACCATGCTAAGCCATGGGGCTTCTTGATCACCCATTGACTCAGTCCAAGTAAGAAAGTTTCTCAACTTACTTTGTCTCTATTCAAAATCCCCATTCGTGTCCCAACTCTGCCATCTTCTTTGATGTGGGAATAAAACCACAGCTCTGAATGCACCCAAGTTGTCTCACCCTCTAGTCTTCACCTCTCTTTTTGAAAGAGTTTGCAAGTTGTATTTCATGGGCGAGGTTGCAGACTGTTTTTAGATTTATGAAACTTAGAATTTCTGAAGTGGATATTCAATCCTACTTGTACTTAATAACAGGAATGAGTCTACCGATTCGGTTCGATCCTGAAATCCCATCCCAATCATTAATTTTAGTTTGGATGATTTACAACTATTTATTAAAAAAAATAATAGAATAAAAAAATTTGTTCATGTCAAGTTTTAATTGGATAAAAAATAAAAATATGGTACCCAAAAAATATATTTTGGTCAGAACCTCACCTTGATAACAGTGGTGCATTTTGAAGAGCTTCTTTTCTCCAACATAATCATAGCAATTTGTGCACAACTATATCTTGCATCTTTGCATTCCGTTGAATCCCTAAAAGAGTGGCATTTTAGTGTAAAATCAGTTGTTTAGTTATCACCAACAATGGAAACTCAATTTCCTCTTGGCTGCATCAAACTCTCTCTCGAGCCATGAAAAGTTTTTGTATTTTGCTGTTGTGTCACCTCCATGTCCAATCAAGCTGACTATTCTCAAAGCCCACCAATTAGTTGATCATAGATACACAGGCTGATTTTCTGCAATAGATCGAGATAGTTAAATCACGGTGGATGTGGTTTGATTTGCTCCTGCAACAGAGAATTGTGTGTCCGGTTTATCTCCTCTGATACCTAAGTCAATAAGTGCACCAAAGGGAGGGAGAATGTCTTTTTTGTATTAGATTGCTCGTGAATGAGTACATGAGAACCAACTCATTGGGGTATTTATACCTTATAATAGGGTGATGTGGTAATATAAGTGTCCCATCCAACACGGTTGAGGGAGTAGTCATAGGTGTAATCAGTGAGTCATATTCTTCTCAAACCGCGTAGTTACTTGGCCATAGGAGCTCAACATCAACTTGGGGTTGAATCCTACAATGATTAGCCAGCTCAAGATGTTGAGCACTCATTGTGCGTCCCCTCAACATTTAATGATTTCTGCAAGTTATTTATTGAGCTATGTCGAGTATTCATCATAATCCTCTCAATCATTAAATGTACTCTCGAGAGAGAGATCGGCGTCAATCAAGACCATGCCTTTATTTGGATCTCCTGGGATAATGGTGTAGTCTGATCTGACCGACTCATTTCTTTGTGGGTCGTCACGTCGTGAAAGGCCTTGGTGTTAAATGCTCAGTCCTACAAACCTCTTTTTACCTTTCCCATGATGGGCAATATCTCCCCGAATCCTGACCTCGGTACCGATTCACATTCTCGATGCTCCAATGTTTGGGTCCCCATGTGTCAAGCTCGGATACGAATGTGACTTCATGTCCTGTCAATAGACATATTTTAGTTTATGGTCAAAGATATATCAAGTTATGGTCGTGAACCCTGAAATATTATCACGGCAAGGCATGAACAAAAATTCATGGCTCGAATTCTATAAATTTTCCATCTGCTCATGAGGAATTGCCAATATACTTGCTCTACAAAGTGCTCTTGATGAACCATAAAGCTATCATGTGTTTTAGTTAATTTATTCCGAGTACTACAAAAAATCTTCCACCATTAAGAGTACAAAACAAAGTCAATAATTAAGCGAAATGAGTTTGTTTAAGTAATTAAGGAGTTGTTTACCTTTAGGTATAACTTGAGTTCGAATCTCACCAGCTATATAGCAGCCCCTTTCCAGTATACTCTCAAGAGTTGATCGAATCAATCATCATACATAAATAAAATTAATGTCAAGAAATTACACACATTCTATTTGCCAAAAAAAAAAAACTTGCATACTCAACTCAACAAACGAATATGCAAGATTAAGAATTTAAAATTTACGTAGTGAATAAAATTTTTATATAATTTGAAGTTTCAAGATGACTTGATCATTACCATGAAAAACATTAGCTGATAATTGACATACTAGTATGAAACTAAGTTCCGTTTCGAAATATTCAACACATTATCATTTCCATTAGAACCGAAGTGATTGAATATGCAAATTCCTACATTTCTAGGTGTTTTCAACATAGATTAATATATTTTGAAAACAAATATTCACACTTTTTATTTGTTTTCATCCTGTTTTCAAATTATTTTCGAAACTGTTCTATTTTTAATTTCATCAAAACTATCTGTTGAAACAAAATTTCAATCATAGAGAGATTCTCATTTCAAATGACTTCAAAAATCTACTTAAGAAATTAAGAAATTAAAGTTATCCTATATCCAAATTGTGTGAATAACTAAACTCAAGTACGACATTAAACTTCAACACAAATGTAAAATTATTGAACCCCGACTGCAGTAGACCTAAAAAAAACAACCCATTCTCATGGGTCTAATAGTAGTTCTTGATCTTAATTAACAACCAAGAAAGTTTAGGTACAAACTATCACCAAATCAAGTTCTTCCTTGCAATTAGAATGTTTGGAGAATTGCTACAGTCTATAATAGTGATTTCAACTCATTGCAAGCACTCGACTTAAAAGGTCATTACGCAATTTAATTTCCGCTAGTACATTGTAAAACTTGGACATTATTACACAAAATAACTACTATTAGATTCAAATGCACAACCTCATAATTGTCGGTCCAACTACTATTCTAAACATGGGGGCTCATGCTCAATTTTATGCAATATATGTGCATAATTAGATGTAAATGGTACATATCATCTATATTTCCAGATAAGCAAACGACATTGAGAAATACATATGAAGAAGCTGTCAAAAATCGCAAATCCGAGTTAGCCTTTTTCTATCAACAAGATTTTCCCGAAAACATCAACTTGAGCTTTCCGACATAGGAGTTTTTAACTAGCCAGTCTGTCTGTGGTGCTATTAAGTGTTATATTTCACCTACGTTTTCAAAGCAACCTCAAGAAAAAATGGATTGAAGCTGTCAAATTCGAAATCTAATTTAAAACATTTTTCTTTCAGCAAGATTTTCCAAATGAGACATAGTCAGAACCTCTAATCCTGATGCTTAGTCACAGCTGCTGAAAAAATAAATCAATTATGAAAAGGTCTGATGATATCCACTTTCATGTGTCGTTTCATGTTTTGCTTGATCTGCCGTCCTGGAAAGACAAAAGAAGGGTAAGAAAGCAAATGACTAGCTGAAATTCTTGCATATGTCGTCCTTTGGGCTATGGTTGTTAAAACTTTAAAGTAAACTTTTGGTAATTATTTATTTTTGAGAGATGTAGTGAAGAATAATGTATCTAGAACCTTATAAAATATGCTTGTAAAGAAGGAAAATAATATTTGCCTTGATTGAATTTTATTGAATCCAGAAACGTAGCTTTATACAAGAGATTTCCTACAATCATGCTAATCTATTCTAGGTAGTCTAAGTATAAAAGGCAACTGAATAAATATACAACCAATACAATATATATTTATCAATGGATGGTCATTGACCTTTCCTTCTCAACACTCCCCCTTAAGTTGGAGAGTGAATGTCAAGAACTCCCATCTTGCGTATCATAGTTGAGAAAGCTTCATTTCCCAATGGCTTGGTGAACACATCTGCAAGTTGATTTGTTGAGGCAATATGTTTGGTTACAACTGAACCATCTTGTATTTTGTCACGAATAAAATGGCAATCCATCTCTATATGTCTGGTTCTTTCGTGGAAAACGGG
Source organism: Ilex asprella (assembly GCA_023539305.1). Lineage (NCBI taxonomy): Eukaryota > Viridiplantae > Streptophyta > Magnoliopsida > Aquifoliales > Aquifoliaceae > Ilex > Ilex asprella. Next base: position 47,988,257 of record CM042185.1, read on the forward strand.
ATTGGCAGCTATATGTAAGGCGGTTGTGTTATCACAATATAACAATGCTGGCTTCGAATGCAATATTTTCAAATCTTTCAATAATGAACGTAGCTAGGATAATTCACAACATGTACCTGTCATGGCTCTATATTCGGCTTCTGCTGAGGAGAGAGATACGGTTTTCTGCCTCTTTGTCAGCGAAGAAATAAGAGAAGATCCCAGAAAAACACAATAACCCGTAGTGGATCTACGAGATATTGGACAACCAGCCCAATCCGAATCAGAAAAAGCTCACAAGGATAAATCATTCTGAGAAGGGAAAAACAAACCTTGCCCTGGACTGTTTTTCAAATAACGCAATACACGCAAGGCAGCTTCCATGTGCGGTCTATGTGGTGCATGCATGAATCTGCTTAACACATTGACCGAATAGGTAATATCTGGCCGGGTAATAGTCAAATAAATTAGGCGTCCAACAAGTCGCCTATACTGAGATGGATCTTTAAGCAATTCACCTGAATCTGAGAGCTTCATGTTTTGTTCCATGGGAAAGTTCACAGGTTTAGCACCCAAAAAACCACCATCTTTTAAAATTTCCAAAGTATATTTTCGTTGCGAGATGAAAATACCTTTCTTCGACCGAGAAACTTCAATGCCTAGAAAATACTTCAAATTACCTAAATCTTTAATTCGAAAATGACTATGTAGAAATTGCTTGAGAGCTACTATGGCATTGCCATCATTACCCGTAATAAGAATGTCATCGACATATATCAACAAAGTTGTAAAAGATTTGCCTTTCCGACGTGTGAATAACGAATAATCGGCTTTGGATTGAATAAATCCAGCAGCTTGGATAGCTGTAGAGAACTTGGCAAACCATTGTCGGGAAGCTTGCTTTAAGCCATATAACGACAT